>OZ023262.1:318940712-319471123 GCA_964006375.1 Tillus elongatus | reverse complement strand
ACCCTCACCCAAAGGCTGCCATCCCTTGCCACCGACGTGCTGTTGGTGACGTCTCTCTCTTATATAGATATCTGCACGGGCACTGCTCAGAAAAGCTTTCTTCCATAGTTCCTCTACCTACTGCCTCTAGCAGATCTACCAGGGGAACAGAGCTAATGCACCCTTTTACTGTGCAGGTCATCATACAGAACATCTTGTTATACTCGCTCTTTTGTTCCGAGGACTTCCAAGTTGTGGAATTCCTTGCCGTCACATGTTTTTCCTTCTCTCCCGAACTTCCAAACCTTCAAGTCCAGAATTAACAAGTTGCCTCTTTCCTCCTTGTCGACACCCACGATATGATAGTCTTTAGGCTGTAAGCCCTCGTGGTGTGTTGTTGAAAAAAAAATCCCCACAATGCGTCTAAAATGGGGTGGTGCACCGTCATGCATGTACCATATATCACGACGTAATGCGATCGGCAAATCTTCTAAAAATTCTGACAAAGTTTCTTGCAAGAAGTGTAAGTAGCCTTCCGCTGTTAGCCTATTAGGTAACCTTAAGGGCCCAATCAAATGACAATCAATTATTGTTGTTTTATTATATTTGAATTTGCGCTGAAAATGCCTTACATGAATTGCGTGAGGATTTTCGTCGGCATAATGGTGGTCGTTATGAAAATTTGTAACACCTCGCCCCGTAAAACATGCCTCATCTGTAAAAAGCACCTTTTTGTTAAAGTTTGCATCTAGCCTTCTTTTCTGAGGCTTAATGCGTACAAATAAAAGGCGTGCGTCATGGTCACCAGGCAGCAGTTCTTGGAAAGTTTGTAAATGGTATGGGTGCAGTAGTTGTTGCTTCAGTATACGATTGACTGCTGTTTTTGGAGTTCCAATTTGGTGCTGCAACAGCCTCGTACTAATGCTGGGATTCTCACTCTTACGATATCCAGTACTTGCTCTTATTCACGAAGACGGCGGACGTTAGAATTACGGCCAGTATTAGGTCTGTGCACACTAGCATTCCAGTCTCCCTTAGCCGTCTTTCGATAGACGCAAATGTTCTGCGATCAGGAGTTTGCCTACTTGAAAATTCCTCCCCTGTAGGCTTTTGCTGAAGTTATGTTGGCATAAACTTAACACTAAAGGCATATCAACTTGCTCAGAAAAACTATAAGCATGAGCCATTTCTTAAAAAATTACCTTATTAATTTGTCACTTTGGCAAATACTATTAATGCAATAATAGGCTGCAGTGTCAAAATACGCATATATCGAACTCATTTTCATAGTAACAGGATTTAGTTATTTAAGTATCGTTTAATGCTGCAACCTATCAGTGGTTAGTTAATAACATTTTGTTCAAAAACTAAGAGAGTAAGCAAAATTTTACAAAAGCAACAAAATTTGAAAAAAGATCGGTCTTTGAAAAAAAAATGAACGTGTAATTTATCTAACCGCCAGAGAAATAACTACGATTAAAAAAGGTAGGGGTGAGGATAGTTTACATCCTCGCAGGGGTGAAATGGCACTAGTTCTCATAACGACCTAAAACCACTTGCTCGTTACAATATTTCTGTGAAATTTGAATATGATCGGATTACCTGTTTCTGAGATAGGTAAAAAATAGGAAAAATAATAACTTTGAAGCCTTCTGGTGGCTAAACGGTGCAACTTTTGTATAGAGGTGAGTTGATCTTAATCGATCTAATTTTGGCTGAAAAGTCCGTGGTAGGTCAGTTGTACATTGAATTCCGGGACACGCTGTATTATATATGTATGTATGTATGTATATATATATATATATATATATATATATATATATATATATATATATATATATATATATACATATATACATACATATATATATATATATATATATATATATATATATATATATATATATATATATATATACATACACACACAGGGTAGTTCAAATTCGAGCCTCGCCATTAGGATCTTGTAAACGGTGAGATTTATTTATTTATTTATTTATTTATTTAAATACACAATCCAACAGCATTAACATGCTAAATGAAGGATTGGGAATATTGCAAAAGAAAATAAATTACAAATAATTAATCCCGAATATATAAAAACAATAAGGTACAATAAAATCACAGGCCTAGTGATAATTAAATACGTCACTTACATCAGCAGGTTCACGGCAAAAAAAAATCAGGTTTCTCTGACAGTCTGAATAAGTGTAGCACATATTAAAAATTGGTGATGAGCGCAATCGCCGTGTACGGACCGCGGCAGGGTAAAATGTACCTGACCTGACACTCGATAACATTATTGACTAATTTGTGTAGAAATGCGAAAGGGCTGCACTTTCTACGTTCTTCCAAACTCAGCAAGTTGAAACGCTGAAGAAGATCACACTGTGGGAATTAATACAAGGATATTGACCATCTATCCTATAACACAGAAACTTTAGAAATTTTATCTGGAGAAATTCAAAGTCAATGTATCGCACACATAACTAAATAACTGAGGCATTTTTTTTAAATTTCTACAACACACCACGAGGGCTTACAGCCAAAATACTATCGTACCGTGGGTGTTCACAAGGAGGAAAGAGACAACTTGTTAATTCTGGACATGAAGGTTTGGAGGAGAAGGAAAAACATGTGTCGGCAAGGAATTCCACAACTTGGAAGTCCTCGGGACAAAAGAGCGGGCATAACAAGATGTTCTATGTCTGGTGACCTGGACAGTAAAAGGATGCATTCGCTCTGTTCCCCTGGTAGTTCTGTTGGTGGCAGCAGGTGCAGGAAATATGGAAGAAAGCTCCTCTGAGCAGTGCCCGTGCAGATATACTTAAAAGTGAGAGAGAGGTCACCAACGGCACGTCGGTGGGCAAGGGATGGCAGCCTTTGGGTGAGGGTAGGGTCACCAATGAGACGTATAGCTCTCTTTTGAATGCAGTCCAGGATAGCAAGTGTAGAAGCGGCAGCTGCACCCCAGATGTGGGAGCAGTATTCGAGGTTTGGCCTTATACACATATTCAACAGGAGTCTGATCAATACCCGGGATACTATATGATAATAACTGTGTGTTATGATCTCCTATTGTAATTATCAATGTTTCAGTCTCGATGTCAGCTGAGTGCACATTGCAAAATATGTTACATACAGACTTGGAGACTACTTCTCTGGCTTCACTGTTGGTTTTTGTAGGTGAAGGACGTAGCCAGCGCGTGAGCTGACTGGAGCAAGTGGCCCTTCGAATTCTGGAAGTTCTAGGATGTTCTTCAATGCTTCTGTGACTATAGTTTCGCTGCTTGACAGCATTTTCAGACAGATTAAAATTGAATTAGTACGAAATCATGACAACTACAAATAAATATCTGTTGCTATGTTATGATATGATGTTTTGATCAAAAAATTTTATCAAATTGAAAATAAAATGAAACACAGATGACAGATGAGGTTTTTAAAATGTCTATGTGATGTATGTCAATATTTAACATAAAAACTAGAACTAGCCTATAATAACTATGATAACAGTTACAACAATAAAATAACTAAACAATAACAGTATAAAAGTAGTCTCTATACAACGAAAATATCGACATACATCAACTCATTATTTTATTACAACTTTTTTGAAATAGTAGTTAAATTTGTTTTCTTTGACATATTTAATTAGAAAGAAGAATATCCAAGAAAGGGGAATTCATTAAATCAGTTTGCTCGTTTAAAACAAGGTAGTTATTGTTGTATGTGTGCCTTTTTACTTCTAAAGCTTCAAAAAAGTCTAGTTTACGTTTGTCATTATAAAAATGTAGAAGTCAAAAGGCACACATACGACAATAACTACCTTGTTTTAAACGAGCAAACTGATTTAATGAATTCCCCTTTCTTGGATATTCTTCTTTCTAATTAAATATGTCAAAGAAAACAAATTTAACTATTATTTCAAAAAAGTTGTAATAAAATAATGAGTTGATGTATGTCGATATTTTCGTTGTATAGAGACTACTTTTATACTGTTATTGCTTAGTTATTTTATTGTTGTAACTGTTATCATAGTTATTATAGGCTAGTTCTAGTTTTTATGTTAAATATTGACATACATCACATAGACATTTTAAAAAACCTCATCTTTCATCTGTGTTTCATTTTATTTTCAATTTGATAAAATTTTTTGATCAAAACATCATATCATAACATAGCAACAGATATTTATTTGTAGTTGTCATGATTTCGTACTAATTCAATTTTAATCTGTCTGAAAATGCTGTCAAGCAGCGAAACTATAGTCACAGAAGCATTGAAGAACATCCTAGAACTTCCAGAATTCGAAGGGCCACTTGCTCCAGTTAGCTCACGCGCTGACTACGTCCTTCACCTACAAAAACCAACAGTGAAGCCAGAGAAGTAGTCTCCAAGTCTGTATGTAGTATGGACAAGTTTCACCAAGTAAGGGCAACAACAATCAATGAAGCAAAATATGTTATCAATACAAGATGCCGAGGCACCCTGTCTTCGCGAAACCTGATTAAAACAGGCAAAGAAACCGTAAGAAGTCATTACATCTGGCAACCTCACAACATCCGCACTGTGTTTATCTAAAAAAATTAAATTATAATCACCACATACAAAAGCAGGAGCTCCCTTGTCATTTAATTGGATAAAAACTTCCCTCAATATAGCCATGCTAAGCGATAACATCATGTTCAATGGAAAGGATTGAACATTATGCGCCTGTGCAAGCAGACTCAAAAATTTTACAGAAAACGCAAGGAATACATATTGGACGATAATTTGACTAATTAACTCTGTCACCAGACTTGTAGATGGGAAAACCACGAGATACCTTCCATAGATCTGGGAAAACTCCAAAAAAAAATTAAGTTCAAGATTTTTTTAAGTGTTGACAGGAGGATACGTAGGCAGTCTCTTACCAAAAATCCAGGAACAAGATCAGGTCCAGCGGAAAAATTAGCTTTAATCTTTTTAGCTGCCAGGATGATCTCAGAATGATCCAAGCTGCAAATAAAGAAAGTTGAGGCACAGTTAGCATCAGAAACTGCAGAAGAGCATGAAGAAGTTGATAAATTGGTAGCACTGAAGCAACGACTGAAATATGAAGTAAAACGACCAATCACTGTCGAGATCATTGTCTCCTGAAAAAGTTGAGTGACTACGAAGGCTTCAGAGTTAGCTGGGGTTGGTTTTCAAATCTTATTCTATTTTGAACTTACAACTTTGATAAGATACCCTTACGTCCTCCTTGATCTTGTGTCTTGAGTTCTTAAATTTCTGCAAATATTCAGCGCCACCAAACTTTTTAAAGTTTCACCAATAAGTATATTTACGCCTCATGTTTAACTTCATGTCCCTGGAGAACCATGGAGGGTAAGAATCACCCGATGCAGGAGATGTCCGGGGAACGAAAATAAGTACAGGTCTGAGCTTTAAGGGCTGCCTGGCTGTTTGTGGCTATGAGGATCCGCTTATTGGTGTAGCCCTTCCTCTTGTTCTCTCGTACGAAATATAAGAATGCGTACATTTCGGCCTGAAAGACCAATGCGTGAGCTCTGAGGGAAATACTGTGACTTACCCTCGGTCCTTCCGAATAAACGCCGGCCCTCGTTCCACGCTCCCCGGAGGGTCCGTCCGTGGACCAGACGAGCGCGTCCCGTGTTAGGCCCAGCGTCTCCTCCGTCAAGCCTCGCGGCCAGGGATCTCGTAGTTCTTATGGTATACAAGATCCCAATGGTGAGGCTCGAATTTGAACTACCTTGCGTATGATATATATATATATATATATATATATATATATATATATATATATATATATATATATATATAGGGTGGCGCATTGAAAACGAAACAGACCGATTTGCGTCCAGAGAAATTTTTTTTAAAGAAACGCTGAAATACGTCAATTTTAATATTGAGGGGGACATGTTTTGACATAAAACTCAACTTTGTCACATCAACCCATTAAGGGTGCTGATAACAAACCTCATATTTTAAATAGGGAACATGGGTCGAGTGTTACATCATTTGTAAGCTCTTTCTTTTCTGAATTCAGCACACTAATTTTTTTGGAAGTTTTATCATTTCGTTTAAAAATTATTCACAGTTGGAGTTGCAAGAACGTATTTCATTCATTGTTTTTTTTTTTTTATGTCAACAACACACCACGAGGGCTTACAGCCTAAATACTATCGTACCGTGGGTGTTGACAAGGAGGAAAGAGGTAGCTTGTTAATTCTGGACTTGAAGGTTTGGAGGTTCGGAGGAGAAGGAAAAACATGTGCCGGCAAGGAATTCCACAACTTGGAAGTCCTCGGGACAAAAGAGCGGGCATAACAAGATGTTCTATGTCTGGTGACCTATTGTGATAAGATATGCACTAATTAGTCAATTTTTCGTTAAAAAAAAACCAAACGTTCAAAAATGTTTATTCAGTTAAATAAGTGTTCAAATTGGTGACCACCAGCTTCCATACAAAAGTACAAATTTTGTTCAAAACGAGCTCTCACATTCTGGAGCATTTGTGGAGTTATTAGACGGCATTTTTCAACAATGTGTCGTCGTAGTTCTTCCAGAGACGCCGGTTCTGTTGCGTAAATTCTACTCTTTAAATGGTCCCATAGAAACAAGTCTAAATGAGTTTAATCCGGTGATTTAGGGGGCCACTCAATATCACCTCTACGCCCAATCCATTGTCCTGGAAACTCCCTGTTCAAAAACTCCCTAACACGTTGTGAAAAATGCGGAGGAGCTCCATCTTGTTGAAACACTAATTGATTTTCTTGATAGCGATCATCATTTTCAACGATGTCAATTAGTAGAGGGTAAACGATATCTTCTAGTAACTCCAAATACGTTTCGCCACTCAAATTGCCATCAAGAAAAATTGGTCCGATTAAACGGTCTCCAAAAATGCCAGTCCAGACATTCAATTTCTGTGAAGTTTGAGTGTGGACTTCCTGAAAATTTCTTGGATTATTATCTGCCTAATAACGACAATTATGACGATTGACTGTAGAGTCTAATAAAAACGTACACTCGTCTGAAAAACAGATATTGAACAGAAAGTTCCCGTTATCAGCTATTCGTGCAGTCATCACAATACTCCAGCCGCCGATCAAAATCTTTTTTATCCATTTGTACAAGATAAATTTTATACGGGTGAAATTTATGATGCTTCAATATTCGCTGAATGGTTCTTCTTTTGATGTTAAAAACAGTGGCCAATTTTCTCGTGGTCAAAGTTGGGTCTGCAGCAATTTGTCCTAAAACTTCAATCTCAGTAGTGTCCTTTCTACCCGGAAATTCACGTTCAGGATCCCGTTTTTTGTTTGCTACTGAACCACTTTGTCAAAACTTTGCAACTAACTCCAAAATGTATTTTCTCTGAACATGTCTGTTCGGATGTCGTTCAATAAACAAATTTGCGGTATGGTTGGCACAGTCATCGTTTTTGAAAAAAAAAATGTAATTATTTCAACTCTTTCTTCTACGAATACACCATTGTGAAATTAATTTTCGGTAGTACTATCAAGTATCAAACCGACCGATAAACTGCAATCATAAACCGTTTTTCTCTCATTCCGATAAGAAATGTTCTGATAGTCATTTTATTTGTTTACAAACCAACAAAACATTGACTATCAGCACATTTCTTATCACAATGAATGAAATACGTTCTTGCAACTCCAACTGTGCATAATTTTTAAACTAGTTGATAAAACTTTTTTTAGTGTGCTTAATTCAGAAAAGAAAGAGCTTTCAAATGATGTAACACTTGACCCATGTTCCCTATTTAAAATATAAGGTTTGTTATCACCACCCTTAAGGGGTTCATGTGACAAAGTTGAGTTTTATGTCAAAACATGCCCCCCTCAATATTAAAATTGACATGTTTCAGCGTTTCTTAAAAAAAAATTTCCTGGACGCAAATCGGTCTGTTTCGTTTTCAATTCGCCACCCTATATATATATATATATATATATATATATATATATATATATATATATATATATATATATATATATATATATATATATATAGATATATAGTTTAAAAAAAAGTAAATGGTTGTTCATTCTTTTTTTGACTTATTAATAATGTTGTAGATGTTTCATTAAAATATACCCGACATAACTGATATTCTTTCACTCACATGTACCAGTGGTTTGCTCACAGCATTTTTGAATCACTGTTAATATTTCTGCAGGTTGTGTCATCTGCATATAGGCAAACTGTATTCTCCGTAGCATTTTGCGGTAAGTCATTAATGTAAATGGAAAACAACAAAGGTCCGAGCAGTGAACCCTGAGGTAGTCCGTATGTTATCTGTTTCCAACTGGATTCCGTTTTAACTCTGGTATGATTTAAAGAAATTTAATAGTAGTCCTCTTATTCCATAGAATTTGCGTTTTTTTGTTGTTGAAATTTTCGTTTAAAAAACTTTGTAAAATGGCTGAAAAGATTTTTATGTAATTTTAGTACATTTTCTTTAAAAAAATTCACTAATGAAGAGATCGCGGCTTTTGAATTTTGAAAAAAATTCCTCAATTGATCGCAAACTAGGACTCGTAGAACCCATTTCATCATTTACATCATGAAAAGTCAACTATGTACCAAAATTTAGATCTGTAAGTTAAAAGAGAAAAAATAAGCTAGGGGAATTTAAAGAAAAAGTGTTTGGGTGCGACTGATGACCAGAGAAACGGACAAAAACAAAATATCTTGTGTGAATACCAAAATCTATAGCATATTACAGACAAAGATTAAGTTTTTCTGGCGCAAAAAGGTTAAGAAATTCCAGAAAATTACTTCGAAAATTTTATAGTTTTTCCTCTTAAAACGCCAAAGTCGCGATTTGAAACGTCAAAATTGGCAACTTTTAGGCAAAGAACCTAACACGAATATGGATTATGTAGAGAAAATGTCGCAAGAAATGCGTTTTACAAATCCTTAAGTTTCAGGTTCAACCATCATTTTTTCCTCATTTTACTAATATATATATATATATATATATATATATATATATATATATATATATATATATATATATATATATATATATATATATATATATATATATATGATGTTTCTTTGATACTTTGGCAGTAATCTTAGTTATATAGTATCTATAAAAGACTGAGGTTGAACACTGTGGCTGGAAACTGAAGCAAAGAGCATAATCACCACAAAAACCACAGAAATAATAACAGAGAGTTGTGCGCTAGATACCTAGTTCGACAACGAAGTTGTCTTCATCAGTAGCTGTCGCTAAACTGTTTTTAGTTTGTATTTTTTTTATATTTCAACAATCCAATTTGTTCCGTATTGCTCAACGTGACAACGCTGTAAGCCACCACCACCAAGCATATAAGCTCATTCTGTTACATCAGAAAGGCATTCATTCTATAGTATTCATTATGTAGCATGCATTCTGTATCATTCCTTCTGTATTGTTCACTCAACATTCATTCAGTCTGCAATCTAATTCTAGTTCTTAAGCTCGTAACCCAAAGATCTATTAAATATCTCAGTTGAGATAGATGTAAAATTGTACAGTTAACATAAGCGTATATCGTACTTCGTACGTATCAATTAATTTCAATTTTCGGCGTATCAATTAATAAGTCACCTAACTTTAACTACGGTGTTACTAATTAATTAATCCAATCAACGCAACAATCAATCAGGACATTCTTCATAACTTTAAATTAACAAACATAATTTATTTACGGTCCTTAGAAGCACACGTAACATTTTTGTTCTATTAAGTCGGATACAGTGATACGTTACACAATCAATTCACCAAGTTTGGTAAGTTTGGGAACGTTTTTATAAAATTGATTACTTTTACCGCATCTAAAATAAATAGAACATGCCTTGGTTCAAAGCTCATAGATAAGATAGGTTGTCTGGTAACTCTGAGGGGGGAGAGACGCGAGAGAATGGTAATACGTCATTTGTATTCCAAATACAGATAACACCTATAGATTCATATTGCTTTTTAGTGTCTTAAAGAACATTTATTACATATTTGTGTAACTGTTGAAAAAGTTACGAATATGATCAGTTTTTGTGTGTGTGTGAAATAGCAGTTAAATTAACAGTATTGTATTAAATACAATATTTTATTTTGTGAGGTGTTGTGTTTTAAACATAATTTCACACTGAACTAACAGTATTGCGAATTTGATGTTATTTATTGAAGATTATTTTTATACACACCAATTAAATCGATGAGTCGTCATAAAGGTAGATATGTGTTTAATGTAAAAAAGAAATAGGTTATATATACTTAAAACAAGAACTCAATGAACAACCACCTAATTATCTGTTTAGATGCCTAATGGAGTTGTTTGTAGTGTATTAATGTGCAAAAATATTTCTGAAAAGGCAATGGAAACTGGAGATAAACTTTCCTTATTTCTTTTCCAAAAGCAGTAAAAATAAAAATATTAGGTAAATTTGCAGATAAGCTCACGCAGGGTTTTTATTAACATATAAATATATATTGCTATGGTATTCTACTTTACTTTAAAATTTATGGGTAGTATATACCTGCAAATATTTATTTTAGAGCTGAGAACATATGTCTTAATCATCAGGTTGGGTTCCTTATAATTACAGCTAGCTTCTACTAATTAAAATTCACTAATATGTGTTATTTAAATTCATTTATTGATTTTCACTTGATCAAAAATTAATTTCGCTCTGCACAGATGGCTATACAACAATTTTGCTGATTAATTATCAACCAAAAACAATACTTCCGTTAATTACAATCTGTTATACATTCCATTTAATTCATTACACAAATTTTACGGTGTCTATTTGACACACATTAAATACAAACAGAAACGTTTAAAGCATTCATTACATAAACATAAATTGAAAAATCCTATTAAAACATTTAACTGTGCCGATATGACACTCGTTAAATACAAAGAGATATTTTAAAACATTCTTTACATAAATATAACTTGAAAAATCCTATTAAAACATTCGGGTAACATTATAACTAATTACACAATTAATTAAACATGGATACTACATAATCAATATACATCGACAATTCTACAGAGATCACGGTCTCTTTCCGTTTATTTCAAACAAAATTTTTGTTTTTGAAATTTATTAGCACAAAAATATTTGATTGGTGCTGTTAAAATGGTGAAATTCAACCCGCACTGGTCAATTTAGGAAAAGGTAACACTTACTGACATATTTTCCATTGGATTATTTATTGTTCTTCCATTAATGCGGCCCTTGATTAATTATTATTATCTTTCTAATTTGTCCATGCCATAATTTACTGTCCATTTATTGATTATTAACGGATTTACTTCGTTAACATATTGATATATTTATTCCATAGTCGTAGCACTCTGGAGGTGTTTTATACTCTCCCTTCGATGCACTCTGGAATCTCTTATGTCAACTTACATAATTATGACGATGATCACCTGGTCTGGTAAAGTGATGCTGATGAATTCACTGGATGGAAAAGACGCCGGACCCTCTCGGACCGTTGCTTTTATTAACTCTCTTAGAGGTGAAAAAACGCTATTGTTCGTCACACCACCTGTGTTTTAGTTTTCCGTCAAACCTTTAGTGTCTTTTTACTTTTTTTTTTACGCGCACATTACCTTAATACTCCACAAACTTTTGTTTTTTACAAATGACCTCCGCTCTTTTACTACATTGAGTCTTTAGCTAGCTTGGCCATATCTATTTTTTTACATACAATAAAATCAACAGAACTGCATTTATTATCTACAATCTCATTCTCCCTACAAAACTGAAGCATTGTTCTTGGTTTCTTTACGGATATTTCTAGTATATAATATAATTTTTTATTACTCGAATGTAACTTAACATCGAGGGTTGCTACATGGGTCACTGACCTTCATGTCGGGCGTTGACATCTCCTGCCAAAACTCTTTCATTGCTACATTAGGGTGTATACATTTATTTTATATATACTAGTATGCATAAATTTCCCGTTTTCCCATTAAAATTTCGTAATCTTTCCTATCATTTGCTATCTATAGCAATA
Source organism: Tillus elongatus (assembly GCA_964006375.1). Lineage (NCBI taxonomy): Eukaryota > Metazoa > Arthropoda > Insecta > Coleoptera > Cleridae > Tillus > Tillus elongatus. Next base: position 319,459,092 of record OZ023262.1, on the reverse strand, counting down.
TATATATATATATATATATATATATATATATATATATATATATATATATATATATATATATATATATATATATATAATTGAAACAGAATTTTTGCAAAGTCTCACCATCGATATTTCTCTATTAGTGAGTTTTTTTAAAATAAAAATTCACTAAAAATATAAGTGGTCGTGCACAAGTGGCAGAATTATGCTTAGAGCCCCGCTGGGATGCATAAATTATAGGAAAATTGAAAATTTTGTGCAAACAACCCCCAAGTACCAAGAGTTAATAGAGGTGCTTGGCAGGGAAGAAGATAAAGAGGAAGTATAAACGACAAATGCGAAAAAAATCAGTTTAGCTGTACCTATATAATCTGCCTTTATCCCATTTTGCAGCTACACTTCCTTAAAATCTCTTTATCCCGCATAGATCAGGTTCAGCTTTCTTCGGGGTTGCTCCCAATACATTTTTCTTGCGGTTTATGCATTAGTTGTAGGAATGCTGAAGGGGAAGAACCCCCCTCCGGTGTTTAAGGGTAGGCCTTGGCCCGCATCGGACGGGGGTGGGGGTCGGTGCTTCGTCCTGGGGGTTTTCCTTCCCCTACTGCATGCATACAATTACCCTCAATGCATAAACCACAAAAAAAGTTCTTGAGAACAATCCAAAGAAAGTTACTGGGCCTGAGGCAAATTGGGGTTCTGTGCGGAGTAAATATGATTTTAAGGAGGTGTGGCCGCAAAATGGAATAACGGCAGCTTATAAAGATCCAGATAAGCACTTTTTTCGCATTTTTCGTTTCTTCTTCTCCGCCCATCACCTCTATTTACTCCTGGTCCCGTAATTTTTTTGGGGGTTATTTGCAAGAAATTTTTCTTGTGGTTTATGCATACAAGGTGAGTTCTAAGCACGTTTCTGAACAAAAAATCCAAAATCCCTCCGTGAGGTCATCTGAAAATATGCCAAGTATTATTAGATAGGTAGGTAATAGGTAATAGTGTATTTCCCATCAAGACTTACATGGGTCGTCAAATAAACCAAAGTTTTTACATTCAAATATAAAATGTAAAATCGCAAGACTAAAGATAATATAAACACTATAAAACGAACCCTGATAAAATATGTATAGATAAGACATATCATTACAGTCCAAAACATTAAATAACACATGAAATAAACAAATGTTAAAAGTAAAAAAAAAAAACTACAAAAAAAGTCAAAATTAACTATCACAATTTTAAGCGTTTTATCTTTCTCTGGCAACATGGCAGCACAAATAAAATTATTCAGATGATATATCCGCGAAATACACTCCCTAAATTGTCAAAATAATCATGCAAATGATAAGAAACTTATCGAGGACTGATATATCAAAACATAAACAAAAACACGGTCCCCTCATTCACTCTGAATCATGAACTCTTCCAATGTGTAAACTGGTGTTTTCAGTAGGATATGTTTCAGTGCGTTATGAAATTGCTGCATTGGTTTGTTCTTTAGTTCTACCGGCCTTCTATTATACAGTTTAGGACCCCAATAGTCCACTCCCTGCTGTGTCTGAGACAGTCTATGAAGTGGTGTTCTTAGACTATCCTTACTTCGGGTGTTGAACTGGTGCTTTTGATTGTTCGTTGGAAATCTGTCCAGGTTGTTATGCACATACTTCACACACTAAAACACATACAGTGCCGGAAGTGTAAAAATTCCTTCAAGCCTAAAAGCCCCCCTACAACTGTCGGTAGGCTTCAAGCCCACCAGTGCCCTCACAACCCTCTTCTTCATGATAAAAACCTCCCTTGTGATGAATTGCCCCACAGAAGCATCCCATATGCAAGTACACTATGACAGTGTGCAAAGTATGCTGCTTTGCAGCCTCCTTCGTACTGAACTGCCTCACCATTCTAACTGTATATCCCCGTTGCCAGTTTCCTTATTATACATTCGACGTGTATGTTCCATGTAAGTCGGCTATTAAAATTAATGCCCAAAAATTTAAGATTTTGCCGCTCGCTAGTTCTCTTAAAGTTGAAATAGCGTGTCTTCATTCATTTTCAATTTATTATCACTGAATCACTTTTTTGATTTCTCTAATGTATCGCATTTTATTTTTTCTAGTTCGTCTTCCTCAGACGATTTGACAAAAAGCGAGGCATCATCCGCATAAAGGTGGGTGGAGACGGTCTCACTCACTATATTTAAGTGATTGGTATATATTATAAACAAAATCGGTCCCAATGCAGATCCTTGTGGTACTTCTTTATTAATTTAGTTATCGGGCTGGCAAAAATGTACTATTATTTTAAAATTAAATATAAGACGCCTGCGTTTCCGCTTATAAATTGATTGTAACAATTAAAAACCTAATATTTGTATGCGTAAAAATACATACCTACCTAAATATTATAAACTTTTTTTAATTTACTTATTGTGATTAGTTGCATGTTAATGATTTCTTTTTTGTTTTTATTTAAACAACACACCACGAGGGCTTACAGCCTAAATACCATAGTACCGTGGGTGTCTGCAAAGATGAAAGAGGCAACTAGTTAATTCTGGACTTGAAGGTTTGGAGGTTCGGGGGAGAAGGAAAAACATGTGCCGACAAGGAATTCCACAGCAGGTGGAGGAACTATGGAAGAAAGCTCCTCTGAGCAGTGCCCGTGCAGATATATATGAAAGAGAGAGAGAGAGAGAGAGAGAGAGAGAGAGAGAGGGGGGAAGGTCACCAACAGCACGTCGGTGGGCAAGGGATGGCAGCCTTAGGGTGAGGGTAGGGTCACCGATGAGACGTATAGCTCTCTTCTGAATGGAGTCCATGATAGCGAGTGTAGAAGCGGCAACGGCACCCCAGATGTGGGAGCAGTATTCGAGGTTTGGTCTTGTTTGTGATGTATATAAGGTATAGAGATTAGCTGGTGAAAAGTATTTGCGAGCCCGGAAGACGAAACCTAATTTCTTAGCAACTGCTTCTGCAATTGATGTGACATGTTGCTGCCAATTGAGATTTCGATCCACAGAAATGCCAACAAGTGAAAAGGACTCAGTACTTTGAATAACTTGTTTGTTCCTTGTGATGGGTGTATCTCTTATTAGAAAGAAAGCAAGACCTTGATTTGGTGGGGTTCAATTGTACAAGATTTCTACTTCCCGAGTGTAATAGTTTTTGGAGATCCACGGAGACAGAACCCTCCATGAGTCTGCGATCCTCATCTAATTGGGCTAAAGAGACAGGCTTAGAATATTGTATATTTGAGTGGAGGGTGCTGTCGTCCGCGTAACTGTGAACTGGGTTGGATGTGCTAGAGAGGAGGTCATTGATGTGGAGAAGAAACAAAGTAGGGGCTACAGCTGAACATTGAGGAACTCCTGCATTAATTGGATACAGTTTAGAGAAATGGCCATCCACGACAACAGAAATGCTCTGGTTGGAGAGGAAATTTGCTGTCTACGTACAGAGTTTTGGTGGTAGGCGATAGGCCGGTAGTTTATTAAGCGGCGCTGCGTGCCAGACTGTGTCGAATGCTTTGGATATGTCTAGAGCGACAATCTGGGATTCACCGTGTAGTTCCATAGACTTGTTCCCAGAATGGGTGACAAAGGAAAAGAGGTCGGCAGTTGATCTGCGCTGACGGAATCCATACTGCCTGTCGTGGATTAGACTGTGTTTTTCATGAAATTTTAGTAATTCTGTGTTTATTTACTTTTCCATCACTTTAGAGACGACTGAAAGCAAATAAATCGGCCTGTAGTTGCTAGAAAGCGCTTTGGATCCTTTCTTGGGGTGAGTGATATCTTATAGCAGTCAGGATTTGTAGTAAGAAGGAGATCCAAGGGATTTGAGCTGTGTGTTGGGATGCAAGGAAAGTAAGTATGTTACTGAACCATATTTGGTAAAGAATTGCTGACTGCAAAGGCCTCCGCTGCTCTTCCCTGGGGATCGGTTTTTGAAGATCCTAGCCATTCCTTATTATGGACATTAAAGTCACCAAGAATAGTGACTTCGGAGGAAGGATATTCAGAAATCAGATGGTCGGTTTTTTCAGAAAGGTAGTCGAAGAGCTGGACATAATTGTTGTCAGAAGGTGACAGGTAAATGCAACAGATGAATTTAGTTGCAGCCCTGAGAGAGAGTTTTATCCATAGTGTCTTTTCTTCCAGCTTCTAAATTGGGGAGTCTGGTGCAGGGTAGATTGCTACGGACGTATGCGCACACGCCTCCATGCAATCTAATGAGCAGTATCCAGTAAAATAACTAAACTATTAAAAAAACTAAAAACGTGGGTTGTGGTTTAGAAGAAAAATATTCTGTCCAATTTGAGGCATTATGAATTTATAATTTCATAAATAATAATTAATTTTTTAAATCCTTTTCATGGTAAGCCAATTAACTGAACCCATTTACTTGAAATCGATCAATATTGTAACATTTCAATACATTCTGTTACTATTTGAAAAAAATCTTATTTTAACTTCCTATTAAAATTTTAATCTTGTTATAAGTCTAAAAAGAACATGACTGAAAAGACGAACATAAAAATGCCGGTTGATTTCAATATTCGATCCACTATTATCCCGCTAGATTTAAATTGGAAATACATGTGACGTATTGACGCTCCACTCTCTGATTGGTCGAGAGTTACCAGACAACCTATCTAATCCCTAAACCTTGCTCTCAGTTAAAAATTAAACTAACCTTGTTTACTTTTTCTAGTACCTTACCATAGAAACAGACGACCATTTCGTCTCTGGAATAAACAAGCTATGGCACAAGCGATCAGTTGTGTGTTGAAACAAGAAATGGGCTACAGGCCAGCTGCGAAAGCGTTCAATGTTCCACATGCTACATTATTCAGGCTGTGTAAGAAGACCAGAATGCAGATGGGTCAGTCTCGAGACCCTGTGTGATTATTTAGAACCACACTTTAGCTTTACATTTGTCTTTAAGTTATGTTGAATATGGTTTGTGTCGCTTATGTACAGTAAGACACTTTCTAATTTTGAAAGCTAAAAAATATTAAAGTCTTGTAGTTATTTTTGTACTTTTTCATATCGTATTAGTGTATTTTCTTTAAAAAATGACTAATAAGGAGATCCCGACTTATGAATTTTGAAAATTTGAAAAAAAATTCTTCAAATGAGCGCGAACTAGGTCCCGTTATTTATATATATATATATATATATATATATATATATATATATATATATATATATATATATATATATATATACCATATATCAGGGTTTTACTGGTGTCTATTAGAGGCAGTCCTTTCTCTATGTCTTCGTAACTCAACCCATATCTGTAACAAACTCAACTGTTAATTGACTAAATCTAGCGCTTATGAAGTAAAAGCGGCATGTCATGAAAATCGCCTTTGTAAGTTTTTAGAAAATCTTACGCGAATGAGTATATTAAAAAAGTATAGACGCTTCAAGTGCCCTATTGTAGCGAATGTTGATAAAATCTGATCTGCCCATTGTATTTATATATATATATATATATATATATATATATATATATATATATATATATATATATATATATATATATATATATATATATATATATATATATATATATTGTCACGAAGTCGATAATCCTGGAGAGATTATCCGGTCTAATTTACCGTCATAGCCACTGCATTATGATACACCATAAACTGCAATTATCATTTGCGAAGGTTGAAATATTTTCCAACATTTTCCGTGGAGTAATTCACGAAATTCGGCACGTCGAACAGAATAATTAGTTGAGGAGGGCAATTAGGCGGCCGCGATTTTGAAAAAGAATTGTGGCCGGACGGAACGCCGACGGAAAGTTTGCAGTTTAAGAATGACCGCGAACAAGCGAGTACGTCGGCCGCCAGTAAGTGGAATTGTAAAGTACGTGAGGTTTAAGAGAAGGAGCCCGCATCAGTGAGAGAACAGTATACCTGTAAGCAGATACATTAGCGAGGCCGCCGATTCACGAGGCCACCGCCGCAGCGTTTGTTTAGTGTGCATCGTCACCGGAGAGTACCCCCAGGTAGGTGGAAGCCTGATACTATATATCGAGCCCTTGGTAGGATCGTTGAAAGCTCCGCAATGACACTGGGAAGCTTCGAGGGGACTGTTTCTTCCCTGTGTCCGTTGGCGGGCCGCTCGGGGGATTAGGGGCTGCATTCCGAAGTTTCGATCCTCCCGGGATCGCGGAGGCATTCGCCCGCACGGAAGTGTTGAGAGTCGTCCCTGTTGTAGTGATTGCACTACCAGCGACAGTTAAAAACAGTCCTTCGGGTGGTCGCCGCCGTGTTCCTGCGGGGGTTGTAGCCAGGATATTCCTGGGTTGTGATAGATTCGTATTGCAGCGACTGCGCTGGTCCGGATCGAAGCAGCCAGGCGGCGCCTGGCGTCCCGATTCAGTAATAATTAAAGGCAACATCCTATTCCAAATAATCATCGTTACGAAAATAATCATATTAAATATAAACTGGCAATTTTAGAACGTTGTCAAAGTTTTCATCTACCTGAACCCAATAAAAACTGTGTTATGAAATAACAGATGTCTATATCGCTTGCTTGATGTGCCCAATAAAAACTGTGTTATTTTCAGTCATTGTAAATGGAAGGCGACCATTTCGTTTTTGGAATAAGCAAGTTATGGCACAGGCAATCAGCTGTGTTCTGAGAAGGGAAATGACCTATAGAGAAGCTGTAAAAACCTTTAATGTACCATATTCTACATTGACTAGGTTAATCAGAAAAACAAAAAACCGCATGGGAGGTTCTTCAGAAGCTGTCCATACATCAGATCTGTATTAGACTATTATTAATATAATAAAATTGATAGTGTTAGGGATTAAATTTTCTTCTTCATTTGAACACATCCACAATATTTAGGAAGCACCAAGAATACTTTGAAGTTTATAAATGTAAGAGCACTTTAAATAGTGTGAATACTGTAAAATTATTGTGAGTATCTTTTTGTTCAGTTAAGTGTTAGACAAATAAATTATGTAGCGATGACATTTTTGATTTTATCCGAAAAAATAGTTGATTGGGCATTGAGAATGTACGAGCTCCTTTTCACTTCAGTTGGCGCAACCATTGGAATCTTATTTTTTACAACATAAAAAAATTATGAATACTACATGTAACTAAGGCTAGATGTATTTTCTCCATAATCAGACACGCAGACCGGTTACGCTCTAATTAGAGCTCCTCAGTACGGTATACTAATTACAGCGAGAACACACCCATAAAGTAATACGGCTGTGGTAGCCAGCCTCCTAGAGCATTGTGCGATGTACGACAGGGTCGCCATCTCGGTGCGGAACCAGGTAGTACATAGATAGATAGATAGATATATAGATAGATAGATAGATAGGTAGATAAATACATTTATTTGACCACTTTTTACACTTAAAAATACAATAATTGTGTCTAGTCGAAATACACTAGTAAAAAATCCAAGTTGTTAAAAAGTACAGAGCAAAATACACAGACATATAAATTAGTTAAAATTAACTATACAATAAATGTATCTTGTAAAATACAAATTACTACATGTGAACATACAGACTGGTGGTGGTATTTATGACCTTGGATCAGTAATTCCATCAGCCACAGACTTTTGCTATTTTATATACAGAAATATATACAAATACTTTAATAATCTAGAACATAGAATTATGTTACCTATATACAAATATACAATAGCTAAACTACATATAATAATTTTTGCTTTCTTTTAGTGAATTTTTATTTAAAAAAATTTACTAATAGAGAGGTATCGATGGTGAGACTTTGCAAAAATTCTTTCAAATGAGTGCGAACTAGGACCCCTAGAACCCATATCCGGGGTCAGTTTCAATTTTTATGTGTTTATATATATACATATACATACATATATATATATATATATATATATATATATATATATATATATATATATATATATATATATATATATATATATATATATATATATGTATGTATGTATCTAACCGCTAACTCAAAAATAATTAACCGATTTCGATGAAACTTGGCAAGTGCCTTTATTTTACAAATATACAATATCTAAACTTATTTATACATATAATAATTTTTGCTTTCTTTAGTGAATTTTTATTAAAAAAATTTACTAATAGAGAGGTATCGATGGTGAGACTTTGCAAAAATTCTTTCAAATGAGTGCGAACTAGGACCCCTAAAACCCATATCCGGGGTCAGTTTCAATTTTTATATGTTTACACACACACACACACACACACATATATATATATATATATATATATATATATATATATATATATATATATATATATATATATATATATGCATCTAACCGCTAACTCAAAAATACTTAACCGATTTCGATGAAACTTGGCAAGTGCCTTTATTTTATTAATGGCTTGGACGAGTTTGTTAGTCAGGAAAATCGGACGGGTTTTCCGGGAAAATTTTAAGTTTTCTTCTGAAAAATTTTTTTTTCTCCGAAAGTAACAAAGCTGTTTTAATGAAATTTAGTATATATGTTGCCTCAGGAGAGACTGTACTGCGTACCAAAATTCAACTGTCTAAGTTTAGATAAAATTGAGTTATTCAAATTTTAAATTTTCTTTTGAAACAATTTTTTTTCCCAAAAATTACAAAGTTATTTTAATGAAATTTGGTGGATATCTTGTCCTAGGAAATACCTTACTACATACCAAAATTAAACTTTCTAAGATTATAGAAAACTGAGTTAATCAAATTTTTATAGCTCACTGCAGTGTTAAAATCAATGGTATTTGCCTCACTATGTTAAACACGTGCGTGGGGGACTGACCGAATTCATTCCCAGTTGCTTTGATCTACTCATATTTTCTTAACATGTTAAAAGGCGTGGTATCTACTTCATTCCAAGTCACTATTAACCGACTATTTATGAAATCAAATAAGTAAATTAAATCGATTGTCATAAAATATGTAGTGTATTAAGACTATGGGAAAAAGAAATAAAACATATATAACTGTGCACATTTTGATTATATTTTAGGGTGTGCGGCGCACACCTAGCTCACTAGGAGAAATCGCCACTGCTTGAGAGAGGTATTGTCACAGCATAATATCTTATTAAAGTTCATTTGTAAATAGGTTTAATTTTTATATGTTATATATATATATATATATATATATATATATATATATATATATATATATATATATATATATATATATATATATATATATATGTATCCGTCTAACTCAAAAATAATTAACCGATTTCGATGAAACTTGGCGAGTGCCTTTCTTTTATTAATGGCTTGGATGAGTTCGTTATCCAGAAAAATCGGACGGTGTTTTCAAAAAAAAATTTTTTTCTCCGAAAGTAACAAAGCTCTTTTAATGAAATTTACTATATATGTTTCCTCAGGAGAGATCTTACTACGCACCAAAATTCAACTTTCTAAGTTTAGAGAAAATTGAGTTATTCAAATTTCAAATTTTCTTTCGAAAAAAAATTTTTTCTCCGAAAATTACAAAGTTATTATAATGAAATTTTGTGGGTATCTTGCCTTATTAAAATTAAACTCTCTAAGTTTATAGAAAATTGAGTTATTTGAATTTGAAGCATTTAATAAAAATTCACTGCCATAACGCACTTGCTGCGTCCCGAGTTTTTTTCCTCTTCTTTCTTTTTTTCCCTCATCTTTCTTTTTTCTTTTTCTTTTTAATATTTGTTTCTTTTTTTATGAATCTTGTTTTTTGTTGTTTTTTCCTTATTTGTTTCCTTATTTTTTTTAATTTCTTCTTTCTTTTTTTCCTCTCTTTTTTTTGTTTTTTTATATATGTTTTTTTTTTATTTTCCCCAAATCATGTATACGGGATAGACAGGGACACACTTTTGCGTCCAGGGGCCCTTCAGGACGACTTCAGACAAACTGACTGGACCACGGATAACAACAAAGGTTTACAAAGGTGCAGAGACAAAGGATTACCTAAAGACTAATAATTACAAATTTCTGTTACACTATTGCTATATTTACATATTATTTCCTATATTTATACTAACCTACCAAGTAGTTTTCAGTTTTTTTTTTAATTTCAACAACACACCACGAGGGCTTACAGCCTAAATACTATCGTACCGTGGGTGTTGACAAGGAGGAAAGAGGCAACTTGTTAATTCTGGACTTGAAGGTTTGGAGGTTCGGAGGAGAAGGAAAAACATGTGCCGGCAAGGAATTCCACAACTTGGGAGTCCTCGGGACAAAAGAGCGGGCGTAACAAGATGTTCTATGTCTGGTGACCTGGACAGTAAAAGAGTGCATTGGCTCTGTTCCCCTGGTAGATCTGTTGTGGCAGCAGGTGGGAGGGGGGGTGGGGGGGTGGGGGACTATGGAGGAAAGCTCCTCTGAGCAGTGCCCGTGCAGATATCTATAAAAGAGAGAGAGAGGTCACCAACGGCACGTCGGCGGGCAAGGGATGGCAGCCTTTGGGTGAGGGTAGGGTCACCGATGACACATATAGCTCTCTTTTGAATGGAGTCCAGGATAGCGAGTGTAGAAGCGGCAGCTGCACCCCAGATGTGGGAGCAGTATTCGAGGTTTGGCCTTATTTGTGAAGTATATAAGGTATAGAGATTAGCTGGTGAAAAGTATTTGCGAGCCCGGAAGAGGAAACCTAATTTCTTAGCAGCCGCTTCTGCAATTGATGTGACATGTTGGTGCCAATTAAGATTTCGATCCACAGAAATGCCAACAAGAGAAAAGAACTCATTACTTTGAATAACTTGGTTGTTCATTGTGATGGATCTAGGGCTGGTGTATCTTTTATGAGAAAGAAAGCAAGACTGAGATTTGGTGGGGTTGAATTGTACAAGATTTCTACTTCCCCAGTCTAATATTTTTTGGAGATCCACGGAGACAGAACCCTCCATGAGTCTGCGATACTCATCTAATTGGGCTAAAGAGACAGGCTTAGAATATTGTATATTTGAGTGGAGGATGCTGTCGTCCGCGTAACTGTGAACTGGGTTGGATGTGCTAGAGAGGAGGTCATTGATGTGGGGAAGAAACAAAGTAGGGGCTAAAGCTGAACCTTGAGGAACTCCTGCATTAATTGGATACAGTTTAGAGGAATGACCATCCACAACAACATGAATGCTCCTGTTGGAGAGGAAATTTGCTGTCCAGGTACAAAGTTTTGGTGGTAGGCCATAGGCCGGAAGTTTATTAAGAAGCGCTGCTTGCCAGACCTGGTCGAATGCTTTGGATATGTCTAGAGCAACAATCTGGGATTCACCGTGTAGTTCCATAGACTTGTTCCAAGAATGGGTGACAAAGGAAAGAGGTCGGCAGTCGATCTGCGCTGACGGAATCCATACTGCCTGTCGTGGATTAGACTGTGTTTTACAAGAAATTTTAGTAATTCGGTGTTTATATACCTTTCCATCACTTTAGATGCGACTGAAAGGAGAGAAATAGGCCTGTAGTTGCTAGAAAGCGCTTTAGATCCTTTCTTGGGGATGGGTTGTACTCGAGCAGTTTTCCAGTTACTAGGGAATATGCCTTTATTGTAAGATATCTGAAACAGACGAGTCAGGACAGGAGCAAGTTCTGGTGCGCATTTTTTGAGAACAATTGCTGGGATCTCGTCAAGGCCAGAAGCTTTCCTGGTATTAAGATAACAGAGCAGCTTTCGTACCTTTTTAGTTTTGAAAATGAGATCCTTCATTTTATGCGCGACATTGGCGACTGTTGGTGGTTTAACATTTGGAGGTGGATTGAGAGTAGAATTGCTGACGAACAACGAAGCATATTTACATGTGGGGTACATTGAATACAATAAAGAAAAAATAATATATGTACATATATACACATATATACACATATATACACACATATACACATACATACCACATTGAACATATAGACTAAGCCACATAAAAACGAAAAGAACAAACAACAAAAATACAAAGCTGTACATACACAACGCCATATATACAGAGTTATCTAAAATTCACACAAACGGCGAGATACAAACACTATAGTACTATGGAGGCATCCATGTACTCACGGACTGAATAGTAAGCGTTTTGCTAAAAGTAATGCTTTATAGCATTTTTAAATTTCCCATAATCTAAGGACTTTATGGTGAACCGGTAGCTTATTATCTTAGGCGATATGCAAAGAATTGTTTACCGGTTTTTGTAATCTAAATCTCTGCGGTCGTATTAAACTAGCCGATCTTGTACTATAGTTATGGTATGCAGAATTTAGCTGATAATCAAATTTATCCCTGTGTATATTCTATAACTGACTAAAGATGTATATATTGTCATATATGGTCACGACAGCTCAAATTAACACATAATATTATATATTATATTATAAATAGAGACTGTGTACAACCAACCAACAATTTTTGTATATTGTCAGTCCTAGCCCATTTCTTCACTTATACTGTGACAATGCTTGTAAGGCTAGATGTATTCTCACCATAATTAGAAACGTTTATTTATAACGTTTTATGTTAATAAACAATTTGCATGTTTTTTTCTTGTAACATCTGGTAGACATCCCACAAAGATGTTTTTTAATATTTATCTCATTTCGCATACTACAAAAATAACGATGCAAAAAATATTTGTCAATGCGAATTTCATTATTGATTTCAAATACCACTATTTTGCCGTCATGATCTGTGACGTCACTGGACGGTAATGTCATGACATATCTTCTTCCCTGCCCAGCACCCCTATTCACTCCTGGTCCTGTAACTTTCTTAGGGGCCGTTTGCAAGAAATTTTTCTTGTGGTATGTGCATCCAGAAAGGGTTCTAAGTATGTTTCTGATTTTTTTTCTAAAAATCACCCATGTGCTAAACTGCAAATTTACCGAAAATTTAATTTTTATTTCCAAAAGGATTTTACCTGCTACGTGGCAGGTATTTTTCCTTATTAATCGCTTGGATAATCCATTTTAGTCAACTCAATCGAACCAGTTCCTGCGAACCAAATAACACAAACGGTTTTTAAAAAGAAATTTGTAGTTATTTTTCAAATCTAGTACCCACGCTGCCTTTATATGGGTTTTACTATGTATCAAAACTGAAGATTATAGTTTAATGGGAAATTGAGTTATCACTATTTGAAATATTTTTATTTGTCTGACCTTGTCTAACATTATAGGCATCTATTTAGAGGTAATTTCAGGTCATATAGTCTCTCTGTTCAAAAACTCTCTAACACGTTGTGAAAAATGCGGAGGAGCTCCATCTTGTTGAAACACTAATTGATTTTCTTGATAGCGATCATCATTTTCAACAATGTCAATTAGTACAGGGTAAACGATATCTTCTAGTAACTCGAAATACGTTTCGCCACTCAAATTGCCATCAAGAAAAATTGGTCCGATTAAACGGTCTCCAAAAATGCCAGTCCAGACATTCATGAGTGTGGACTTCGTAAAAATTTCTTGGATTATTATCAGCCCAATAACGACAATTATGAGGATTGACTGTAGAGTTTAATAAAAACGTACACTCGTCTGAAAAACAGATATTGAACAGAAAGTTCCCGTTATCAGCTATTCGTGCAGTCATAACTTCACAAAGCTCCAGCCGCCGATCAAAATCATCTTCATTCAGTTGTTGTACAAGATGAATTTTATACGGGTGAAATTTATGATGCTTCAATGTTCGCTGAATAGTTCTTCTTTTGATGTTTGAAACAGTGGCCAATTTTCTCGTGCTCAAAGTTGGGTCTGCAGCAATTTGTCCAAAAACTTCAATCTCAGTAGTCTCATTTCTAACCGGAAATTTACATTCAGGGTCCCGTTTTTTGTTGGCTACTGAACCACTTTGTCGAAAATTTGTCCAAAATGTATTTCCTGTTTACATGTCTGTTCGGATGTCGTTCATTAAACAAATTTGTGGTACGGTTGGCACAGTCATCGTTTTTGAAAACAAGAGTAATTATTTCAACTCTTTCTTCTACAGAATACACCATTGTAAAATTAATTTTCGGTAGTACTATCAAGTATCAAACCGACCGCTAAACTGAAATAATAAACCGCATTTCTTATCGGAATGAGTCTGATAGTCAATTTTTTGTTTACAAACTAACAAAACATTGACTATCAGCACATTTCTGATCGGAATGAGTGAAATGCGTTTTTGCATCTTTAACTGTGAATAATTTTTAAACGAGTTGATAAAACTTCCAAAAAATTGGTGTACTGAACTCGGAAAGGAAAGAGCTTTCAAATGATCTAACACTCGACCCATGTTCCCTATTTAAAATATAAGGGTTGTTATCACCACCCTTAAGGGGTTGATGTGACAAAGTTGAGTTTTATGTCAAAACATGTCCCCGTCAATATTAAGATTAAGGTGTTTCAGCGTTTCTTAGAAAAAATATTCTCTGGACGCAAGTCGGTCTGTTTCGTTTTCATAGCGCCACCATATATATATATATATATATATATATATATATATATATATATATATATATATATATATATATATATATAAACTTCTTAACTGACCTTGGATTTGGGTTTTAGGGGCCCCTATTCGCGCTCTTTGAAAAAATTTTCTGATAAGGAAATTAATTAACGACTCCAGATAAGGCTTAATTAACATAAATTGTGCCTCATCTCGTGACTTATTTACACTACTAAATATTTTGAAAATTGGGAAAGTTAGCGAGGCAATTCACAGTCATTAAAAGCCATCTTTTTGCGAAAATTTGCTAAAGTCGCTAAAATGAGTTAAAACAACTTAAGTGATTTTGTGTAATAAATGGGATAAAAAGTAAAGTGGTCAAATTTTCATTTGTCCGAAGATTCCGGGACCGGGGTCGTAGATTCGAGGACCATCTGAATTTGTACACTCTGCAGTTTTTTTTTTAGTCCATACCTCCGTCGGAAAGATTTACACACAATGACTTTTTGGGTATGAATGTTTCCATTAGGTTTTTGCCGCGGGGGCGTCAGCGGGTAAGTATAAGCTTTGGACGCTTATGCTTATGTGGAAGTTGCTCGTCGTAGGCGGTGGCACTACGGAGAAGAGCATTTGGGTGAGAAGCGGCTTTTGCGAACTGGGTTGTTGATAGTTGGAGTTATAAACTAAAATATCGAAGGCATTTCCAGATCAGAGTGAATCTGACTGTTTCGGACAAACCATGGCGCTCCGGTGCCCATTCTCAGAATTTTGTTCTGGATGATTTGAAGGGTCTTGATGTGTGTTGCGGCCTCGGTGGATGCAGGTGATGCATAGGTCAAGGCTGGCCGGATAATGACTTTGCACATGAGCCACTTATTGTTCATGGACAATTTGGAATTTCTATTTAGAAGTGGGAACAGCTTCGAGATGAACATCGAGGCTTTTTTTCGGGCGTGATCTACATGGCGGCGCCATGTTAAGTGTTTGTCGAGCAAAACCCCGAGGTATTTGGCAGAATCTTGCCAGGGAATTAGACGGTTGTCTAATGAAACGTGTTCGTGAGGTGTGTGTCTCCTCTTGGAAAATAGGACATCTGAACATTTATCTGGGTTTATGGCTAGAAGAGATTTCCTATACCATGATTGCAGCTCGACTACTGCGGTCTGATGTAGTTCGGTTATTATCCTCGGCTGAGTGGAGCTGCTGCGGATGGTAGTGTCATCTGCGTACAGTGCGTATGTCACGTTTAGGGGGGCTGTCGGAATGTCTGAGACAAATATATTGTACAGCAGAGGGGAGATAGCAGAACCCTGCGGGAGACCAGCCGTGGCTGGGTACGTTCTAGATCTGGCTTCCAGATGTTTGACCTGGTACTTCCTCTGTTGTAGGTATGACCTGATTAGCAGAATCAGAGGGAGAGTATAATTAAATGATAGAAGTTTGTTTAGGAGGCCCGCATGGCAAACCCTATCGAAGGCTTGAGCAATGTCAAGAAATATTGCACCAAAGTTTTTATTAAATCCTTCGGTGATGTTTTCCACCACACGAAGGACTTGGTCTGTGGTGGATTGCTGGGGTCTGAAACCGAATTGCTCATCCGGGAGGATATGATTTTCTGAGGTGAAAGAAGTTGGCCTTTTCTGAATCAGTTTTTCGGCGATTTAGCCGATGACTGGTAGCAGGCTAATGGGCCTGTAGTTCTGTGGGAACAGCGGATCTTTGTTGGGTTTCGGGATGTTGATAATGTCGGCAAGTTTCCACATGGAAGGAAAATGTTGAAATCGCAGCATGGCATTCATAATCGTAACTATGAATACCACAGCTTTGCGGGTGAGGTTTTTCAGGGCTACGTTGGAGATTCCATCGTATCCCGGAGCTTTCCTATTTTTTAATGCTTTGATTATTTGGGAAATTTCTTCGAAAGTTGTGGCCTCGATAGTTGTGTCTGGGGCGGCGCGAAGCTCACTCCTGACGTAGCGGTGCGTTCTTGCTACGTGCGACAGATCAACGTTGTTAAAATTCGGGCTGAAATGCTACTCCAGATGATCTGCGAATGCACTAGCTTCCTCCGCATCCGTGTATACGAGACCGTTACGGCCGTGAAGCGGGGATATCGGAAGTTTTTTGGAGCGAAGGGCTTTAGCCATTTGCTAGACGGAATTGTCTTGGGTAGATAAGGTTTGTAGGCGCTCCTCCCAATGATTGTTGCGGAGTTCTTGTAGGGCGAATCGTTCTTGTTTGATGAGTCTGTTTGCGTCTCGTTTGTCGGTGGGGTTTCCGGTGCGTTGAGCTAGTCTACGCACGCGGTTTTTTTCGAGTATCATTTCCCTGATACTGGACGGAAAAGGTGGTCTGCAGATTTGAGGACCGGTTCTCAAATCTGTCGAATCTTATTAAAATTCGTAAATGTGGTGGGAATATAGTAATATGAGGGTAGGTAAATAAATTATACTGCATAAATCCTATATTACAGTGACCGTAGGACTGCATAACGGAAAGAAGTAAATTAAGATAGGTAAACAAATTTTATTTACATTAAGATGTTCTATACCGCTAAACAATAAACTCCTAAAATTAAAATAATTATCCCTTATACATATTAAAAATTGGTTTTCTCAGGCAAAGTATTTTCACCTTTGTTTTGAAAACCTAAAGTAAGGAGTAAGGAAATATTTATTTAACAACAATATCATCCACATTGATTAAAACATAAAGGTGGTACATTTATATGTAATCAAATCTAATATCTGTCCCAGTAAAAATTATAAAAAAAATTTTTATTTTAATATTTCGATAATTTTTATGGGACTAAACACCAATTATTTCCGCTTTAAGTCGCTAAAATGTCTTAAAACAACTAAAGTGATTTTGTGTAATAAATGGGATAAAAAGTAAAGTGGTCAAATTTTTATTTGTCTGTTATAGTCTTATCAATGAAAACGTTAATTTTGGGTTGTTTTTAGTAGTCACTGTGGATTACACTGATTTAGACAAAAATGATAGAATGGGATTAGCTATAGCAAGCGTGTTGAATAAAGGAATGGGTTACAGACCTGCTTCGAAAGCCTATGGTGTTCCAGTGTCAAGTTTATTTAGGAGCTGTAAAAAAATAAAAGACAACATGTACACAGAACCAGAGTTTAAGTGTGTATTATAGACAGAAAAAGACTTAATATTGTTATACAGTGGTCCCTAAAGTTTGAAACAAATTGACTAATCTGACATCTGTTGAATCGATTTTTGCCAATGTTTGTGTGGTCGGGTCTCAAAGTGTGACAGTTTTAACCTAAGCACTGTTGACACACCAGACTTGCTGTTCTCCGAGAAAAGCTACAAACTTTTTTATTTTACATGGAACACCCTATACGTTTAAGGTAATTTCATTAGGCGTTCAATGTGGTAAGGCCTGATTGGTTTATTCACAACCAATAATAAAATAAAACCTTAATTTAAAATAAAATAACAAAAAAAACATTATAACTAATATTTGTATTGTTAGTTTTTAAAAAAATTAAAAATGTACTACAATTTGTTTTTTATTTTTTATTTCGACAACAAACCACGAGGGCTTACAGCCTAAATACTATCGTACCGTGGGTGTCGACAAGGAGGAAAGAGGCAACTTGTTAATTCTGGACTTGAAGGTTCGAAGGAGAAGGAAAACATGCGCCGGCAAGGAATTCCACAACTTGGAAGTCCTCGGGACAAAAGAGCGGGCATAAAGAGATGTTCTATGTCTGGTGACCTAGACAGTAAAAGGGTACATTGGCTCTGTTCCCCTGGTAGATCTGTTGCGGGCAGCAGGTCGAGGAACCATGGAAGAAAGCTCATCTGAGCAGTGTCCGTGCAGATATCTATAAAAGAGAGAGATAGAGGTCACCAACGGCACGTCGGTGGGCAAGGGTTGGCAGCCTTTGGGCGAGGGTAGGGTCACCGATGAGGCTTTCTTCTGAATGGACTCCAGGATAGGGAGTGTAGAAGCGGCAGCAGCACCCCAGATGTGGGAGCAGTATTCGAGGTTTGGCCTCATTTGTGAAGTATATAAGACATAGATATTAGCTGGTGAAAAGTATTTGCGAGCCCGGAAGAGGAAACCTAATTTCTTAGCAGCCGCTTCTGCAATTGATGTGACATGTTGATGCCAATTGAGATTTCGTCCACAGAAATGCCAACAAGTGAAAATGACTCATTACTTTGAATAACTTGGTTGTTCATTGTGATGGGTCTAGGGCTGGTGTATCTCTTATGAGAAAGAAAACAAGACTGTGATTTGGTGGGGTTGAATTGTACAAGTTTTTTACTTCCCCAGTCTAATATATTTTGGATATCCACGGAGACAGAACCCTCCATGAGTGTGCGATCTAATTTGGCTAAAGAGACAGGCTTAGAATATTGTATATTTGAGTGGAGGGTGCTGTCGTCCGCGTAACCGTGGACTGGGTTGGATGTGCTAGAGAGGAGGTCATTGATGTGGAGAAGAAACAAAGTAGGGGCTAAAGCTGAACCTTGAGAAACTCCGGCATTACTAGGATATAGTTTAGAGGAATGACCATTCACGACAACTGAAATGCTCCGGTTGGAGAGGAAATTTTCTGTCCAGGTACAGAGTTTTGGTGGTAGGCCATAGGCCGGAAGTTTATTAAGCAGCGCTGCGTGCCAGAGTGCTTTGGATTTGTCCAGAGCGACAATCTGGAATTCACCGTGTAGATCCATAGACTTGTTCCAAGAATGAGTGACAAAGGAAGGCAGTTGATCTGCGCTGACGGAATCCATACTGCCTGTCGTGGATTAGACTGTGTTTTTCAAGAAATTTTAGCAATTCGCTGTTTATATACTTTTCCATCACTTTAGAGACGACTGAAAGGAGAGAAATAGGCCTGCAGTTGCTAGCAAGCGCTTTGGATCCTTTCTTGGGGACGGGTTGTACTCAAGCAGTTTTCCAGTTACTAGGGAATACGCCTCTATTATAAGATGTCTGAAACAGACGAGTCAGGACAGGAGCAAGTTCTGGTGCGCATTTTTTGAGAAAATTTGCTGGGGTTTCGTCAAGGCCAGAGGCTTTCCTGGTTTTAAGAGAAGAGAGCATCTTTCTTAGCTTTTTAGTTTTGAGAATGATATCCGTCATTTTATGCGCGACTTCGGGGACTGTTGGCGGTTGAGCATTTGGAGGTGGGTTGAGAGTAGAATTGCTGGCCAACAACGAGACAAAAAGTCCAGCCTTGCCCAGGGCGGTAGAAACAATTTCATCCCCTGAGACAAGCGGTGGGAACGTGCTCTTGCAGAAATTATTCCCAATAGGTTTAGCAAGAGTCCAGAAGGGTTTGCTGCCCTTGGAGCTTGAGAGGGCTTTGTTTTTGATGTGGTTATTAAACGAGTTTTTTGCCCCAGAAAGAATGCGGACAGCTGTTTCTTGCGTCGTTAAATGCTTGACTGTTTTCTTGACTGGGATTGTGTAGAAGCGTTTTTTGAGCTTTGACCTTTTCAAGTGTGGCCTTGTCACAGGATTCAGAGAACCAGGGCTTTTGAGTGTCTGAAGAGATTTTCTATGTACTTGGAATAAATAATTTCATGCCAGCTTGGATAATTTCGGTGACGTTTTTTGAGATATCAGAGGGGTCAGGATAAGAGAAGCAGACAGACGCCCATGGAAATGAGGAAAAGTAATCTCGCATTTCGTCTCAGTTCGCGTAGTTGTAGTGCCAAACGATACGTGGGTGTGATGACCGTGTGACCTTGGGTTGTATTGCGCAGGAAGCAGTGACCATGTCATGGTCTGACCAACCGAGGAGGGCGGTGACTGATGTCTTATAGCATTAATGATTTGTAGTAAGGAGATCCAAGGGATTTGAGCTGTGTGTTGGGATGCGAGGAAAGTAAGTAGGTTGCTGAACCATATTGACTAAATAATTGCTGACTGCAAAGGCCTCCTCTGCTCTCCCTTGTGGATCAGTTTTTGAAGATCCTAGCCATTCCTTATTATGTACATTGAAGTCACCAAGAATAGTGACCTCGGAGGAAGGATATTCAGAAATCAGATGGTTGTTTTTTTCGGAAAGGTAGACAAAGAGCTGGACAAAGTTGTTGTCAGAAGGTGACCGGTAAATGCAACAGATGAATTTAGTTGCAGCCTTGAGACAGAGTTTTATCCATAGTATGTATTTTCTTCCAGCTTCTAAATTGGGGAGTCTGGTGCAGGGTAGATTGCTACGGACGTATGCCAACACGCCCCCATGCAATCTAAAGGAAGTAAGGAGCGCATACCCCGGGAAATTAAGGTGATTAGTGGCTGTTTTGGCACTGATTTGGGTTTCGGTGAGGAAGAGGAGTTGGGGCCTATTAGCCTGGAGGAAATGGTGGACGGAGTTCAGGTTAGAATTTAGGCCACATATATTCGAGAAAGATATGTTAAATTTTGATGCTGGCGCCCCCTGTATACCCCTCCCCTGGAGATCCGAATGGAGGGGTATTTTGCCTCCGGAATATTTTGTACAAGGAGGAGCCATCATCATTTTTGTTTATAAGGGAAACCGACTCATACACCAGAACCGGAAACGTCCGTTGGGACTTCACCGGCTCCTTGATGTAAGCGGTGGTACCTCCTCGGGCGTGCAAAATTCCTTTACTATCACGTAAAGGAAAATTCCACTACCACCTGCTTGTCTCCGATTAGTCGCCTCGTACGACATGCAGGAGTTACCATGAGCCTATCCTTTTAGTTAGTCCCCGGACAGCAGGGGAGATGTGTTTACGTTTATGCGTCATGAACGAAGACAACACACACACACGCTACGTTTATGCGTGCGTGCGTACGTGCGCGCGTATGTGCGCGTGTGGGTGTGTGCGTAGCAGCTTAGTATCGCAAGCGAAACATAAGTCCCTTGAAACTGCAATAAATGAATCTATCTGTGACGATGTTAGCGATGTGTGTCACCAATCAGAGTTTGCAGTTGGCTAACGTTAAGGATACCGTTTGTAAACAGAATTCGCTTATTTTTGTTTTGTTTTGCAAACTTTGTTTTTTTCTTTCTAGATTCTTATAATTGTGTTATTTTATTTTATGTAATAAAATCTCAAAATATACTTTTGTTTTAATTAAACAATTGGCAAAAATTGAATGCCTATCAATTTTGTTCAAAAAGGCCCTAGTTAAAGTGAAAACGGAGCTTAAGGGGCCAATGTATGGCAAAGTGGGGGCCAAACTAACAAATTGTATGTGCCACCATGGGCCAATGTTGGCAATTTTGGAACTTGAAATATAAAACTTTGGTTCCTGTTATTGAAAAAGTCACAAATGTCTATGTTTTCAGGACCAAATAAGATAGTAACGTTCAAGGGTGGATGCAGGATTTTTTCTGGGGGGGTGGGGGTGTGGCACAAGATGTGATGGCAACCCCACAGCGCCCAAAAGCCGTATTAAGCTCCTTGATCTTTGTCAACTTGTAACCGCTTGGGGGCGAGGGGGGTGTGTGGTCAGTGAAGCCTTTTTTTATTTATTTTTTATAATAAAGTTTATTGTAGATAAATAATTTTGTTCTATCTGTGCGTTTTTATCTTTTTATTTACCTCTCATCAGTCGTTCTACATTAGCGAATTTCGCTATTAGAGAGGTATATGAGGCATGTATATATATATATATATATATATATATATATATATATATATATATATATATATATATATATATATATATATATATATATATATATATATATATATATATAATTTATTTATTATTATTATTTATTATTATTAATTCAAATTATACATTATGCCATACAAAAAAGCTATGCTTGTGCTTGCACTAGGACACGGTTTTGAACAGTCTCTCCCTAAACGTATAAATGACAAATTATTTTGCTCTTGTCACTTTTTGATTTTCATAAGTTTTTCTTCAGCTGCGATTTCTATTCCCACCAACATTCCTGCTGCAACCATAGAGATTTAGAATCCATTTAATACAAAAACCATTCCTTCTTTCAAACCAAAACTTCACAAAAAAAAACATTTTTCTGTAGTACCAAAATGTTGACATCTTTATCTGACAGTATATATATATATATATATATATATATATATATATATATATATATATATATATATATATATATATATATATATATATATTGCTAAATATAGTAATAATAAAAAATGTATGACTTTCGCCTCGCCGCCTCTTATTAGTCTCCTGATAAATTGCTTTGTAAAATCAATACCGGCAAATTCACGTCCGATAGATAACAAAAGAATACAGATATTTCCGCCAAACGAAATATGTTAATTTTGGTGTCGTTGAACCTGCCTAAATCGTTAGTGACCGACTACCTGCAGAAGAATAGAAATATAGATGTGGATATAAGAGATTTAGAATTATTCATCCTCTGATGACGCTAACTTGGTTAGTGAAACAATCGTCCGGTTTTTTAAATTGTGTTGTGGTGATTTGTGTTTTTCATGTGTGCTTATCACAGGTTCCAGTCTTTACTTAGTCCTATTAAATGAATAATGAATTTGGCAAGTTTTTTTTTAACTAAAAAACGGCAAATCGCAGGAAAAAGTTCAAAAGAGCTCTTATGTTTCATTTTGAATGAGAAATTCAAAGATAATTTTTATTTTGGGAACACCATTGGTGTACCAATTTTTGATCCACAATTATCGAAGTCAGCGCCTGTACGCACGCCACTGTTATAGCTGAAAATTATGTTTAAATCTTTAGTAACTGTTGCTACGTACTCAATATCACTGAAGTAAGTCTAGTGTTTAAAAAATATTAATTAATTTCCATTTTTTTCCGAAACTTTAACACCTCGTATTTTCGTACATTTTTAAACCATAGTTTATAAAGAAAAATATCATCAACTTTTCATGTCGATTCAAACCCTTAAATAGAAGCCTCGGTGGTCCAGGGGTAAGAACGTGTGCCTCTGAACCGAAGGGTACTGGGTTCGATTCCGAGGGTTTTTCTTTAAGTTTTTCAGTACAAACTGTAATAAATGAACATCAACCGAGGTTCTGGAATTGTATTTGAGAAAGTTGAATGTCTGTACGTTCCGTTCTTCGGAGGGGGCGTAAATTCGTCGGTCCAGTGTCCATGCGATTTTGGGCACTTTAAAGATCCTAACCCTTCTTACAGAAAGGCTGGGCTTAGTCAAAATTTCCAGGATAGTGAGGTGAAACTGCTCCATGGCGTCGGTGATTGGCCATAGTCGCGGAAATAGACCGACGTTAAAGCAAAAAAAAAACCTTAAACAATCGCATATCATTAAGTCAATATGCCCACCCAGATGCTCGTCTCATATTCCTTGCACTATTCTTTTGTTGTCTTATGCAATAATAATGAAGGTAAGTTTAAAATCTTTATGTACGTAACTTGAATAATATATTTTTTTATTTTTAACATGTAAATATTTTCAGCCTCTTATTTCGGAAGGCGAACTTGGCAAGAGAACACAATGATTCAAGCTGTCACCGCTGTTTTGAAGAAAGAAATGACTTGTCTTAGAGCTTCTAAAGTATTTAACGTTCCTTATGCTTCACTTTATAGGTATCATATGAAAGCTGTTAGGAATGTTACGAATACACACAAATAAAAGTAAATATTGTTTTATTATTTCCAGATACGGGTAGCTGGATGAAACTTGTATGGGAAAAGGGGTTTTGTTTCTTTAACTACGCATGACTTTGGCCACTATGGCAAGTTTCACCTCACCATCCCATAATTGTGGTCACACCGCTTCCTTCATGTAAGAGGGATTCGTACATATTGGACAAATAGTTCAGTCGACAGGTAGTTTCAGATAGAAAAAGGTCGAAAGTTAATGAAACTTTGGGAAGTTTTTTAAGGATGGTTAATAAACATTTTCTCAAGTTTTGGATCTCGAGGACCCTGTGCGAAAAAAAATGGGAGTCTACAAAATTTTTGACCTTTCTCCGGTTTTTTCTTAATTACTTTTTCCGTTACATATTACGGCAAAAACATCTAAAACTTTTTTGTAGAGCGTTAAATTTCTTACTATTTTGAGTATTCACACATGTTTGTATGTCAAATCGTTACCGAGATATGGCCCTTCGAAAAAAAACTTAATTTATAAAAATTCGCTAAAAAATACCAAAGAATACAGAATTCCACCTTATTTCTTCTGTTATACCCGAATTATTGTGAAATGTTGTTGTCATAATGATATCTGATTACAACCGCCAACTTCGGAAACCCCCATCTACCCCCTCTCCCCCCTTTCCGCCCAACCCCAATTCACAAAAGCTTATTTTCTTCTCTGATGAAAAATCCAACCATACTCACACCATGTTCGTATTGATATTTGTTACTTTTTGGATTGATATCCCCCCTGAATTTGGTTGCTGATTGTAATGCAGAACGGGGAGCTCGTTCTGTGGCTTTGGTGCTTTGATATCGATCGGAAGAGTAACTAATATCAATACCAACGGAGTGAGTACGGTTGGATGTCATCAGAGAAGAAAACTAGCTTTTGTGAATTGGGGTTGGGTGGGGAAGGGGGAAGCGGGGGTGGGTGGGGTGTTTCCGAAGTTGGCGGTTGTAACCAGAAATCATAATGACAACATTTCACAATAATTCGTGTATAACAGAAGAAATGAGGGGGAATTCTGCGTTCGTCGGCATTTTTTAGCGAATTAATTTTTGCCATATTTTGTAGGGGAAAAAGTTATTAAGGAAAAACCGGAGAAAGGTTGAAAATTTTGCAGTACCCCCCCCCCCTTTTTTTTTCGCACAGGGTCCTCGAGGTCCAAAAGTTGAAAAACTGTTAGTTGACCACCTCTGAACAACATCCCAAAGTTTCATTAACTTCCGACCTTTTTCCACCTAACCCCACTTTTTCCAACCTGTCGACTAGACTATTTGGCCACTATGGCAAGTTTCACCTCACCATCCCATAATTGTGGTCGAACCGCTTCCTTTCTGTTAGAAGGGTACCTACATATTGGACAATGTTTTAATTGAATGCCTAAAGAAAGCACCAAAAGGTCCCTATAACAAGTTACTAAAACCAGTCTTGACTAGTGCTGGAGACTTTGGACATTTTTGTCAGTTGTAGGTTATTAACAACGATCAGTACTTGTTTTCGAAAAAAATTAAAAGTCTGGACGCAGCAAGTGCGTTATGGTAATGATTTCATAAAAATGTTTTTAATAACAAATATGTCTTTTTTTTTCAAGAAAGCAGGCATGAAATTTGGTTACCAGTATAACCTATATAGTAAAAACAATGTACCATATATCATCAAAATAACTTTATTGTTTGAAAATGTACAAAAATGTTTAGAAAATAGACTTAAAATATTCCCGAAAAAACTAGTTTCCTGGCCAACGAACCTTATAGATTAATAGCAAATTGAAGCATTTGTTAAAAATTCGCTACCATAACGCACTTTCTGTGTCCAGAATTTCTTATCTTACAAACAGGCATAATAATTACGTGGTCGAAATTAGATACAATAAAGATCAGCTCAGAACTGTCACGGACCGGGGGAATCCGACCATCTAATTAAAACAAAGCATTGTTTAATCTATTTGGACTGAGCAGATTTTAATAAAAATTTGCTACCATAACGCACTTGCTGCGTCCCGAATGTATTTTCTTACAAACATGCATTATAATTACGTGGTCGAAATTCGATACATTAAGAGGCAGCTCAGAACTGTCACGGACCGGGGGTATCCGACTATCTAATTAAAACAAAGCATTGTTTAATCTATTTGGACTGAATAGATTTTCATAAAAATTCGCTACCATAACGCACTTGCTGCGCCCCGATTTTTTTTTCTTACAAACATGCATTACAATTAACGTGGTCGAAATTAGATACATTTAAAGTCTGAAACCGATCTCGGATTTGGGTTTCAGTGTTCCAAAACCATACGATAAACGTCAGTTACAGCGTGTACTAGACCTGCGGAATAATATCAAATGTTCTGTTGCCAGGCAACGCTCAGACATACTACATCTCATATAAGCCAGGTTTGCCATTGTCAATGAAACGCGGTGATATTAAAAATAAATGTTGAATAGCTCAATTTTTTGTAAACCTAGAAAGCTGAATTTTGGTACATATTTAGGTCTTTCCCAAAGCAACATGCACACCAAATTTCATCGAGATAGCTGTGAAATTTTCGGAGAAAAAGTTTTTTTCGAAAGAAAACTCAAAATTTTCCCGGATAACCTTGTCCGATTTTCCTGCTTAACGAACTGATCGAAACTATTAATGAAAGAAAGGCACTTGCCGAGTGTCATCAAAATCGGTTAGTTAGTTTTTGAGTTATCAGTTGGATACATACATATATATATATATATATATATATATATATATATATATATATATATATATATATATATATATATATATATATATATATATATATAAACATATAAAAATCGAAACTGACCCCGGGTATGGGTTCTAGGGGGCCAAATTCGCGCTCATTTGATAACTTCTCACCATCGATATCTCTCTCTTAATTGTTTTAAATAAAAATTCACTAAAAATAACATAGATAATTTTAATAGATTGTGGTCGCATTAGATAAGTACGAAATCTTGTATGCAATAGTTTGATGTAACTAGTCTTTGGTATCCTTCTGTCTGTCCTAATGTTCAAACGTTTTGGTCCGTAGCCTATTTCAGTCAGTGATTCAAGCCTAGGCGCCAGTCTCCCAGTCTATTTCCTTAAATAATAAATTTTAAAAAAAGCATAAAAATAACATACGTAAATATAATATGTAGTGAAACATGTATATCGCATACCAGTTTTCTATGTAAAAGTCACAATTTTCTATCATTTTCTTAGATATCCTTCTGTCTGTCCTAATGTACAAACCTTTTTATCCGTGGCCCATTTCAGTCTGTGATTTAAGCCTTGACGGGTTCCTAGGCGCAAGTATCCCAGTCTAATTCCTTAGATCATAATTAAAAAAAAGTATTAATAATGATAATAATTAATTAAAAAAAAAAGAAAAAAAAAGAAGGAAAAAAAAATATAATTAAAAATATATATGTATATATGTGTGTATATATGTATGTGTAGATAAATGTAAAAAAAACATAAATGTGTAGGGACAACATGTATAACGAATATCATTTTTCACTGTAAACGTCACGCTTCTCTCTGATTTTCTAAGTTTTAATATAAGAGATAACGAAGAACGATGGGATAGTATTTTCGTAACTGAATTAGAACAATCTAATGGATAATGGACTGGAGCTTCCAAGGCCATCTTATCCATTTTAACTAACTAACTAAAAATATCCGTAATTATGTATAATTATTGAACCCCACCAAATGTCAAATAAAAATATCAAACCGTTTCTGCATAGTCTCATTGTAGAGAAACATGTATATCGCATATCAATTTTCTATGTAAAAGTCACACTTCTCTATGATTTTCTATGTTTCATTAGAATAAATCATAACGAAGGACGATGGGATAATATTTTCGAAACTTAATTAGAAAAATCTGTGGCTAATAGACTTGAGCTTCCAAGGCCATCTTATCCATTTTAACTAACTAACTAAAAATATCCGTAATTATGTATAATTATTGTCAAATCAAAATGTCAAACCGTTCCTGCATAGTCTGACTTAATGTTGACAAGCTAGGGAGCTTCCCTCTCCTCTCAGTACTTCACCTAAATATTAGAAGCATGAAAAAAAACTTTAACGAGTTACTGATTTTTTTGAAATCGCTGGAGGGAGGTAACATTGATTGTCTAATCTTGAGTGAAACTTGGTCAGTAAGCAACCTGAATGACTTCCACATAGAAGGGTATAATGCATTTTATAATGAAGGATCATACAATCAAAATGATGGATTAATAGTGTACATTACAACTACCCTAAACGCGAACTCAGAATGTCTAAATCTGGCAGGGTTAACTGTTATTAATTTGTCATTTGGAATTCAGAATCGGAAGATCAGTATTACGGGAATTTATGGACCCCCATCTAGTGACTTAAATCTATTCATAAATGAACTGGAGGCTTTTATTCTAAATAAAAGTAGGGCTGATATAGACTTGATAGTAGGTGACATTAATATTGACCTGTTAAATCTTCAAAATTCATCAAGCCTCACTTATATCAATGTACTTGAAAAAAATGGATATATTGCCTGCATTAATTCTCCCACGCGCATTACGGACAGATCTGAAAGCTGTATCGATCACATGTTCTTACGGTATAGTAAAAATTTTGACAAAGAGATGAAGGGTGATGGATCTGCAACAAGATCTTACATAATAAACTCGGATGTAACCGATCACTACCCTGTACTTCTGACGATTGATTTGGGTGGTGGTCTTCACTCTGATGAAACTAACATTGCTAGTGCGAGTGATGGAAACGGCACGTACCAAAGAATAGATGAGGTAGAATACTTAAAAAACTTGGAAACAACAGAGTGGGATAATATTATTTATTGTGAAGATGTGCAGGGTGGTGTGGATGGGTTTGTAAATAGACTAAGTACTATAATACAGAAGTCAAAGGTTGTATTACCTATTAATAAAACTAGAAAGAAAAGCCCATGGATAACGAATGGCCTTGTTGCATCACTTAAAACTAGAGACAAATTAAAAAATAAGTGACTTAATGACAGGAATAATAGGCAACTGGAATATAAAGTCTATAAAAACAAGTTGACTAATTTAATAAGGATTACCAAGAGTAATTACTATAAAGGTAGGATCGTGAATGCAGGAAAGGATATCACGAAAATATGGAATGTTATTTCAGATGTTGCATTGGGCAGAGGTAAAGACCAGGGAAGAATTGAAGCCGTGAGAATAAGCGACAATGAAGTGGTACGAGATAGAAAACAAATAGCAGATATTTTCAACAGGTATTTTGTGTCAGTGGGTGCTGAGGACTCTAGTGTTGGTACACAAACGGTGCATTATCAGACTGCAAGATCAGGCGCCAGTTCGTTTTTCCTCCGCCCTGTTTCTGGTAGTGAAATTACCATTATAGTTGGCAAATTAAAGGCAAGATCTGCACCTGGCATGGACGGACTGGGTGGTAGGATTTTTCAGGTGGGTCATCTTTTTTTGGTTGAACCAATCGTTCACATAGTAAACAGAATTTTTGAAACAGGTTTGGTGCCCGAGCAGTTTAAGATATCTGTAGTTTCGCCCATATTTAAAACAGGAAGTCGAATTGACCCCGCCAACTATCGTCCCATAAGCTTACTTAATACGTTGGCCAAAATATTTGAGAAAGCTCTTTATTTACGACTTACTGAGTATTTTAATAAAAATAACTTAATATCTATAAATCAGTTTGGCTTCAGGGAAAACTTTCTACCGAACAGGCCCTACACAAACTTTGCTCGAGGGTATTGACTAATTTTGATAAAGATTTAAAAACGGTTGGAATATTTTTAGACCTTTATAAGGCATTTGATACGGTGAGTCACGACATACTGATGCAAAAACTGGACCGGGTGGGTGTAAGGGGTGTAGGCCTCACTTTAATTGGGAACTACTTGAACAACCGACAGCAGGTAGTAAAAATAGGTAATGTTCTAAGTAATCCACAAGTAATAAAATGTGGGGTTCCTCAGGGATCTATACTGGGGCCCACACTGTTTTTGATTTACATAAATGACATCCTTGAGAAATTTGAGACCCGCTGCGATCTTGTAGCTTATGCGGATGATATTGTGATGATGTATGGTGCAAATACCTGGAGCGAGGCTGTTGTGTGCAGTTCTAATATTTTTCAAGACCTTGTTGCGTCTTTGGCTTCTAACAATCTAAATTTGAGCGCAAAGAAATCGAAGGTTATCACTTTTTCACCTACGAGGGTGGGTATCCCGCACAATGTTCCCGTAATACGAGTGAAAGATGAAATAATCAAGTGCGAGACTAACGTGAAGTATCTGGGGATCATCATAGACCAGCATCTAAAATGGAATTGTCACCTTGAAACCCTGAACAAAAGGCTCAGAAAATTTGTACATATTTTTTATATTCTACGAGGCATCTTAAGTCAAAGGATTTTGCTTCTGACGTATGATAGCCTGGTCCAGTCAATTTTGAGGTATGGAATATCGTGTTGGGGATCGGCATATGACACTTACCTGAATACTCTACGCATCACACAGAACTTTATAATGAAGACTATATTGAACAAGGAGATTAAATATCCCACTAACTTGTTGTACAACCAGGCAACCAATGTACTTAATATCACTGGACTGTACATAATGGCACTCATACAATACACGCACACAACTATAAGCCTTCAGAAATTGTTAACGCATGGTTACAGTACAAGGGGCAAAATGGGTGATTTTATGACGGCTGCGGCGTGTAGGAAGAACATTTCACAGCGTTATGTATCGTACCTTGGTCCAGTACTACTTAATCTTGTGTTATTGGAGATAAAAAAAATGAAAGAAAATTATAAGTTTAGGAAAAAACTTTTAAATCATTTAATTGAGAACTTTGCAACATTTGAGCAAGTGATACGGGAAAAGAAGGAATGTTGTTTTCATACGGCGTGTATATATTTGGATAATGAATGTACATGAAAGAGTGTGGATGTGTGAGAAT
Organism: Tillus elongatus; assembly: GCA_964006375.1. Classification (NCBI taxonomy): domain Eukaryota; kingdom Metazoa; phylum Arthropoda; class Insecta; order Coleoptera; family Cleridae; genus Tillus; species Tillus elongatus. The sequence continues at coordinate 319,428,121 of OZ023262.1, read as the reverse complement.
GTGTGAGTGTGAGTGCGCGTACGTGAGAGACTTGGTGGGTATTTAACTTGGTAAGTGAGTGTTATTTTTAATAGTGATTGGGCAGGTATACATTGAATCGGGAAACAAGTGGTTTAGTAATCTGTTGTCAATATCGGAACTTCCTCTTTCCTACTTTTTATTGCGATGAGAGGGGAGTAGACTTTAATCACGGCTGACTGTAGAGATCATTTAATGGTAAAGAATAGAGATAAGATTGGAGAACCTGATCATACGGACGTGATACGTCCTGTTGCACTGTTGCTGGAAGGATGCATGCAACTGCTCTGTACAATATGTAGGAGTTTTTCAGCACATACAAGTTCTTCTGAACTTACGTGCTACTGTTCTTAATATTAGTTAGTAAGTATTATTGTATGTATGGGAAATAAATAAATAAAATAAATAAATTATAAATGTTATTTAAACTGTAAATATTATTTACGCTCCCTGTATATTTACGACACCCCATACCGTAGAGTGAGTAGGTACATAATAATTACAATTAAATACTTTTACTTTTAGTTGATAAATCAGTACTAACTGGGTGTCCTTGGACGAGACAATCTCTGAAGCTAGCTCTGGATGCTGTTATCGAAAAGAAGATGGGGTTTCTTAAGGCATCCAAGGTTTTTGGAGTTTCTCGTTTAGTTTTGCACAGACATTATAAAAGTGCAGTGAAAAGAGTCAAGCAATCGCGCAAGCGATTATGATTTATCCATTTTGTGACCAATTTTTTTGGCGAAGGCGGAAAACTGATCTGGCCCAGAATATACCCTTAACCACCACAGTACCAAATGTTAGCCTGTGATAAGCAATTTTTAATTAAAAGTAATTTATTGTGTAATTATTTGAATCATTTCTTTACCCAGACAGCACAGATACATTCTGAGAATACACCAGGAATATTTCGAAAGAATATTGAAACATCCCCAGAACATTCTCACAGGATACAAATATGTTCATAGAATATTCTATAAACATCACAATTGGACAGATTCTGTCATACTAATAAGGTTCTTAGAATGTTATTTATAATATTCTTAGGAGCTTCCAGTATATTCTGAAAATGTCCCACGAACAATTCAATGAATCTTCTCAAAATGTCTATACACAGCTTTTAAACTTATGTACTAAAGGACTGACTATATCAATTAACACTTTGAGCGTTTAATAATAATCCAAACGATGAACTTAGGCAATAATTTAATAGAATAAACACAGAACAAATAAAATTACATTACCAGAAGACCTAAACATTAAAAAAAAAAACAACAAACGAATACGAAGAAAACAACTAAATTTGGAGAATATGTTCAAATAAACTTCCACTATTTTCTAAGCACAAATAGCACCTTCTAACTGTCGATTCTAAAACCCTAGTCAACATTTGTGGAGTAATATTGGGAAATGCGTCCAGAACTAACCTCCTCAGATCTTGCCCTGTAGAAAAATTTTGCTGATATACATGATTCTTAACATATCCCCAAACGAAGAAATCAAGCGGGGTTATATCTGGTGAAGCTGGTCAGGGTGTTTCCAAATACGTGCTGATTAGCTCGAATGACATTTCTGAACGGCTTTGGTATTATGTGCAGGTACCCCACCCTGCTGTATTCAACAGTTGCGAAGACTCTCCAGGGGCACGTAATCGAGATCATCCTCTAGAGCGTTTTGCAGCAAATGTAGATGGCGCTCTGTTGTTAAGGTATGGAGGTAAAGAAACCGTCCTAGAATCGTTGTACCGAAGATACCAGCCCATATTTTTTTTTAATTTCAACAACACACCATGAGCGCTTACAGCCTAAATACTATCGTACCGTGGGTGTTGACAAGGAGGAAAGAGGCAGCTTGTTAATTCTGGACTTGGAGGTTCGGAGGAGAAGGAAAAACATGTGCCGGCAAGGAATTCCACAACATGGAAGTCCTAGGGACGAAAGAGCGGGCATAACAAGATTTCTATGTCTGGTGACCTGAACAGTAAAAGGGTGTATTCGCTCCGTTCCCCTGGTAGATCTGTTGGGGGCAGCAGGTGGGGGAACTATGGAGGAAAGCTCCTCTGAGCAGTGCCCGTGCAGATATTTATAAAAGAGAGAGAGAGAGGTCACCAATGGCACGTCGGTGGGCAAGGGATGGCAGCCTTTGGGTGAGGGTAGGGTCACCGATGAGACGTATAATTCTCTTTTGAATGGAGTCCAGGATAGCTAGTGTATGAGCGGCAGCGGCACCCCAGATGTGGGAGCAGTATTCGATGTTTTGCCTTATTTGTAAAGTATATAAGGTATAGAGAGTAGACTGTTGGTGGTTGAACATTTGGAGGTGGGTTGAGAGTAGAATTGCCGGCGAACAACGAAGCAAAAAGTTCAGCCTTGCCCAGGGCGGTAGAAACAATTTCATCCCCTGAGACAAAAGGTGGGAACGTGCTTTTGCAGAAATTATTCCCAATAGATTTAGCAAGAGCCCAGAAGGGTTTACTGCCGTTGGAGCTTAAGAGGACTTTGTTTTTGATGTGGTTATTAAACGAGTTTTTTGCCTCAGAAAGAATGCGGACATAGCGGTTTCTTGCGTCGTTAAATGCTTGACGATTTTCTTGACTGGGATTGTGTAGAAGCGTTTTGTGAGCTTTGACCTTTTCAAGTCTGGCCTTGTCGCAGGATTTAGAGAACCAAGGCTTTTGAGTGGCTGAAGAGGTTTTCTGTGTACGTGGGATAAATAATTCCATGCCAGCTTGGATAATTTCGGTGACGTTTTGTGAGATATCAGAGGGGTCAGGATGAGAGAAGCAGACAGACGCCCATGGAAATAAGGAAAAGTAATCCCGCATTTCGTCCCAGTTTGCAGAGTTGTAGTGCCAAACGATACGTGGGTGTGATGACTGTGTGACCTCGGGTTGCATTGCGCAGGAAGCAGTGACCATCCTGTGGTCTGAGCGACCAAGGGGGGCGGTGACTGATATCTTATACCATTCAGGCTGTGTAGTAAAAAGGAGATCCAAGGGATTTGAGCTGTGTGTTGGAATACGAGGAAAGTAAGTAGGTTGCTGAACCATATTGGCTAAAGAATTGCTGACTGCAAAGACCTCCGCTGCTCTTCCTTGTGGATCGGTTTTTGAAGATCCTAGCCATTCCTTATTATGGACATTGAAGTCACCAAGAATAGTGACCTCGGAGGAAGGATATTCGGAAATCAGATGGTGGTTTTTTTCAGAAAGGTAGTCAAAGAGTTGGACAAAGTTGTTGTCAGAAGGTGACCGGTAAATGCAACAGATGAATTTAGTTGCAGCCCTGAGAGAGAGTTTTATCCATAGTATGTCTTTTCTTCCAGCTTCTAAATTAGGGAGTCTGGTACAGGGTAGATTGCTACGGACGTATGCGCACACGCCTCCATGCAATCTAAAGGAAGTAAGGAGCTCATACCCCGGGAAATTGAGGTGATTAGTGGCTGTTTTGGCACTGATTTGGGTTTCGAAGAGGAGTTGGGGCCTGTTAGCCTGGAGGAAATGGTGGACGGAGTTCAGGTTAGAATTTAGGCCACATATATTCGAAAATGACATGTTAAATCTTGATGTTGGCGCCCCCTGTACTCCCCTCTCCCAGGGATCCGAATGGAGGGGTATTTTGCCTCCGGAATATTTTATACAAGGAGGAGCCATAATCATTTTTGCTTATAAGGGAAACCGACTCATACACCAGAACCGGAAACGCCTGTTGGGACTTCACCGGCCCCTTGATGTATGGGGTGGTACCCCCTCGGGCGTGAAAAAATCCTTTACTATTACGTAAAGGAAAATTCCACTACCACCTGCTATATGTATATGTATCCGTCTGATACTCAAAAAATAATTAACCGATTTTGATTAAACTTGGCAAGTGCCTTTCTTTTCTTAATGGATTGAATGAGTTCGTTAGCCAGAAAAATGGGACGGGGTTTTCCGGGAAAATTTTGAGTTTTCTTTCTAAAAAAATTTTTTTCTCCGAAAGTAACAAAGCTGTTGTAATGAAATTTACTGTATATGTTGCCTTCGGAGAGATCTTACTACTTACTAAAATTCAACTTTCTAAGTTTACAGGAAATTGTGTTATTGAAATTTTCAATTTTCTTTCGAAAAAAATTTTTTCTCCGAAAATTACAAATATATTTTAATGAAGTTTGGTGGATATCTTGCGTTAGGAAAGACCTTACTACACACCAAAACTAAGTTTATAGAAAATTGAGGCATTCAAATTTGAAGCATTTAATAAAAATTAACTACCATAACGCACTTGCTGCGTCCCGAGATTTTTTTTATTTAAGTGTATTTGTTCGGTGTTCATTTCATTAAATTCATCCGTTGGATTAGACGCTTAAATGACATAAAGTGTTAATTGATATAGCTATTTATTTAGTACTTAAGTTTAAAAGCTATTTACAGGTCCATGATAGAAATTTTCTTGATTAAGGTCGAAAGAAAGACTAAAATGGTACTAAACCACAAAGTGTGACACATCGCTGCATGGAATTAAAAGGGCTTTCGGGAATATGATATCAGAAAATGAGTGTTGTGTTTAAAAAAAGTTGATGATGGTCCCGCAAAGACGAAACGTCGGATTAAAAAATTAGCAATGCTCCGTTAAAAATAATGAAAAGTTGCTGTGGAGAAGTGTCATCGATATTGGCGTGGGTCCACCATTAAGGCCAGAAAAGAATATCTAAAATAAAATAACAAAACCTAATGTTTCAAAATATATCAAAAAACAAAACAAAAAATGTTCGGAGATGTCTAACACCCAATTTGTTGGCCTTTTGAGTGCGCACAATTTTCCCCATTTAACCAAGTCTGTATCTGCTACTGTTTTGGAGATCTCCATAGGGCCCGTCTTATCTTGGAGACACTACACACACACACACAAACATATATATATATATATATATATATATATATATATATATATATATATATATATATATATATATATATATATATATATATATACACATACATACATACACGTTCGGAAAGATTTCCGCGGTCTTTGTCAAACATACTTGGTTCTCGGGTTGAACCGCGTCCAGAATTTTTATTTTTAACTCGACGTTTCGGCTTCTGTTTTGGATCCATTTTCAGGAGGTAAAGGATATGAACTCTAAGGCCTCAATCTGCCTGCTTCGGTATCAGTGTAATTAGTCGGGCCGGGTTAATTAAGTCACGAGCTTTCGTCACGGTACTCAAAGGATTAAGTGCCATGTCAGAGGCTTTCGTCGCGGTACTTAAAGGATTAAATACCGTGACGAAAGCTCCGGACTTAATTGACCATAACCCGACTAATTACACTGATAACGAAGCAGGTAGACGAAACGGTACATACAATACAAAACTTGCAACGAACTGCCAGATCTCTCTTAGGTCTAGGCTTGAGCACACTGAGATCTTAGAGAAGACCTCCGGCGAGATTTGGGAGTAGGCAGATTGAGGCCCCGTAATCGAGCTACAACAACCCAACCCACCTTTGGTACACCGCTCTAAGGAGTGGGCAGATTGAGGCGTTAGAGTTCATGTCCTTATATATTTCCTTTACCTCTTGAAAATTGCTCCTAAACAGGAGCCGAAACGCCGAGCTTTAATAAGTTCTGGACGCGGTTCAAGCCGAGAACAAAGTATGTGATATATATATATATATATATATATATATATATATATATATATATATATATATATATATATATATACACACATATATATACAACATATATATATATATATATATATATATATATATATATATATATATATATATATATATATATATATATATATATATATATATATATATATATACATATAGACACTTTCTTAAGCGTCTAATTGGGGTGATTGTCTGAAACTGTTTGATTAGCTTAGTATTTTATTTATCTATGTTGTGATTATTATATCAAATATGCTGAGTAACGTAAGACACGTCAGCATTATCATATCTCATATAATATCATATCATATCTCATCTTACAAGCCATTTCACAGATCCCCGCTTATTCGATCATTTTATTCTAGAAGGAAAAAAAAAATAATAATAATCGTTACCTTTCGGGATACCTAACAATTTTTAATGTTTTTTTTTGTCGAATCTATCCAGCACATATTTCTTAAAAATACCAGCGAGACTCCTCATAATTCGCGGTTTATTTAAACGGTATGCGGACAAAAACGTTGAATTTGCTAAGTAAAATATAGCGATTAAAGTACTCAAATGTTGGGATCTATGAAATAGGTTTTAAATTAAATGGAAGGCAACAAGAAATCACCGCATTGCACCTTCTACCAAACACAACAACTATGACATATAAAGCCCAACGAGACTGGACTGGTACAACTTTCTAGTAGCATAAAACTCTGAAGGTTGGCAAGCGTAAGGCACTTGCTGCGCTGGTACCATTATACCGTATATTTTGAAGTAGATCTATTTCAAGCATCTTATGGCAAAATTAGGTATGCCTTCTTCGGCTCTGCATGGGATATATTTTTGTTTTATTTTCATTATTATCGTGGGTTTGATATTAATCCGTGTTCTTTTTGTGTATATTTATTTGTAATTTATCGGTTTTGTGAATTATATGTTTTTTTACACTGCATATCTACGCCTTTAAATGGCGTAGGCTATTGACTTGCAGTATTTGATAGATATGTAAAGATAACCAATAAAGTTTTTTCAGTTGCTGTTTATTTTTACCCTGGTAAGAAGTATCCTATAATGGTTATGAACAGTTACGAATTCAGAGTAGAAAGAAGTTGATAGATAAAACAGTATGGATTTGTACCATGCAAACGAAGCTTAAGTGCAAGGCGCGTCTAAGTACTGCAGGAAAGACCGTGTATATATACAATGATGTCCATTGTCATGCTGCGAATAAAATGAATGTCGCTGCCACTGCGACACAAATTGTAAATGTAGTAAGGAAAGGTGGACAGAATAAATCGTTTCAACGTTTATAGTTTAATTTGTATTTCATCATCATCATATTAAGCCGATGTTGCCTTGTCATCCCAATCATGACTTTCCGCATTACAGCTCCTGTCGTTTCATTAGGCGTTTACGAAAATTAACTGGGTAGATACTGTGTAACCTCCTCAAAATAAAAGATGAGAGATTTATTTACTTGGTAATAGGCAAGCAGTAGTAATAATATATGCGGGACCTCAAGTGAACCCAAATCTGGTCAGTAGTAAGATCACTATTTCCTATAAGTCCTACCCGAAAAGGTTTCTATCTATCAGATTTACAACTAGCAAGATTAGAAATAACTTACAAGGTTGGAAGATCTTAATATTGTTTACTACTTACGCTGTTGTTGTGTTGTTGCACTGCCTGAAGTCTCATATTTATCAGCGCTCCAAACTGGTGCCTGGTAACGATGATCTTTACTTAAAATTTCTCTTCGATATCTAGGGATGCGATATTAAAGAGTCCCAATTTGGTTGTCACCAAAAAGTCAAAAGGGTTTAAAGAGGAACTAGTATTCAATCAAACAGACATGTTAATGTAACAAAATATTGAATTTATTCATATGGATTGAATTTGAAATAATGAACAAAATAAGAGGTAACTCTCAAAGTCAACATTAATTTTTACACAAATAGAAATCAAATAAATAGCGAGAACTCCAATAACAAGAAATTATTAATTAACATACATATGACAGAGTAATGATATAAATATGATTTGTTTATTGTTTATTACTAGAGAAATCTGAGCACTTATATATATATATATATATATATATATATATATATATATATATATATATATATATATATATACATATATATATATATATATATATATATATATATATATATATATATATATATATATATATATATATATATATATATATATATATATATATATATATATATATATATATATATATATATATATATATATATATATATATATATATATATATATATATATATATATATATATATATATATATATATATATATTTATGAGTTGCACCGATAACTCACAAAATAATGGTCCGATTTTGATACATTTGGTGAATACCTTCCTTTCGCAAGTGGCTTGAATAAGTTCGGAGCCAGGAAAATCTCTTGAGTCCAAATAGGGTAAACAATGCTTTGTTTTAATTAGATAGTCGATTTCCCCCGGTCCGTGCCAGTTCTGAGCTGACCTGACCTTTAATGTCTCGAATTTCGACCACGAAATCATATTGCATGTTTGGAAGAAAAAAATTCAGGACCAGCAAGTGCCTTATGGTAACGCATTTTCATTAAATGCTTCAAATTTGAATAGCTCAATTTGCTATTAGCCATAAGGTTCGTTGGCCAGGAAACTAGTTTTTCGGGAACATTAAAAGTTTATTTTCGAAATTTTTTTGTACATTTTCAAACAATAAAGTTAATTTGATGCCTGTTTTCTTAAAAAAAACATATATTTGCTATTTAAACCATTTAAAAAAATTTCAGAACCATAACGCACTTGCTGCGTCAAGACTTTTAATTTATGCTGTGGGAATATGTCAAGTACTTTACTAGATACCAAGGAACATCTAACTTCAATTTCGCCTTTTAACATCCTGTATCTGTTTCAATTTTGACTTTTGGACTGAGGTAAGTTTGGTTAGATCGTAATATTTTGATGCCAGAAATTTACCGCTGCTCTACGTACCATGAGTTTCGGACCAGCCTGTACAGACTGGTACAATAGAAAGTTACAAGCAAAAATATATGCGGCAAAGAGAAAAAATCATGTAGCGAAGCGTTTAATACAGTCTATAACGTTTTTTGGTTTGATAATAACATGGTAACTTTTTTAGATTCCTCATCTGGGAGCGCTAAAGAGGGAAGTATAACCAGTATGAAAGAAGGTGTTGAAGTTTCTATAGTAGCAGATAATTTAGTAAGTTTTAAACTTAGTTTTTTTACTTCGTATTCTTATATATTATCATATTTTTTATTACAGGACCTTAGCGAACTACTCAAAGAGTCTGTAGACGGCAGACAGATTTTGGCTAGTTCTTCACTAACACCAACTCTTAGAAATAAGTTGGTAACTATTGTTATAAATAATGAATTGAAGAATCATCCTGATTGTAAGTAAGTATGCTGGATTATTTTTTATTGTAGGTGCGATTTTGTATGGACTGCAAAGTTCACCTTTCATGAGGCCTAAGCAAAACTGTTGTAAATTTCTGGCCGTGTAGATTGGCCTCCCAGGGCTGCGACCCCAATTAGTCTTTTGTGCATGCCCCCTTTTTATAATAGTTGCCCAAAAGTTCTGACTTTTTATGTAGTTACTATCTTTTCGGGGGTTATTTTACCTATTGGCTGGGGTGTTAATGTCACCTCTCCAAGGTATTAAGGCCTTTTGTAGAACTGAACCATGCAGTCCCATGGAAAATGTTCTGTTTTTCCTGCTGCTCCAGTGCCAGCCGGATCCGTCCGTGAACCAGACGAGCGCGTCCCGTGGTATGCCCGTCGTCTCCTCCCGCCATGCCTCGCGGTCGGGGATTTCCACTGTAAAGTTGTTTTCCCTGCAGATTCGCGGGCTTGCGAAGTCTGACCTCATTTTCAGCATGGGCTCCTTCACGATCTCCTGAATTTTGCAGTGGCCTCTGAAACCTGGGTTGATCTTCAGTCTACCATTGCAGGCTAGTCTGTATAGTCCTAGCCCCCCCCCATAATAACTAAGTGTAGGGGGGGGGGGGGGGGGAGATCCAGCCGGCTGGAGCCATGCCAGACATGCTCTTTTATACAGTTTTTGTTATCGTCGTGAGAGCCTTATCTGTAGTGAGAAGATTTATTTCTGCGCCGATAAAGCTTTGGCACGATCTAACTGTAACCCCCTGCTGTGAAGTGCTGCCAATTTTGTAATAACGGCGCTCTTTAATTGATAACACAAAGAAATACTGTCCAATTCTTTACTATCACTTTGCACCTGTACTTCTTTTGCTTTCCTACATTTTTGTTTGATTATTTTACTCTTTATTAAACCCATCTTTTTTTAACACCATACTTTCTGCGAGTGTCCGAAACTTGGCTCTATACAAATTGTGTGCTAAAGACGTGACGTTAAAGCATTATAATATGCTAGGGTATCGCATCTTTGTTGCTCAAGACGCTCTTCTTTTTTATGAAAGCTGAAGAATCTTATTTTATTCGGCATAGTATCTCCGTAAGTTATGCTAGGTGTTGTTGACTATTCTATGTACGCTTATGTTTAGTTTCTTGAGTAGCCAGTTGGAGAACCATCTCGTTGTTTTTGTGGCTTATATAATCTGGAATGTATCAGATCTTAATACCCAACATATTTATTTCACCACACGTAACTGTTTTGGTTCTTTAGTATGCAAGAACGGTAACTTCTTTAACAAAATATATCAATATCTTGTTTGGTATTTTTTGTATTATTCTGTATTATTGTTTTCAGTATATCACACCAAAGATTAACCCAGTTAGCACACCATATAGTAAAATTGTTTACAAATGAGAGCATTGAAAGCTACTATTCTCCATATAGTAAAACCAGTGATGGAGTTAAAAGATCGGCAAAAGGAAAATTGTTTGATAAATATAACGCTCTCAGACGGCAGCTAAAGAAACCCAGTAGTGGTTCCAAACAAGAACCTACAGATACATGTCAGGAAAAAGATTCAGGTATTCAACAAGAAATTGTCTATTTTTATTGCAGGTGTTCATTTTTACCATTAATTACTTTTTATTGGAATAATGGCCGCTACTGCGATGCAGTCCATATAAGTGCCGACGTTGCTTATTTGAAGTTAAGCAACGTTGGATACGACAAGTTTCTGAGTATGTGATGGGTTAAGCGTATCACATAGGTTTTCCAATAGCAATACAACTCAATGGGGAGGGTCCAAAAGAAATTTGACGGAATGCAATTTGTGATAAAACTGCGTGGAAAAAGCAGATTTGCGCCAATGGATGTTGGCTCAGCTAGTCTCCCAATTACTCAGCATCTTTTAAATCAATCAATTTATTACCGCTTTCTCAATTATGTCGCTGTGTAGTACTTTCCTTGTTTTTAAAAACACTTATAAAACACTTGTAACATTTTTTTTAAGTGCAGCACGCGGTGTTTCCAGGTCAGGGTACCCATCCAAGTACTGACTGTGCTCGTCGTTGCTTAACTTCGGTGATCGCACCGATTTGCTGTCAAACCTTTATACTGTTTAACCAGTTAATGAGCCTTTGTTTATGTTCTGTAAAGTAAATGCTCAAACGCAAACCGCGTGTCGTTGTTTCCCGAAGGAAACGGCAGATATCTCAGGGGTTCGACATTGTCTTCCGAGGACATTTAACAGCATATGGTGTTCCCAGGTGGTCACTCATCCAAGTGCTGACCGTGCCTGACATTCGGTGATTGCACTGATGTGGTCAACGAGGTGTGGCCGTTGCCGTGCCTGTAGAGAAACCTAATATTGCCGTGTTGCAAAGAGCTGGCGTTATGACATTTGTACATTTAAAGTTTAATATTAGCTATATGTGCTCATTTATTGCCCACGAAAGTTTTGGTAGTCACTTTTTACTTCCACATCGTCACAACGGGTGGAAGTATCGTATCGGCGACAAAAATGCCAAAAATATTTTTTTTTAGCTTAAACGTCGTAAAAAGTATATCAAAACATTTTTTTCTTTAACGTCGGCCTATTTCCGCGACTATGGCCAATCACCGACGCCAGGGAGCAGTTTCACCTCACCATCCTGGAAATGTTGTCGAACCCCCCTATCTTTTTTTTTATGTCAACAACACACCACGAGGGCTTACAGCCTAAATACTATCGTACCATGGGTGTTGACAAGGAGGAAAGAGGCAGCTTGTTAATTCTGGACTTGAAGGTTTGGAGGTTCGGGGGAGAAGGAAAAACATGTGCCGGCAAGGAATTCCACAACTTGGAAGTCCTCGGAACAAAAGAGCGGGCATAACAAGATGTTCTATGTCTGGTGACCTGGACATTAAAAGGGTGCATTCGCTCTGTTCCCCTGGTAGATCTGCTGGGGGCAGCAGGTGGGGGAATTATGGAGGAAAGCTCCTCTGAGCAGTGCCCGTGCAGATATCTATAAAAGAGAGAGAGGTCACCAACGGCACGTCGGTGGGCAAGGGATGGAAGCCTTTGGGTGAGGGTAGGGTCACCGATGAGACGTATAGCTCTCTTTTGAATGGAGTCCAGGATAGCGAGTGTAGAAGCGGCAGCTGCACCCCAGATGTGGGAGCAGTATTCGAGGTTTGGCCTTATTTGTGAAGTGTATAAGGTATAGAGATTAGTTGGTGAAAAGTATTTGCGAGCCCGGAAGAGGAAACCCAATTTCTTAGCAGCCGCTTCTGCAATTGATGTAACATGTTGGTGCCAATTGAGATTTCGATCCACAGAAATGCCAACAAGAGAAAAGGACTCATTACTTTGAATAACTTGGTTGTTCATTGTGATGGGTCTAGGGCTGCTGTATCTCTTGTGAGAAAGAAAGCAAGACTTAGTTTTGGTGGGGTTGAATTGTACAAGATTTCTACTTCCCCAGTCTAATATTTTTTGGAGGTCTACGGAGACAGAACCCTCCATGAGTCTGCGATCCTCATCTAATTGGGCTAAAGAGACAGGCTTAGAATATTGTATGTTTGAGTGGAGGGTGCTGTCGTCCGCGTAACTGTGAACTGGGTTGGATGTGCTAGAGAGGAGGTCATTCATGTGGAGAAGAAACAAAGTAGGGGCTAAAGCTGAACCTTGAGGAACTCCTGCATTAATTGGATACAGTTTAGAGGAATGGCCATCCACAACAACAGATATGCTCCTGTTGGAGAGGAAATTTGCTGTCCAGGTACAAAGTTTTGGTGGTAAGCTGCGTGCCAGACCTGGTCGAATGCTTTGGATATGTCTAGAGCAACAATCTGGGATTCACCGTGTTGTTCCATAGACTTGTTCCAAGAATGGGTGACAAAGGAAAGGAGGTCGGCAGTCGATCTGCGCTGACGGAATCCATACTGCCTGTCGTGGATTAGACTGTGTTTTTCAAGGAATTTTAGTAGTTCGGTGTTTATATACTTTTCCATCACTTTAGAGATGACTGAAAGGAGAGAAATAGGCCTGTAGTTGCTAGGAAGCGCTTTGGATCCTTTCTTGGGGATGGGTTGTACTCGAGCAGTTTTCCAGTTACTAGGGAATATGCCTTTGTTGTAAGATATCTGAAACAGACGAGTCAGGACAGGAGCAAGTTCTGGTGCGCATTTTTTGAGAACGATTGCTGGGATCTCGTCAAGGCCAGAGGCTTTCCTAGTATTAAGAGAAGAGAGCATCTTTCGTACCTTTTTAGTTTTGAAAATGATATCAGTCATTTTATGCGCGACATTGGGGACTGTTGGTGGTTGAACATTTGGAGGTGGGTTGAGAGTAGAATTTCCGGCGAACAACGAAGCAAAAAGTTCAGCCTTGCCCAGGGCGGTAGAAACAATTTCATCACCTGAGACAAGAGGTGGGAACGTGCTCTTGCAGAAATTATTCCCAATAGACTTAGCAAGAGTCCAGAAGGGTTTGCCGCCGTTGGAGCTTGAGAGGACTTTGTTTTTGATGTGGTTATTAAACGAGTTTTTTGCCTCAGAAAGAATGCGGACATAGCGGTTTCTTGCGTCGTTGAATGCTTGACGATTTTCTTGACTGGGATTGTGTAGAAGCGTTTTGTGAGCTTTGACCTTTTCAAGTCTGGCCTTGTCACAGGATTTAGAGAACCAGGGCTTTTGAGTGGCTGAAGAGGTTTTCTGTGTACGTGGAATAAATAATTCCATGCCAGCTTGGATAATTTCGGTGATGTTTTGTGAGATATCAGAGGGGTCAGGATGAGAGAAGCAGACAAACGCCCATGGAAATGAGGAAAAGTAATCCCGCATTTCGTCCCAGTTTGCGGAGTTGTAGTGCCAAACGATACGTGGGTGTGATGACTGTGTGACCTCGGGTTGCATTGCACAGGAAGCAGTGACCATGCCGTGATCTGAGCGACCAAGGGGGGCGGTGACTGATATCTCATAGCATTCAGGATTTGTAGTAAGAAGGAGATCCAAGGGATTTGAGCTGTGTGTTGGGATACGAGGAAAGTAAGTAGGTTGCTGAACCATATTGGCTAAAGAATTGCTGACTGCAAAGGCCTCCGCTGCTCTCCCTTGTGGATCGGTTTTTGAAGATCCTAGCCATTCCTTATTATGGACATTGAAGTCGCCAAGAATAGTGACCTCGGAGGAAGGATATTCAGAAATCAGATAGTCGGTTTTTTCAGAAAGGTAATCAAAGAGCTGGACAAAGTTGTTGTCAGAAGGTGACCGGTAAATGCAGCAGATGAATTTAGTTGCAGCCCTGAGAGAGAGTTTTATCCATAGTATGTCTTTTCTTCCAGCTTCTAAATTGGGAAGTCTGGTGCAGGGTAGATTGCTACGGACGTATGCGCACACGCCTCCATGCAATCTAAAGGCAGTAAAGAGCTCATACCCTGGGAAATTAAGGTGATTAGTGGCTGTTTTGGCACTGATTTGGGTTTCGGTGAGGAAGAGGAGTTGGGGCCTGTTAGCTTGGAGGAAATGGTGGACGGAGTTCAGGTTAGAATTTAGGCCACATATATTCGAAAAGGATATGTTAAATCTTGATGTTGGCGCCCCCTGTATACCCCTCTCCCGGAGATCCGAATGGAGGGGTATTTTGCCTCCGGAATATTTTATACAAGGAGGAGCCATCATCATTTTTGCTTATTAGGGAAACCGACTCATACACCAGAACCGGAAACGTCCGTTGGGACTTCACCGGCCCCTTGATGTATGGGGTGGTACCTCCTCGGGCGTGAAAAAATCCTTTACTATTACATAAAGGAAAATTCCACTACCACCTGCTATGGATTGGATTGGATCAATGTCTACCCCTTTAAAAATAAGATTAATAAAGGGACTATCAATTGTCCAGTACTTATGATTTTCGACATAGTAGGAGGATACAAAACATTTTCATCATTTTGCATCCATGCCTATTGTCTGCAAGGAGGGTAGGGATCTCTATCGTTCCCAACATCGTATGGAGACGGGACCGACAGATATACGCCCCCTCCGAAGGGCGCAACGTGCAGACATTCAACTGACTTAAATACAATGCCAGAACCTCAGTTGATGTTAATGTTACAGTTTGTACTGAAAAAGTGAAGGGAGAAGCCTTGGATCGAACCCAGTACCCTTCGGTTCAGAAGCACACGTTCTTACCTCTGAACCACCGAGGGTTTTTATCAAAACATAGAAAACATGATTTGGGAACGAGTTTTTTGTGTCAGTCTGTATGTCTGTCTGTAACCACGATAACTTTAGAACGAATTGAGATATCGTCTTCAAATTTGGTATACAGTTAGCAGTAGACAAACGAACGGTTCGGGTTGTTTTTGGGTAAAATAGCTTTGGCGGTAAAGGATGGAATGGGAGGTGATTTGATGAAAATTAATTTTTTTGTGTGTTAAAACTCGAGTAATAAAACGTTTTAGGGTTTATTTATTAGAAAACATATAATTTCATCGAACTTCTGATATTCTGTGCTGAAATTGGGGGTTAAATGTGTGGGGGTGGAATATAGTTGACGGCATAAAAAGTCTCAAAACATATAGAAAACCGGATTCTGGAACGATTTTTTTTGTCTCGGCCGGTGAGTCTGTCGTCACGTACGTCTGTGTGTTAATAGGCGAAACAACTTTCGAACGAATTGAGATATCATCTTCATTTGTTATCCAGTTAGCACCCGACAAAGGAACGCGTCGAATTGTTTTTGGGTAAGATCGCTTCAGTGGTAGGGATAAATAAGGGGTGATTTGGTGAAAATTGACATTTTTTCAATAAAACTCGAGTAACATAACGTTTTCAAAGTTTATGGGTACAGGAATACAAATATTTTCTTTGTGGTTAAGTCATGGGACCCAAATTCATTCCACGAGAATGTCTTTCTGAACAGAATAAATTATCACAGCTATGTGAAAGTTATAATTCAATTTGCAGCACTATTTTCTAAACAACCACAAGAATATGATACACCGACAAAATATCTTTATTTAAACAGCTTAAATCAGAACTACGCTTGATTAGTACTTCTTAAACCTCCGCGTAGTGGTTCCTGGCAAATGAGTTAAATACATTTTTATTATAGAATGGTCCATTAGCGTCACATATACTAATCACATATACTAAAATTGGATAGTAGACCTTGTCAAATGTTTCTTTTACTGTGATTTGTTTTTCTTCAATTAGTGAATTAATGTAAAAAGGCTTATGCTGTACGAGGTGTGGTGGCAAATAAATAACGATATTGTTTTTGCGGAGGTAGAAACGAAGTAATTTCTGACGGGCATTGTCGATAATAGTATTGATAGAACAGGCAGATATATCTTACCTTTCTCCTGTAGTCTAGAGATGTAAGATTGACTGTGGTAGATAAATCTCCTATAAGCAGAACAGCTGGTTCGTGAATAGAATCTAGGAGGGGGACGGTGGTCTTTGGGGCAGCACCCCAGACGCGAAAACAATATTCCAACCGTGGACGTATAGTAATACTTTCAGTCTTAACGAACTTAATTTCAACACTAAATTGTGCTAAGATCTCCGTAATAAACATCAAAATAATTTAGTAGTCAAGCACGCGATTCTAGTTCTCCAAACCAATCATTTGCTTCTTTTTAATCATAGTCTTCACGAAACTTAAATGTTACATTCCAATAACTAAAAAATGACACCTGCAATAAATATTAATGTTACATTGTATGAAATTTACTATTTTTATTTGTTTAATTTTTTTCAGATAAAGAGACAGAATACGACGCTGAAACTTGCATGTTATGGCTAAAACATAATGCTCAACCTTGGTCTGAAGTTGTCGACAAGTGGTCTAAAACAACTAGAACAAGACTCAATAATTATGCTAACAGTGATTGTTCCATAGCTGAATATATTATGTCTTATCCTGCTTTGTACAGTGAAAAGGGTTACACTTTGGTACGTCAAGAATGACTAAAAGTATTGAGATTGGCAATAGTCATAGTCAGTAGGGTCATATTTCTGAAACAGTCAGGCAGCCTATGTCCAAATAGGGAGTTTATTAAAAAAACGCGTTAGTTTTGATACACAATATGCAGCAAATCTAGTGAAAGAATTCATTTTTAGCGGATTTTCATTAAGAAAAAATCCCTAATAGAGAGGTCACGATGAAAAGCTTTCAGAAAAATTTCTTTAGATGAGCGCGAATTTGGGTCCCTAGAACCCAAAATCAAGGTCCGTTAAAATATATATATATATATATATATATATATATATATATATCTATATATATATATATATATATATATATATATATATATATATATATATATATATATATATATATATATTTGTGTGTGTGTGTGTGTCCGAGCGATAACTCAAAAAATACTAAACTATCAAACTTGGCAAAAACCGAGGTCGAGTTCGTTAATCAGCCTTTTTACTCAAGTTTTTCCGATGGAAAATCAGGGAAAACTATTTGAAAACGCTATATTTTTTTAAGTTTCAGAGTAACTGGGGTGATACTTTACATCTGGCTAGAAATAGTGCAAATAAACCTATGTTGTGAATTTTAAGTAAATTGGTACACAATATTTGGGGTTTTTCCAAATTAAAAATAAAATCCCAAAGACATGCGTTGAGACGACTTAGTGGTTAAAGTCCAATGCCTGGCAGACAGAGTAGTTAACTGCCACGCGTAGATTGATTCCTATAACAGGTATAAACCATCAACGGTAACCAAACTAAATATATACCAGGCATAAACCATATTACCCGAACCAACAATCGTAAAATATCGGCCGAAATTATGGAAAATGACAGATGACATGAAATTAAAAATTTGCCAAATGATTGTTATTTAACTGGGGGATTCAATCAATTATTAAAAGACACTATATTTGTAGCTTTATGAACAAATACAGTTTTAGCGCAGCGTAGATATTTTATGCTGTCGTATAATATACTAAAAATGTAAACAAAATCAAGCCAAGTCTCTATAAAAATGATTCTAAAATAGTTTCTTTTATCTTTCAATTTAAGCATAAGACGTCATAAAAGACCGAAACAGTCGTGGAATGTGTTTCAATGGTAATTCTAATAATTTTGTAATTAATTACGTATACTTTGAATATAATATTCCGGCCATGAAGCCGAACTAAAGTATCACGCAAATAAAACGTTGGTTGAAGTATACTTAGATGGCGCCAGTGATGTCGCCCTTGCCTCCTAAGCAGAAGGTTACGCGATCGAATCCAGCTTGATGAATGTATGTTTTTTATGTTTTATTTTGACATTTGGAGAAACAATAGTGCACAGATTTCATAAGTTTTAAACAAGTCATTTTTGTTTAAAACGCCTGAATAAATTTGTCACCTCTGAGCCTGAAATTATAATTTTGTTATTGTTGATATTGAAAAAACCTCTTTGATTATGTTGACTAAAATGAAATCATACTGGCGATTAATAAGGAAAAATAACTGCTACGTTTATCATTTGGCAGATACTTTACTTTTCTAAATATGAGTTAAGTTTCCTTCTGGAAATCTTTTGTATAACTTTAATGAAATTTGTAATACAAATTTCTTTTAAAAAGGCTTACACTATCTACAGATATAGCCAAATTTAATTCTTTAGCTTCATAGAAAAATTGAGTTTTGGGCATTTTTCTCAAAAGGAGTTAGAACACAGGATTATTTTGATAATAGAGAGACATCGATGGTGATACTTTCGCAAGAATTCTTCAAATGTGCACGTACTAGGACCTCTAAAATCGATCTTCAAGGTCTGTGTAAGTTTAAAGTATTAACTTGACTAATATGCCGTATAATAATAGCGTACAATTCTTAGGAAAATTTGCTACTATAACGCACTTGCTGCGTCCCGAATTTTTTTTACTTTCCTAATATTTTTTTCAAATTAAGAAAATGAGATATTGGCTGATATTTTATTTTAGTGTTAAGCTTTGTGCGCAACATTGGGGACTATTGGTGGTTGAACATTTGGAGGTAAGTTGAGAGTAGAATTGGCGGCGAACAACGAGGCAAAAAGTTCAGCCTTGCCCAGGTAGAAACAATTTCATCCCCCGAAACAAGAGGTGGAAACATGCTCTTGCAGAAATTATTCCTAATAGATTTAGCAAGAGTCCAGAAGATTTTGCTGCCGTTGGAGCTTAAGAGGACTTTGTTTTTGATGTGGCTATTAAAGTTTTTTGCCTCAGAAAGAATGCGGACATAGCGGTTTCTTGCGTCGTTAAATGATTGACGGTTTTCTTGACTGGGATTGTGTAGAAGCGTTTTGTGAGCTTTGACCTTTTCAAGTCTGGCCTTGTCACAGGCTTTAGAGAACCAGTGCTTTTGAATGGCTGAAGAGGTTTTCTGTATACGTGGAATCAATAATTACATGCCAGCTTGGATAATTTCGGTGACGTTTTGTGAGATACCAGAGGGGTCAGGATGAGAGAAGCAGACAGACGCCCATGAATATAAGGAAAAGTAATATCGCATTTCGTCCCAGTTGGCGGAGTTGTAGTGCCAAACGATACGTGGGTGTGATGACTGTGTTACTTCGGGTTGTATCGCGCAGGATACCATGCCGTGGTCTGAGCGACCATGGGAGCGGTGACTGATGTTTTATAGCATTCACGATTTGTAGTAAGAAGGAGATCCAATGGATTTGAGCTGTGTGTTGGGATGCGAGGAAAGTAAGTAGGTTGCTGAACCATATTGACTAAAGAATTGCTCACTGCAAAGGCCTCCCCTGCTCTCCCTTGTGGATCGGCTTTTGAAGATCCTAGCCATTCCTCATTATGGACATTGAAGTCACCAAGAATAGTGACCTCGGAGGAAGGATATTCAGAAATCAGATGGTCGGTTTTTTCAGAAAGTTAGTCGAAGAGCTGGACAAAGTTGTTTTCAGAAGGTGACCGGTAAATGCGACAGATGAATTTAGTTGCAGCTCTGAGAGAGAGTTAAATCCAAAGTATGTCTTTTCTTCCAGCTTCTAAATTGAGGAGACTGGTGCAGGGTAGATTGCTACGGACGTGTGCGCACACGGGTCCATGCGATCTAAAGGAATTAAGGAGCTCATACCCCAGGAAATTAAGGCGATTAGTGACTGTTTTGGCACTCATTTGGGTTTCGGTGAGGAAGAGGAGTTGGGGCCTATTAGCCTGGAGAAAATGGTGGACGGAGTTCAGGTTAGAATTTAGGCCACATATATTCGAGAAGGATATGTTAAATCTTGATGCCGGCGCCCCCTGCACACCCCTCTCCCGGAGATCCGAATGGAGGGGTATTTTATCTCCGGAATCTTTTGTACAAGGAGGAGTGATCATCATTTTTGTTTATAAGGGAAACCGACTCATTCACCAGCCCCTTGATGTAAGGGGTGATACCTCCTCGGGCGTGAAAAAATCCTTTACTATCTCGTAAAGGAGATGTCCACTACCACCTGCTGTAGCCTGAACCGAGCCACGCCACTTATTAACAGTTCACTCTTCGCACTGCCTCTTTGATATCAAAGAGATGCCGAAACCAACAGGTATAACGTGATTTTAAAAGGACTTCCGGCAAATAAAATATAACGTAGAAAGTTTATTTGTGATCCTACCTTCCCCCCCCCCCCCCAATATTTCTTTAGGGTGTCGGTCTTTTACTGATACATAATATAAATATAATGCGTGGTAGTTAAGTAATTACGAATTTTTTATCCTCTGATGATGCTAGCTTTGGTAGTGGAACAATCGTCAGGTCTTTAAAATGTGTGTGGTGATTTGAGTTTTTAACTGACTCTTAAATCATTGACTGGATGTTTCACTCCGAATCCTTCCTGACGGGTACTTACGTGAGAAAATATCCCCGTACGCCGCTGCTCGATTAGGAGAATTTAAATTTCTATTGCTAGCATTTTGGTGTATTTTGGTAAATTTTGTCATCTGCGTTGCTGTAGTAACCGTATGTGGTCTAGTCGAATCCTGCTGATAAAGTTATTTTGGAAATAAAACTCCTGTCATTTATTGATGCACTGTTGCTAAATATTACCCTTTATGGTACGACTACTGCCAATTTAAATATTTTTTTGTACACTGTTAATACAAAAAGTTATATTTAAAAGCGATATTTTTTTAGTTTGAAATCGATTTTAAAAAGCTACATCCAGATAAGGAAATGAAAATGTCTGATAATATTACCAGTTTTTGCAAAAAGATAATAATTTGTGCACAAAAATCACATGATCCTATTATAAAGAAATATTTAAGTATGATGAATGAGAAAACTACTGAAGGTAAGTTTGATAACCAGCATCTAAAGAAAACACTGCCTTTAAAAACTCTCAGTTTGGGTTTTTGAAAGCCTAAAGCCTAATGTGAACGCTAATAAGTAGACCAAAAGGAGAAACCAAAAGCATTACAACAAAATTTTATAGATGATGATAGTTTGGCCTACTTGCTGGTTTCGACACAATCCTTTAATCTTCTACTTTTGAGCTGATTATTTATATTGTGGTCAAGCTAGCTTTGCTGGCGAAACGATTGCCAATAAACAAATATTGTCGTATTGATTTGTATTTCTTCATAGTACCTCCACCGGCAGTGCTTTACTTTTTTGTATGTGTTGACATCTTTGAATTTCATCGATTGATCTATATTTTTTCCAGATGTTAGACATGCAATATGTTTTCTTATACTACCATATTTACTTTCCACGTCAGTCATCTCGACAGGCTCAACACGAAAGAAGAAATGGCGACCATCCAAACAGGAAAGTCAGCAAAATTTCCTCTTACATTTGAGTACAACCGAGGAATTGAAACCAGCCTTAGAACGACGACAGGAAAAATGTCGGGAACTCCAGGAGAGTTGCCAGCCTTTGCCTATAATTGTCGGCAACCTTGAAACCAACACTCTGAAAGCATTTATCGAAGTCAACAGCACTTTATATAGTGTTGACAGCATACTTAAGTGCATTGATGTTTGTTATAAGCTGTTTTATTGTCTGAACGCGAATTATCCGGCGGAAAGCAGTCATGTTTGGCATTTTGTCCAGAAATTTATTTACGATATGACCACCATATATGATACTAACTACCAAAGCGTTACAGCTCTTATCTCAGATTTGAACAGCATAACAGAATAAGATTAATACAGCATCATATTCGAAATAATATTCTGGAGGAACCGTTCTTTACCGTAGATTCCTGTCGTAAACAATATGGCGATTCAAGTCAGGGTCCCGTCTCCGCAAATGTACTTCGTCCGAGTTGCAGCCTTCTAAAAAGGGTTGACCCCAAACATATTTCTTTAAATAGCTTTAGAACCATATACGCATAAAATAATATACAGGGTGATTCATAAGTGGTGACCAAAAATGAAACCCCATGTTCTTTGAACAATTTTAGAGAGGGTATGCCCTATAAAATCTTTTCCTATAATGCTTCATTAAAGATACAGGGTGTTGAAGTTGAATTTGAAAAAATAAAATTTCCCAATTTTTTAAAAAGTAGCTCATATATTTTGCTGAAACTTCGCATGTGTAGGCTGTTATGGAAGGCACGTATTCTACCATAACAATTGAATCGGCTAATCCAGCAGTGGCGCGCGTACCCACATGTCATTGGTTATCCCTCAAGAAAAAAACGGGTACGCCAATGATATATTTTTTTATTTTTTATTTTTTGAATCTTACTTTCATTCGTGAACAAAATGACTCTCTTGGTAATTTTCTGTACGACGCTTATTTTACGAGTAAGCAATGAATCAGGTAAGTGTTTTAGAGCACAGTTCATGATTTTTAACCAGTCGTTGTTTGGTAGAAAATCGCAATGATACACTTTTATCAGGCTTATAGTTATTTATTTATTACAATAAATGTTCAAAAATGCCTCCATTGGCCTGAATACACCCATGACATCTTTTTAATATGGAAAATTTAATGTCTTGATTCATTGTTGCTTGAATATGACGAAAAGCATTATTTATCAGTTGTTGTAGCTGCTCTGGTGTATTTATTTGTTCACTGTAGACCAGTCGCTTAAAATCACCCCACAGATAGAAGTCAAGTGGGTTTAAGTCCGGTGATCTTGCACGCCAATGTATTGGTCCAGTTCTGCCAATCCATCTTTCATTATAATGTTCATGTAGCCATCTAACAACGTTTCGACTATGATGCGCTGGTGCACCCTCATGCTGGTACCACATTATACCTCTTGTTGCTAGTGGAATGTCATCTAGAATGTTTTCTACACGGTTTTCTAGGAGCGCTAAGTACGAAGATCCATTTAAACGTTGTGCCAGGACTTCCATGAACAGTGAGCCGTTAAATATACCACACCATAAATTAATGGAAAATCTATGTTAAAATGTGCGAGTCCTTGTTGCATGTGGATTTTCCAATGACCAGACATGCTCATTATGAGAATTATAAATACCATTTCTTGTAAATGTTGATTCGTCAGACCAGAAGATTAGATTAGGGAATAAGATATTTTGATTGTTCATTTCCAACATCCATTCACAAAAGACTTGTCGATGCACATTATCTCCAGGTAGAAGGCAGTGAACATTCTGTCGATGATATGGATGTAAGGCTTCTCGATGTAATGTTCTCCAAACAAAGCTTTGAGAATAGTGTAACTGCGTGGCAATCTTCCGAGTACTTGTAGAAGATTGATCCATCACTGCATCCACCACTCTCTCTTCGTCTTCAAGTTGATGTTGTCTTCTACCATTAGCTCTAGCGTCAGGACGTTGACCAATACCGCACTGACGAAGTCTTGAAAACGATCGAGAAAAACCTTTGGTGTAGGTTGACGGCGAGTGGAAAACCTACATTGACATTCCCGACAAGCAGCTAGAGCATTTCCATCAGCATATCCGTAGATAAAAATTATATCTGCATACTCTTATGAGGTGTACTCCATTATAAGAAGTAAAAGAGTAGACAATTTTGCAATTTTATAAAGTTTACCACTTACACCTATTCAAAATAATAACTTGTTAACCTAAACGTCAAGTGACACTTAATGACAACTTTGACAAACCAGACTACTACTTACTAAAATACAACAAAGATAATCGTCGTACAAAAAATTATCAAGACATTAAATTTTCCATATCAAAAAGATGTCGTGCGTGTATTAACAGCAATGGAGGCATAAAAGTGTATCATTGCGATTTTCTACCAAACAACGACTGGTTAAAAATCATGAACTGTGCTCTAAAACACTTACCTGATTCATTGATTACTCGACAAATGAGCGTCCTACTGAAAATTATCAAGAGAGTCATTTTGTTCAAGAATGAAAGTAAGATTCAAAAAATAAAAAATAAGAAAAAACATCATTGGCGTACCTGTTTTTTTCTTGAGGGATAGCCAATGACATGTGGGTACGCGCGCCACTGCTGGATTAGCCGATTCAATTGTTATGGTAGAATACGCGCCTTCCATAACAGCCTACACATGCGAAGTTTCAGCAAAATATATGTGCTACTTTTTAAAAAATTGGTAAATTTTATTTTTTGAAATTCAACTTCAACACCCTGTATCTTTTTAATGAAGCATTATAGGAAAATTTTTTATAGGGCATACCCTCTCTAAAATTGTTCAAAGATCATGGGGTTTCATTTTTGGTCGCCACTTATGAATCATCCTGTATAGCGTGTATCTTATCGACTCCTAAGCCAACATTTTGAGATCGAGGTATCGATTATTCAGTGTGAAACAACCAAACGGGATAAATATAGTATTTCAATTATTTTGCGTATTAATAAAAAAATTCGAAACACGTCAATTTTTGATTAAACTACACCGTGAAAGCTCACCCCCACATTCAACCAACTTTAAGTGACAGTTGCAGCTTTCAAATTTTTAAATACGAGGGCGGGTCAGTAAGTCCGTGACTTTTTGAATGAAACACAGTTTTTTTGACAAAACATAATTTTATTTCTCAACATAGTCTCCTTTGAGCTCTATACACTTCGTCCAACGATTCTCCAATTTTTTTATCCCTTCGAAAAAATAAGATTTGTCAGCTCCCCAAAATAGGCATTTGTTTGTGAGATGATTTCGTCATTGGAGTCAAATCTCTTTCCGCCGAGCCATTTTTTTAAGCTTGGAAACAAGAAATAGCCACTCGGGGCTAAATCTGGGGAATGGGGTGTATGAGAAAGCAATTGTCTCTTAATAAGTGTCCAATGCTGTAGAGGGTGATTTTTCAGGTAATTCTAAGATTCTTAAAAATTCTTTAAAAAAATACTAAACTAATGAAAATTACAATTTTAACACTGTACCTTCGAAATTAAACCTTTCTGAACACATATTTATAAGAACTTTGAATTATTTGGAAAGTCAGTCTGTAAAATGATGATAATAATGATATGTTAATTGGTAACAATTATGCACTATGTCTTACACAAGAAGTCGAGTACACTTGTGCAGTATTTAATATAATTTAACGATTCTACAATCAAAGCTATCACTCACAATCACTTATAAAAAAACAAGTTTAGTATGTATATATGGGGAAACCCTGCCCCTCTGGCTCCCCTATGGTGACGCGCATGTTGGTGGTAGTTTGCTATGTGAAAACTGGAACCTGTGATGAGCACTAATAAGTACACTTGGAGAACACCCAAAACCACCACAACACATATTTCAGAGACCTTACGATCGTTTCGTTGACAATGTCAACATCTTCAGAGGAAGAAAATTCTAACATAAAAAACTAGATCCCGTGTATTTATATCGCGTCAAGGTAAACGAACTAGTCCAAAGTAAAGTTGTTGTCCAAGAACGATCGTTTGTTTATTGCGCAGTGACAGTACGAGGTCAGAGACCCGCTTTAATCTTCTGGTCGACAAATTTATGACCCTTATCTAATATAGGTTTAAAAAGGACCCGAGTTATTTAATGAATCAGCACGTTTCCTTTCGATCTAGAAATTTACTATGTGGATAGTGGATCATGCCGATGAAGACATCTGGTGAGATAAGCAACATCAACTTAACTCATCTTTTTTAAAAATAGAAAACTAAAAACCCAGGTGTCTGTCTCACCATCTTAACTCTAACAAAGGATAAATAAATCAACTAAAATACTACATAAAACTATATTTATATTGATTTTAATTTTACGTGAAAGTATTTATATTGACTACATAGATACAACAAACCGAACAGGTCTTTAAGTCGAGACAAACATAGATATTAGTATATGTATAAACCGGTCGAGTTACTGACAATAATTTATTATTCTGCCAGACAAATTAGAAGTGTTTAAGCGGTCAAATGCAAAGAGAAAATAAATGGCTTGATATTACAGGTGCCGCACGATTTAATGAAGTTTTGTTCTTAATAGACCTCAATATAAAAATAATTTCTAATGAATCAAGCATAGTTTGATGCCTAACATATTTCAAGTTTCAAAATTTCTTTGTCAATGTGGTGGTTATTATCCCATATATGTTGTGCCACACACGATTTGTCCACCGTACCATATCGTAACTGTTCGAGATGTTCACGAAATCTGATGGCTATGTTTCTCCTAGTTTGGCCCACGTATTTAAGATCACAATCTTTGCAACTAATCTCATAAATGCCGGACATTTCAGTGACTTTGTCTTTGTCTTTCGTATTACCCAACAATTTTTTGAATTACTTTTCGTCGAAAACGTCAAATGTAAATCGACTTTCTTAAAAATACTTTCCAAACTCTTTGTGATTCGTGGTTCATAAGGTAAGCACACAAATTTTTTCTCTATTTTATCATTCTTAAATGTCGTACATTCAGATATCACCTTCTTTGTTCTGTGTTTGTTAACTAATTTGTCTATTAAACCATCCGATTAACCGTTATATCTCGCCACATTTTTATGTATTTTAATTCTGTATTAAATCTATTTTTACTCAACGGAAATTTGATCAATCTATTTACTAAGAAATTTAAACTAGCCGTTTTTTGTGCCAACGTATGACGTGAGTCGTTAGGAATATAACTAATAGTAGCCGTTTCCTTCCTATAGACATCGAATTCAAGCGAGCCATTATTTTTATTTTTAATAACTAGTACATCTAGGAACGAAAGTTTATTGTTGATTTCTATTTCGTGGGTAAATTTTATTGAATCAAATTGACTATTTAGTTTTTCAGTAAATTCATCAACCTCACATGTATTTGTGTTAAACACTGCAAAAATATCGTCGACATAACGAAACCAAACTCTAGGGAAATACCCATTTTTATTTTTTAAATCCGTCTCAAATCTACTCATAAACAAGTCTGCAATAAAAGGAGATAATGGATTGCCCATTGCTGTGCCTTCAGTTTGTTCAGAAATTTCATTGCTAAATTGGAAAATATTTTGTTTTATACAAAGGCTAGTAAGAGTTAAATATTCTTTGCAGACGTCTTGACTTATATTGTCAAGTGCGGAACTTGTAATTTCAAGCCCTTTATTTTGTCTTTGCATTTGACCGCTTAAACACTTCTAATTTGTCTGGTAGAATAATAAATTATTGTCAATAACTCGACCGGTTTATACTTATACTAATATCTATGTTTGTCTCGACTTAAAGACCTGTTCGGTTTGTTGTATCTATGTAGTCAATATAAATACTTTCACGTAAAATTAAAATCAATATAAATATAGTTTTTATGTAGTATTTTAGTTGAATTATTTATCCTTTGTTAGAGTTAACATGGTGAGACTGACACCTGGGTTTTTAGTTTGCTATTTTTTTAAGATAGATGAGCTAACTTGATGTTGCTTATCTCACCAGATGTCTTTTTCGGCATGATCCAATATCCACATAGTAAATTTCTAGATCGAAAGGAAACGTGCTGATTCTTTAAATAACTCGGGTCGTTTTTAAACCTATATTAGATAAGGGTCATAAATTTGTCGACCAGAAGATTAAAGCGGGTCTCCGACCTCGTACTTTCACTGCGCAATAAACAAACGATTGTTCTTGGACGACAACTTTACTTCGGAATAATTCGTTTACCTTGACGCGATATAAATACACGGGATCTAGTTTTTTATGTTAGAATTTTCTTCCTCTGAAGATGTTGACATTGTCAACGAAACGATCGTAAGGTCTCTGAAATATGTGTTGTGGTGATTTTGGGTGTTCTCCATGTGTACTTATTGGTGGTTTGCTTGTAAAATTCATGCACAGAGTAGCACGTCATGTTCAGAAGACGTGTTTTTCACTACTTTATGTTAGGTTGTTTAATTTTACTTTTTTTGTCTATCTATGGTATCCTGTAAATGTATTTACACTTTTTTTTTAATTCGCCTTGTCTCAATAAGGCCGACTATGTCAAAAATTATCCTCACTTTATAATATTTTCTTTGTCTGCTACGTTGTCGATTCTTGTTGGGACACAGCATATTGCCCACCATTTTGTCTTTGATTTTTCACTTGCTTTTTCCTCATCTTTTATGTCATTGTTATGCATTTATAATGTATTTATATTTTTTACCTGTTATACAATATTTTATTATTTGTTAGTTTATGTAGTAGTTACTAAATGTAATTTCGTTAGAAATCCTTGCAGTTTTGTGTTTTGACGTAAGATTTTATTTAACGACGTTAAAATATTTAAAAGGTGTTCTTATGATCCAAGATGTTGTGCTTACTGTGAACTTTCTGGACATATTTTTATACCAGCTTTTTAATCGGAACTCACAACTTTAAGCCATTAACTACTCTACGTTTTACAGTTTTGTTTTTCTCATTAAAGTTAGCAACAGCTAGTCATATTTTGGCAGCTTATACGTTTGTCACAAAAATAAAGATTTTATAAGCGCACTTGTCCTAATAATTTAATTGTTACATTTATATTTGCTTGTAGAATTCAACAATGCTTGATGTATTGTGTCAGCTCCCCATTTTTTATTGTTGTTGGCTTGAATTAACAAATAAAACGTTTTTAATGTATGTTTTTTAATTTACTAAAATGTATTAAAAAGGGAAGCTAATTTTTAGTGATAGTTGTTATTATTTTAATTTTTTAGCTGTACTAACAACATAAGATTATTGTTGCTTAAAGAGCTTATGTGGTTTCTGTGGTTGTCACTACTATAGTAATAATATTAATGATAAAATACTCGATATATGACCGAGGTTTAGATCTTATAGTTGATGTTAAGTTTGGAATACTCAGATATCGTTTTATATTTGATAAAAAATGCATGTTTTGTTTTCTAGGTAGTATTGTGTAATTGCTAAAACGTATTTACGTAATATATTCAATAAATATCTGTATTTTTCGTTTCTTTCCCCCAAAAGTTTTGATTTATCAAGACCAGATTTATATAAATAAGTATATATGTGTGTTATATATATATATATATATATATATATATATATATATATATATATATATATATATATATATATATATATATATATATAGGGTGGCGAATTGAAAACGAAACAGACCGTTTTGCATCCAGATAATTTTTTTAAGAAACGCTGAAACACGTCAAGTTTAATATTGAGGGGGGCATGTTTTGACATAAAACTAAACTTTGTCACATCAACCCCTTAAGGGTGGTGATAACAACCCTTATATTTTAAATAGGGAACATGGGTCGAGTGGTACATAAAAGCTCTTTCTTTTCTGCATTCAGCAAACAAATTTTTTTGGAAGTTTTATCAACTCGTTTAAAAATTATTTACAGTTGGAGTTGCAAGAACGTGTTTCATTCATTGTGATAAGAAATGCACTAATTAGTCAATTTTTCGTTAAAAAAAAAAGTAAAAAACAAAACCGAACGTTCAAAAATATTTATTCAGTTAAGTAAGTGTTCAAATTGTTGACCACCAGCTTCCATACAAAAGTACAAAGTTTGTTCAAAACGAGCTCTGACATTCTGGAGCATTTGTGGAGTTATTAGACGGCATTCTTCAACAATGCGTCGTCGTAATTCTTCCAGAGACTCCGGTTCTGCTGCGAAAATTCTACTCTTTAAATGACCCCATAGAAATAAGTCTAAAGGAGTTAAATCTGGTGATCTAGGGGGCCACTCAATAGCACCTCTACGTCCAATCCATTGCTCTGGAAACTCTCTGTTGTGAAAAATGCGGAGGAGCTCCATCTTGTTGAAACACTAATTGATTTTCTTGATAGTGATCATCATTTTCAACAATGTCAATTAGTAGAGGGTAAACGATATCTTCTAGTAACTCCAAATATGTTTCGCCACTCAAATTGCCATCAAGAAAAATTGGTCCGATTAAACGGTCTCCAAAAATGCGAGTCCCGACAATCAATTTCTGTTCAGTTGTTGTACAAGATGAATTTTATACGGGTGGAATTTATGATGCTTCAATATTCGCTGAATAGTTCTTCTTTGGATGTTTGAAACAGTGGCCAATTTTCTCGTGCTCGAAGTTGGGTCTGCAGCAATTTGTCCTAAAACTTCAATCAGAGTAGTCTCATTTCTAACCGGAAATTCACGTTTAGGATCCCGTTTTTTGTTGGCTACTGAACCACTTTGTCGAAACTTTGCAACTAACTCCAAAATGTATTTTCTGTTTACATGTCTGTTCGGTTGTCGTTCATTAAACAAATTTGCGGTACGGTTGGCACAGTCATCGTTTTTGAAAAAAAGAGTAATTATTTCAACTATTTCTTCTACAGCATACACCATTGTGAAATTAAATTTAGGTAGTACTATCAAGTATCAAACCGACCGATAAACTGAAATATTAAACCGCATTTCTCTCATTCCGTTAAGAAATGTTCTGATAGTCAATTTTTTGTTTACAAACCAACAAAACATTGACTATCAGCAGATTTCTTATCGGAATTAGTGAAATGCGTTTTTGCATCTTCAACTGTGAATAATTTTTAAACGAGTTGATAAAACTTCCAAAAAATTAGTGTGCTGAATTCAGAAAAGAAAGATCTTTCAAATGATGTAACACTCGACCCATGTTCCTATTTAAAATATAAGGGTTGTTATCACCACCCTTAAGGGGTTGATTGCGACAAAGTTGAGTTTTATGTCAATATTAAAATTGACGTGTTTCAGTGTTTCTTAAAAAAATTTCACTGGACGCAAATCGGTCTGTATCTTTTTCCATCATAAATCAAAACTCTGCAAATGTTTATTATTTGGAGTTTTGCCCAAATATCATTTTAAAACACCTGTATATAAGTAAGAAAGTCCGGACGCATCAAGTGCGTTATGGTAGTGAATTTTCATAAAAATGTTTTAAACAGCAAATATGTTTTTTTTTAAGAAAGCAGGCATCAAAATTGGTTACCAGTATAACGTATATAGTGTGTCCCAAACTGGATGGGAATGTATTGCTCCGTTATTATTAGATATAGAGAGACGGTTAAATTAGCAATATTTTATAGAATTTAACGCTTGTTCCAAATATGACTTGTATTTTGCCCTGCCTTTTGTCGTTTTCGAGTTATTTTGAAAAACCAAAATTTGTCGATTTCTTTTTTCTTCATTATCTAAGTAGGCGTTGATCTGACATGTCTAAGACTTGCACATTATCAGGGCACTTTTTACAGAGTAATCTGTTTGTGCTATTCTCAACTTTGGATTGTCATATGTTTTTGAGCTACAGGTATCAGCGTTTGTTTTTATTATGGCAGCCATTTTGGATTTTTTGCTCATGTGATAGCCTGTGAAAAGAGCTTTCCAATGATGTACAACATGCTTGAGAAGTCTTGTAATTGCACTAAAAATTTTGAGAAAACCTGTTTTGAGGATAGTAGGTTATGAAATCCAATGCCAGAAAACAAATGACAAAAAAAAGAGTTCAAAAAGCAGTAGGCCACGGAGTCTAACAATAGACTTCTACTTTTAACATAATTTCCCGTAATGATTCACGACAAAAAATATTGTGATTTAATTTACAATACTTAATTAGGTAATAATGCTAGGTAATATTATGTGAAACAGTTTAATAACGAAACCCGGCAATAACAAATAGAAACTTAAACTCCACAAAACTTTATGTTTCGTAATTCATTGATATTTTGTGGTGGATTGAATTTATACACATAATTCTTCGGAGTACCCCAAAAATAAAAAGCTCGGGACGCAGCAAGTGCGTTATGGTAGCGAATTTTCTTTAAAATATTTTTAATAGCAAATGTCTTTCTTTGATGAAAGCAGGCATCAAACTTGGTTGCCTATATAGTAGAAACAATGTACCATATTTGATTGAAACAAATTTATTGTTTGAAAATATATAAACATTTTTCAAAAGTCTAGATGCAGCAAATCTGTTATGGAAGTGAATTTCCATAAAAATGTGAGCAGGCATCAATCTGATTACCGGTATAGCCTATGTGGTAGAAACAATGTACTATATTTTAACAAAATTACTTATGGTTTGAAAATATACAAAAAATTTCCGAAAATAAACTTAACTGTTGGCAGATTTCTGAAAACAGTTTTTTGAAAAACGTTCGGGAGCTAAACTGCAAATTTACCGAAAATTCGCTACCAAAACGCACTTACTGCGTCCAGTTTTTTTCTTACAAACGCATCATATTTTGATAAAAAATGTAAAAATCTATTAACGAATTTGTTCTACGAAATTTAGCTAAAAAAAAAATTATGCACCCCTACTCACTCCTGGTCCCGTAACTTCCTCGGGGAGTGTGAACAAGAAAATTTTCTTGGGGTTTGTGGATTCATGGGGGGGGGGGGGGGGGGGCGCTAGGCAAGTTTCTGAAAACATTTTTGTGAAAGGAGTTCGGGAGCTAAACTGCAAATTTACCGAAAATTCGCTACCAAAACGCACTTACTGCGTCCAGTTTTTTTTCTTACAAACGCATCATATTTCGATAAAAAATGCAAAAATGCATTAGCGAATTTGTTCTACAAAAATTAGTTAAAAAAATTATGCACCCCTACTCACCCCTGGTCCCCTGACTTCCTTGGGGAGTGTGAACAAGATTTTTTTTTGGGGTTTATGGATCGGGGGGGGGTGGGGTGGGGGCTAGGCAGGTTTCTTAAAACAGTGTTTTGAAAAGCGTTCGAGAACTAAACTGCAAATTTACCGAAAATTCGCTACCAAAACGCACTTACTGCGTCCAGATTTTTTTCTTACAAACGCATCATATTTCGATAAAAAATGCAAAAATGCATTAGCGATTTTGTTCTACAAAAATTAGTTAAAAAAATTATGCACCCCTACTCACCCCTGGTCCCGTGACTTCCTTGGGGAGTGTGAACAAGATTTTTTTTTTGGGGTTTATGGAACCAGGGGGGGGGGGGGTTGGGGGCTAGGCAGGTTTCTTAAAACAGTGTTTTGAAAAGCGTTCGAGAACTAAACTGCAAATTTACCGAAAATTCGCTACCAAAACGCACTTACTGCGTCCAGATTTTTTTCTTATAAACGCATCATATTTCGATAAAAAATGCAAAAATGCATTAACAAATTTGTTCTACGATAATTATCTAAAAAAATTATAGACCGTTAAACCATAAACTTCACTAACCCTACAAATAAATATCCGAAAAGCCACCAAACTTAACTAAACTGACAGCTAAAGCATCAGAGAAAGGGTCTATTTGAAATGGATATTCTGTAAACATTTTAGTAAAATGAAGGGCAATGACGGTTGAATCTGAAACTTAAGGGTTTGCAGAACATTTTTCTTGCAACATTTTCTTTTCACAAACAGTATTTGTTTCACATTCTTTGCTTAAACATTGCCAATTTTGACGTTTAAAATTGCGAGTTTGACGTTTTGCGGAAAACTCCAAAATTTGTTACTTTAACTGCCCATAACTTCTTTGTCTTTACAGCTAGGGACCTAAATTTTGGTACAGAGTTCACTCTTTATAATACAAATACACATACTTTGTTATTTCCGGAGATATGAATTTTTTTATAAAGAAAATACAAAATTTTCCGGGAAAACCTGGTCCGATTTTCCTGGCTAACGAACTTATCCAAGCCATTTACACAAGGAAGGTACTCTGCAAATTTTATCAAGATCGGTCCATTATTTTTTGAGTTATCGGTCGGATATATATATATATATATATATATATATATATATATATATATATATATATATATATATATATATATATATACACATATATATATATATATATATATATATATATATATATATATATATATATATATATATATATAAACACAGATCTCCCCATAAGCGAATTAAAAAAAAAATTCGCTAAAAGCTCGGGACGCAGCAAGTGCGTTATGGTAGTGAATTTTTATTAAATGATTTAAATTTGGATAACTCAATTTTTGATAAACTTAATTAATTAATTAATTTTGTTATGTAGTAAGGTCTTTTCTAGGGAAAGATATCCACAAAATTTCATTAAAATAACTTTGTAATTTTCGGAGAAAAATTTTTTTTCGAAAGAATATTTGAATAACTCAATTTTCTATAAACTTAGAAAGTTGAATTTTGGTACGTAGTAAGGTCTCTCCCAAGGCAACACATATAGTAAATTTCGCTTCGGAGCGGTGCTGCAAAATAGTGTGCGCCCATGGGCACCCACGTTTAGTCGTTACTGAAGTCTTTATTTATTATGCTGTAATGCCATTAATGCCTGCCAGATTTAGATTTTGTCTTTGGCTCTGTGTGCAGTGGCTGCTTCTCTTTCCACTCTCTATCACTGCGCGCAGGATCGACGCGTACGGTTCGAGCTGTCGGCTCACCTGTCTACGACGCTTGACCTCCAGGTTTTCTCGACTGCTCTATATTTAAAATTCCATGTTTACTACTAATTAGAAGCTGTTAGAACGTATTTAAATGTATGCTTCGTTACTTGTCTTACCTAGAGTTTCTTAAATAAATTACATAGATATAAAATATTACGATAAGAGGGGGCAAACGTTACAAGGAGAAGACAAAGATGACACCACTGTTTCTATCCGGTAAGTATATCTTACTAATACCTAGAATAATACATTTTACTTATTTTAGCTACTGTAGAATTTTACCTCGGCAAGAAGCATCCACTAATGCTCTACAACGATTTCGAATACAAAGTTGAGAGACAGATGGTAGATAAAACATTTTGGGTGTGTAAGATGGCGACGTCTAAGAGATGCAAAGCAAGACTGACAACTTTTGGTAAGACTCTTTTAATTAGCAGCGACGAGCATTGTCACTTTACTAACAGATCGGGTTCCACTCCTATACACACGCAAGTTGTTAATGTAATTAGAAAATAAAAATGTATTAAAGTAAACGGCTGTTGTTTTTTTCTAAGCGCGACACATTTGGAACCTCTGGAATCGGACTATGAGGTCGCTGGTTCGAGTCTCCTATACAGACAGTTGTTTTTTTCACTCAAATGTGGAAAGACCGGCTTCTGATGAGTTATGGGTGGTGTCCTTTGTCTTTATGCGTGTGTAAGCTCCACTCGTACAAGTCGGGGTTCAGAGTTTGTCTCCTGTGTAGTTATGATTTTTCTTGAGAAAAACCCTATTGGGATGTTTCTTTTCTTAGCTCACAATGCTTTGACTAATTTAGATTCCAAAAACCTCTGGCCTTGACGAGATCCCAGCAATTATTCTCAAAAAATGCGCATCAGAACTTGATCCTGTCCTGACTCGTCTGTTTCAGACATCTTACAATAGAGGCATATTCCCTAGTAACTGGAAAACTGCTCGAGTACAACCTGTCCCCAGAAAGGTTCCAAAGCGCTTCCTAGCAACTACAGGCCTATTTCGCTCTTTTCAGTCGTCTCTAAAGTGATGGAAAAGTATATAAACACCGAATTACTAAAATTTCTTGAAAAACACAGTCTAATCCACGACAGGCAGTATGGATTCCGTCAGCGCATATCAACTGCCGACCTCCTTTCCTTTGTCACCTATTCTTGGAACAAGTCTATGGAACTACGCGGTGAATCCCAGATTGTCGCTCTAGACATATCACAAGCATTCGCCAGGTCTGGCACGCAGCGCTGCTGAATAAACTACCGGCCTATGGCCTACCACCAAAACTCTGTACGTGGACAGCAAATTTCCGCTCCAACCGGAGCATTTCTGTTGTCGTGGATGGCCATTCCTCTAAACTGTATCCAATTAATGCAGGAGTTCCTCAAGGTTCAGCTTTAGCCCCTACTTTGTTCCTTCTTCACATCAATGACCTCCTCTCTAGCACATCCAACCCAGTTCACAGTTACGCGGACGACAGCACCTGACTCAAATATACAATATTTTAAGCCTGTCACTTTAGCCCAATTAGATGCAGATTGCAGACGCATGGAGGGTTCTGTCTCCGTGGATCTCCAAAAAATATTAGACTGGGGAAGTAGAAATCTTGTACAATTCAACCCCACCAAATCACAGTCTTGCTTTCTTTCTCATAAGAGATACACCAGCCCTTGACCCATCACAATGAACAACCAAGTTATTCAAAGTAATGAGTCCTTTTCACTTGTTGGCATTTCTGTGGATCGAAATCTCAATTGGCACCAACATGTCACATCAATTGCAGAAGCGGCTGCTAAGAAATTAGGTTTCCTCTTCCGGGCTCGCAAATACTTTTCAGCAGCTAATCTCTATACCTTATATACTTCACAAATAAGACCAATCCTCGAATACTGCTCCCACATCTGGGGTGCTTCTGCCGCTTCTACACTCACTATCCTGGACTCCATTCAGAAGAGAGCTATGCGTCTCATCGGTGACCCTACCCTCACCCAAAGGCTTCCATCCCTTGTCCACCGACGTGCCGTTGGGGACCTCCCTCTCTCTCCCCCCTCCCCCCCCATCTCTTATAGATATCTTCACGGGCACTGCTCAGAGGAGCTTTCTTCCATAGTTCCTCCAGATGCTGCCCCCAATAGATCTGCCAAGGAAACAGAGCGAATGTACCCTTTTACTGTCCAGGTCACCAGACATAGAACATCTTGTTATGCCCGCTCTTTTGTCCCGAGGACTTCCAAGTTGTGGAATTCCTTGCCGGCACATGTTTTCCTTCTCCCCCGAGCCTCCAAACCTTCAGTTCAGAATTAACAAGTTGCATATTTCCTCCTTGTCGACACCCACGGTACGATAGTATTTAAGCTGTAAGCCCTGGTGGTACGTTGACTAGAAAAAAACACCTCTATTAAATATTTATTTTATACGTTTTTATACTGTGTTTTATCTCGATTTACATTATAGCAGAAGATAAATGTAGAAGATATTATTATCAGCACGGCGCACAATGCGTCAGACTTGGCATTTTTCGGAAAAATCCTGTATCACAAAATGTTCGAATATTTCATTTATATTCTGTTGATTTTTGCAAATGGTAATGGTAGTACGTATATTTTAGGATAATATATATTTTTAATCTACCATCTAAAAATGTTAACAAAAAACAAATACCGAGTACTAGACCATCCTCAATTCAGATCTTCTTATAAACGCTCCAAATTGACATCTAAGAACTTTATCATTTTTTTTCGCACATAACAATTACTTGATCCTTCTAAGGTTATATATACAGAATATGTCAAATTTCCATGCTTATTGCTATACAGGGGAAATACCAAGTTTCGAAATAAATATATAATGAAAAATATATTTAACACACTACTAGAATCACTAAATGAGTGGTGAGACACGAAGTAACGTGCCGTCACCTAGTTGCGGAACCAGGTAGTATGCTGTCACGCCAGCTCCAAATAACACTAAGTGTTAAAAAATAGAGACTGTATACAACCAACTAACAATTTAGTAAATTGTCAGCCCTGGCCCATTTCTACCCCAATATAGGGACTAAGTATGTAAGACTAGATGCATTATCGCAACAGTTAGAACCGTAGACCGGTTTCGTTCTAATTAGGGCTCGTCAGTACGGCATACCTACTAATTGCAGCGAAAATACACCTCTTTTTTTATACAGGAGGGAGAGATTCCTCATGCAGACCTCATTCACGACACCGTAGTGCCGCTGGATATCGAGGTACTGTGAGACTCGTACTTCTCGTACACCTACTCACTAAAACTCCCTCCCTAGGAGTACCGGACCTTAGTTCATACCTCCGTAGGAAATAATACACACAATGAGGTTTGCGTTTGAATGTTTCTATTCTGTTTTTGCCGCGTGGGCGTTAGCAGGTAAGTATAAGCTTTTGACGCTTATGCTTTTTTTTTCAACAACACACCACGAGGGCTTACAGCCTAAATACTATTGTACCGTGGGTGTTGACAAGGAGGAAAGAGGCAGCTTGTTAATTCTGGACTTGAAGGTTTGGAGGTTCGGAGGAGAAGGAAAAACATGTGCCGGCAAGGAATTCCACAACTTGGAAGTCCTCGGGACGAAAGAGCGGGCATAACAAGATGTTTTATGTCTGGTGACCTGGACAGTAAAAGGGTGCATTCGCTCTGTTCCCCTGGTAGATCTGTTGGGGGCAGCAGGTGGAGGAACTATGGAGGAAAGCTCCTCTGAACAGTGCCCGTGCAGATATCTGTAAAAGAGAGAGAGGTCACCAACGGCACGTCGGTGGGCAAGGGATGGCAGCCTTTGGGTGAGGGTAGGATCACCGATGAGACGTATAGCTCTCTTTTGAATGGAGTCCAGGATAGCTAGTGTAGAAGCGGCAGCGGCACCCCAGATGTGGGAGCAGTATTCGAGGTTTGGCCTTATTTGTGAAGTATATAAGGTATAGAGATTAGCTGGTGAAAAGTATTTGCGAGCCCGGAAGAGGAAACCTAATTTCTTAGCAGCTGCTTCTGCAATTGATGTGACATGTTGGTGCCAATTAAGATTTCGATCTACAGAAATGCCAAGAAGCGAAAAGGACTCATTACTTTGAATAACTTGGTTGTTCATTGTGATGGATCTCTTGTGAGAAAGAAAGCAAGACTTAGTTTTGGTGGGGTTGAATTGTACAAGATTTCTACTTCCCCAGTCTAATATTTTTTGGAGATCCACGGAGACAGAACCCTCCATGAGTCTGCGATCCTCATCTAATTGGGCTAAAGAGACAGGCTTAGAATATTGTATATTTGAATGGAGGGTGCTGTCGTCCGCGTAGCTGTGAACTGGGTTGGATGTGCTAGAGAGGAGGTCATTGATGTGGAGAAGAAACAAAGTAGGGGCTAAAGCTGAACCTTGAGGAACTCCTGCATTAATTGGATACAGTTTAGAGGAATGGCCATCCACAACAACGGATATGCTCCTGTTGGAGAGGAAATCTGCTGTCCAGGTACAAAGTTTTGGTGGTAGGCCATAGGCCGGAAGTTTATTAAGCAGCGCTGCGTGCCAGACCTGGTCGAATGCTTTTGATATGTCTAGAGCAACAATCTGGGATTCACCGTGTTGTTCCATAGACTTGTTCCAAGAATGGGTGACAAAGGAAAGGAGGTCGGCAGTCGATCTGCGCTGACGGAACCCATACTGCCTGTTGTGGAGTAGACTGTGTTTTTCGAGATATTTTAGTAATTCGGTGTTTATATACTTTTCCATCACTTTAGAGACGACTGAAAGGAGAGAAATAGGCCTGTAGTTGCTAGGAAGCGCTTTGGATCCTTTCTTGGGGATGGGTTGTACTCGAGCAGTTTTCCAGTTACTAGGGAATATGCCTTTATTATAAGATATCTGAAACAGACGAGTCAGGACAGGAGCAAGCTCGGGTGCGCATTTTTTGAGAACAATTGCTGGGATCTCGTCAAGGCCAGAGGCTTTCCTGGTATTAAGAGAAGAGAGCATCTTTCGTACCTTTTTAGTTTTGAAAATAATATCCGTCATTTTATGCGCGACATTGGGGACTGTTGGTGGTTGAACATTTGAAGGTGGGTTGAGAGTAGAGTTGCCGGCGAATAACGAAGCAAAAAGTTCAGCCTTGCCCAGGGCGGTAGAAACAATTTCATCCCCTGAGACAAGAGGTGGGAACGTGCTTTTGCAGAAATTATTCCCAATAGATTTAGCAAGAGTCCAGAAGGGTTTGCCGCCGTTGGAGCTTGAAAGGACTTTGTTTTTGATGCGGTTATTAAACGAGTTTTCTGCCTCAGAAAGAATGCGGACATAGCGGTTTCTTGCGTCGTTAAATGCTTGACGATTTTCTTGACTCGGATTGTGTAGAAGCGTTTTGTGAGCTTTGACCTTTTCAAGTCTGGCCTTGTCGCAGGATTTAGAGAACCAGGGCTTTTGAGTGGCTGAAGAGGTTTTCTGTGTACGTGGGATAAACAATTCCATGCCAGCTTGGATAATTTCGGTGACGTTTTGTGAGATATCAGAGGGGTCAGGATGAGAGAAGCAGACAGACGCCCATGGAAATGAGGAAAAGTAATCCCGCATTTCGTCCCAGTTTGCGGAGTTGTAGCTTATATGGAAGTTGCTCATCGTAGTCGGTGGCACTACGGAGAGGAGCATTTGGGTGAGAAGCGGCTTTTGCGAACTGAGTTGTGGATAGTTGAGTTATAAACTCAAGTATCGAAGGCATTTCCAGATCAGAGTGAATCTCACTGTATCTAACAAACCATGGCGCTCCGGTAACCATTCTTAGAATTTTATTCTGGATGATTTGAAGGGCCTTGATGTGTGTTGCGGCCGCGGTGGCCCATGTAGTGGATGCATAGGTCAAGGCAGGCCGGATTATGACTTTGTACATGAACAATTTATTGTTCATGGACAATTTGGAATTTCTATTCAGAAGTGGGAACAGCTTCGAGATGAACATCGAGGCTTTTCGTCGGGCGTGTTCGACATGGGGGCGGCATGTTAAGTGTGTGTCGAGGAAAACCCTGATGTATTTAGCGTAATCTTGCCAGGGAATTAGACGGTTGTCTAATGATACTTGTTCGTGAGGTGTGTCTCCTCTTGGAAAATAGGACTGCTGAACATTTATCGGGGTTTATGTCTAGAAGGGATTTCCTATACCAGCTTTGCAGCTCGTCTACGGCGGTGTGTAGTCGTTCGGTTATTATCCTCGGCTGAGTGGAGCTGCTGAGGATGGTAGTGTCGTCTGCGTACAGTGCGTATGTCACGTTGTTTAGGGGCGTTGTCGGAATGTCTGCGACAAATATATTGTACAGCACAGGGGAGATAGCAGAACCCTGCAGGAGACCAGCCGTCGCTGGGTACGTTCTAGATCTGGCTCCCAGATGTTTGACCTGTAACTTCATCTGTTGCAGGTAAGACCTGATTATCAGAATTAGAGGGAGAGGATAATTAAATGATAGAAGTTTATTTAGTAGGCCCGCATGCCAAACCCTATCGAAGACTTGAGCAATGTCAAGATATATTGCACCAGTTGACTTGTTTTTATTACATCCTTCGGTGATGTTTTCCACCACACGAAGGATTTGGTCAGCGGTGGAGTGCTGGTGTCTGAAACCGAATTGCTCGTCTGGGGGGATATGATTTTCAGATGCGAACGAAGCTAGCCTTGTCTGAATCAGTTTTTCGGCGATTTTGCCGATAACTTGTAGTAGGCTAATGGGCCTGTAGTTCTGAGGGAACAGCGGATGTTTGCTGGGTTTCGGGATGTTGATAATGTCGCCAAGTTTCCACATGGAAGGAAAACGTTGAAATCGCACCATGGCATTGACAATCGTCACAACCGGCTGTCTATACCTACTACTAATTGTAGCGAATATACACCTCTAATGTAATACAGCTATGGTAGCCAGCCTTCCAGCACTAAGTGAGTGGTGAGACATTAAGTAACGTGCCGCCATCTAGTTGCAGAACCAGGTAGTATGCTGTCACGCCAGCTCCAAATAACACAAAGTGTTGAATATAGAGACTGTATACAACCAACCAGCAATTTAGTAAATTGTCAGCCCTGGCCCATTTCTACCCTAATGTAGGGACTGACGAACTCTAATCAGAGCGAAACCGGTCTACGGTTCTAATTGTTGTGAGAATGCATATAGCCTTACATACTTTGTCTCTATATTAGGAAGTTGAAAAGTTTTGTTTCTTATATTTAGTGAATGATATTTATATCCTGTAATTGGGCTTAACCAGTTGGATAATAAACATTATTATTATTATTATTATTATTATTATTATTATTATTATTATTATTATTATTATTATTATTATTATTATTATTATTATTATTATTATTATTATTATTATTATTATTATTATTATTATTATTATTATTATTATTATTTGTGGCGGTGGTTCCGACCGCAGTGTTTTAGTCAACACTACCCTATGTTTCTCTTGACAGCTAAAACGTTGCGTTACGTTATTCGACAGCAAGCTGTCAAGAACTACTATATAAGAGACACCAGGGATCTCTCTCGCTCTCTCCTCGCTACTAACCGACACAGTGAAGATACGTCTCTCCACGCTCGGTCAGTTATCTGTTATGTGCTGTCTGTGATTGTTTTAT
Source organism: Tillus elongatus (assembly GCA_964006375.1). Classification (NCBI taxonomy): domain Eukaryota; kingdom Metazoa; phylum Arthropoda; class Insecta; order Coleoptera; family Cleridae; genus Tillus; species Tillus elongatus. The sequence goes on along the minus strand of OZ023262.1, from coordinate 319,385,727 downwards.
AGTTAAATGTATAGTTTATTCAGTTAGTGAAATAATAAAGTATATTAAATGTTTACGTATGGATTTAATATCAACAAGTGCAATTAACATCCATATTGGTGACCCCGTGCCGCAAGCCGAAGATGCCCAGCCTGATGTTCCAGCCGACGTCGCCTAACTTCCACGCACGTGCTCATGCCTACAGAAAACTAATATCTAAACAGGTCAGTCTTTTCTAATTTAAAAATTATCTGATTTTTTTCACAATGGCCGAAGATTCTTCAAGCAGCAATATCATGGCAAGGGTTGCAATAAAATTACCTCCTATATGGAGACGTAACGTGAAAATCTGGCAAATGCAGGTTGACGCCCAGTTTGATATATCGCAGATCAGTTCTGAAAAGACAAAATTCAGTCATGTACTCGCTATACTCGATCCTGATGTCGCAGAGTCAATTTCAGATTTTTTAACCCAACCATTATCATCAACCCCCTATTCAGATCTAATGAAACGTCTTTTATTAGAATTTGAAGAGTCCGATAGTCGCAAACTAAATAAACTTTTAACAGAATTAGAATTAGGCGACAGAAAACCATCGCAACTTTTACGCGAAATGAAGTTTTTAGCCGGTAGTCAGATTGGAGAAAATTTCCTTAAAATTTTATTTCTACAACGTTTACCAGTCAACGTTCGTTCAATTTTGGCTTTGAGCAACGATTCTCTGGAAAATTTGTCGGTTACAGCAGACAAAATCGTGGAATTTTCCAGAGATAAATACAACGTGGCTGAAATTCAGTCACGCGAGCCCGACAAGCTAGCCAAATTAGAAGCGCAATTAGAGAAGCTAACAGCATCAGTCAACGAATTGCGAACGCGTTCCCGATCTACCTCCCGAGAAAGACCCAAGCTTTCTCGAAACTCCATAACCGCAAATTCCTCAACCTCCACGTGTTGGTATCATGAACGATTTGGCAACAAGGCCAAACGTTGCATCCAACCTTGCAATTTCAAAGCAAAACATGTGTCGGAAAACTAATAAGGCACTCCCTCCACGCGGCAGGAGACGAGAGCCACCTAACACGCCGCCTTTTTATTTTTGATAGACGCTCCAATATGAAATTTCTAATCGACTCTGGAGCGGATATTTCAGTTATTCCACCCACTCACGACCAACGGAAATTTCAATCGAAACGTACCTTGTATGCTGCAAACGGGACCCCTATTCATACCTATGGCGAACAACTATTAGATTTGGATCTAGGTTTACGCCGTAGGTTCTGCTGGCCCTTCACACTTGCCGATATCAAGCAACCAATTATAGGCGCTGATTTTCTAGCAGAGTTTGCTTTACTTGTAGATATGAAACATAGACGTTTAATCGATACAAAGACAAACCTCTCTAAGACCGGTGCTAACCCACCACCAGGATATAATTCTAAAATTCATCTCGTAGACCCGACACACCAGTACTTCAAATTGCTACAACAATTTCCTGACCTGTTTAAGGAAACTTCTTCTAGCAACCTTCCAGAGGTTGAGTTCTTCCATACTATAAGTACGGAAGGACCACCTGTCACTGCAAAAGCTAGAAGATTGCCCCCGGAAAAGCTAGCTCAAGCAAAGCTAGAATTCCAGCACATGATGGACTTGGGAATTTGTAGACCCTCCAAAAGTCCATGGTCAAGCCCCCTCCACATGGTGCAAAAAAAGGATGGCTCATGGAGACCATGTGGGGATTACCGAGCACTAAACGCTAAAACAATCCCAGACAAATATCCCATTCCAAATTTGCAGGATTTTAATGCCCAGTTAGAAGGCAAACGTATTTTTTCAAAATTAGATATCATTCGCGCTTTCCATCACATCCCAGTAGCACCTCAAGATATTCCCAAAACAGCAGTCATAACTCCATTTGGGTTATTCGAATTTGTTAAAACCCCATTTGGCCTTCGTAATTCAGCACAAACATTTCAAAGATATTTACATTCAATTTTAAGACATCTTGACTTTGCCTACTCCTATCTTGACGATATTCTCGTTGCATCAGCCTCTGAAAAAGAACATCAAGAGCATCTAGCAAAACTTTTTCAGACACTTCAAGACAACGGCATCCGTATCAATTCATCTAAATGTGAATTCGGAGTGGCCGAAATTTTATTTTTAGGTTTTCGTGTAAATAAATCTGGATTATTTCCACTTCCTGAACGCATCAAAGCTATTACCGACCTACCTCTTCCCGATACCATTGAAAAACTCAGAAGATTTCTAGGTCTCATAAATTTCTACCGTCGTTCTCTTCCACGTGCTGCGGAAATTCAGCAACCACTATTCGACCTCTGCCAGAATCCCAAAAAACGCGACAAACGTAAAATCGAGTGGACTCCTCAGACTCGAGAAGCATTCGAACGTTTGAAAGAGGCACTAAAAAACGCTACACTAATAGCTCATCCGTCTTCTTCGCTACCACTGATTCTCCATGTCGATGCTTCTGATTATGCCGTAGGCGCTTCCCTCCAACAATTACGTGATCAAACACTAGAACCCCTAGGTTTCTACTCTAAAAAGCTTACTTCAGCCCAAAAATCTTACAGCACCTACGATCGCGAACTTCTAGCTGCTTATCAGGCAGTTAAATACTTTAGATATACCCTAGAAGGTCGCCATTTCACCATTTATACGGACCACAAACCTTTGACATACGCTTTTGAACAACGCGTCGATAAAGCATCTCCAAGGCAACTACGACATTTAGACTTCCTAGGTCAATTTACCACAGACATTCGCTACATACCAGGTCCTACAAACATTCCCGCAGACTATTGTTCTCGCATTGAAACAATTTCACTTTCTTCCACTGTGTCACTCCAAGAAATTGCGCAAGCTCAGTCATCTTGTGAGGAACTCAAACACCTTCTGCAGTCTAAATCTTCCTCATACAAATTTCAAAACATGCCTCTTGACAACGGAATGAATCTTATTTGCGATTCTTCTTCAAAGAAACTTCGCCCATTCATTCCGCTCAAATTTCGCCGAAAGATTTTCGATTCTATCCACAATTTATCTCACCCAGGCATATCAGCTTCAGTCGATCTGGTCCAGGATAGATTTTGTTGGCCCAAATTGAAACGCGATGTATCTCTTTGGTCTAAAACTTGCATTCCCTGCCAGAAAGTCAAGATATGGAGACACACTTCCAGTGCCATTGGACAATACACCCCAGCCATGAGAAGATTCTCGCATATAAATGTTGACATTGTGGGACCATTACCACTATCACAAGGTCAACGCTATCTGTTAACAATAATAGACAGATTTTCTCGATGGCCCGAAGCAATTCCATTGTCAGATATTACAGCAGAAACAGTAGCGAACACTATTTTATCATGCTGGATCTCTCGTTTCGGTGTTCCGCAATACATCACCACAGACAGAGGTAAACAATTCGATTGCCACCTTTTCACACACCTCACTAAAACACTAGGTGCAGACCACATCAAGACCACAGCTTACCACCCAGCAGCAAATGGTGTAATCGAGAGATGGCATAGAGTTCTGAAACAGGCCTTGAAAGCTCATATGGACGAAAACTGGGTCGCTAAATTGCCAATTGTGTTACTAGGACTCAGATCGTACATAATTCCAGAATATCGCTCAACACCCGCTGAAATAGTCTATGGAGAATCAATCAAACTTCCCACCGACTTTTTCAACAGCACACAAGCTCATGATGTTCCACCACTTATATCTCAGCTGAAAGAAGACATAAGGAAACTTCGACCAGTACCTTTTAAACACCATACTGCAAAAAAGGTATTTGTCCATCCTAAGCTTATGGAAGCTCCTTTTGTTTTTGTTCGCATTGATATTCCGCGAAAAACTCTCGAACCAGTTTATGACGGCCCCTTTGAAGTGTTATCCCGAACTGACAAAGTCTTCAAAATCAAGAAATCACACGGAGAAGAGACAATTTCTGTTGACCGTCTTAAACCCGCATTCATTCTTTGTGATAACGAACAGACAACTTTCCACCCTCAGAGACATCCTAGTGAAACTGAAAGTGACAGTGAAAGTCCAACACCCAGTGAAACTGAAAGTGACAGTGAAGTTCCCGTTCCCGTTCAAACTACACGCCATGGACGTAGAGTTCGATTTCCACGAAGATACTTGAACTAATAGCGTTGCCACTGAGAGGGGAGTATGTGGCGGTGGTTCCGACCGCAGTGTTTTAGTCAACACTACCCTATGTTTCTCTTGACAGCTAAAACGTTGCGTTACGTTATTCGACAGCAAGCTGTCAAGAACTACTATATAAGAGACACCAGGGATCTCTCTCGCTCTCTCCTCGCTACTAACCGACACAGTGAAGATACGTCTCTCCACGCTCGGTCAGTTATCTGTTATGTGCTGTCTGTGATTGTTTTATAGTTAAATGTATAGTTTATTCAGTTAGTGAAATAATAAAGTATATTAAATGTTTACGTATGGATTTAATATCAACAAGTGCAATTAACATCCATATTATTATTATTATTATTATTATTATTATTATTTTGAAAAACACGAAACACGTGTGATACAACTGACTGCCAAATGAAAACGAACCAATGTATCAGTCTAAAAGTTAGGATGATGTCTTTTGACATAAGACAGTACATGATTGTAACGCCAACGTTCCCCAGCAACGCCATCTATCTTCAAACACGGGTACTTATGGATCGACCATCGTATACATTAATAAAGCACAATAGGCGGATCTTATGCAACTTTCGAAATCCAAGTCAAGGAAACAGATGACTGCGTTTGTATTTTGAGGGTACGTAACCATTATGTTGTAACACATAAACAATTTTATAGTGTAGTAATGACATCTGAATTGACACGTCTAAGTTACTTTTTTCTTTTTTTAGCTATGCTTAAATTTTATCCTGGAAATAAGAACCCCATAATGGTGTTGGATGATTACGAGTTTAAGGTAATGAGAAAACTTCCCACCAAAACAACTTGGGTCTGCACTCAAATAACCAAATATCAATGCAAAGCGAGAGTGGTCACTTCCGGTAAAACGGTCATCATTCTCAACGTGAACCACAACCACCAGCCTAGGGTTAATCCAAACATCCAGATAATGGCGACACAGGTTGTGAATATCATAAGCAAAACAACATAAGCTTCAATATATTAGCTCAATTATAAAATTTTTGTGGATTAGTAAGATGTAGGCTACCAAATATCAACATGTGAATTTTTAAAAATAAATGTTTTCAGTATTTAGGTATTAACAAAGTAGTCCTTAATAACTACATGTATTTTAGTTTAACAAAGAGATCTCACAACAACCATCTGAATATGTGCTGGTGCCAGTAATGGCGTATCGAAAAAACCTTAAAATTGTAATCTGCTTGGCAAAGAAATTGCAACACACTGTGCCCAACTCAAATAATATTTTAATATTTTCATCCAAATCGTGTAACTATGAGGCTCTTTTGAATGTACACACACACACACACACACACACACACACACACACACACACACACACACACATATACATATATATATATATATATATATATATATATATATATATATATATATATATATATATATATACACGAAGGCGGGTCAATAAGTCCGTGACTTTTTGAATTTCTTCACATGGCAACACTGCTCCTGTCAACAACCATCTGTCAGTTGACTTCTGTCAAATTTTGAACAAGCTGCGTCATTTAGTTTGTGTTAGATAGCCATTGAAAGCAGACAACATCTTGAGTTAACGAAAACGGAAAAAAAAACTGAATTTCGTGTGCTCATCAAACATTATTTTTTGCGAAAAAAAACATCACTCAGCCCAAGGCTAATGGTGGATACTATGGGGACTATGCACCATCAATTTCCATGGTAAAAAACTGGTTTATTGAATTTCGTTGCGGCCGTACAAGCACAAATGACGCCGAACGTTCTGGACGCCCAGTTGAGGTTGCTACACCAGAAACATTTATGTTATGGTATTGGCCGATCGGAGATTGAAAGTGGGGGAGATTGTGGACGCCATAGGCATATAACATGGCTCAGTGGTTTCGACTTTGCATGATAACTTAGGTATGAGAAAGCTATCCGCAAGATGGGTGCCGTGTTTGCTCACAATCGACCACAAACGCAATCGTGTGACAACTTCTAAGGAGTGTTTGGCGTTGTGCAACCGCAATAGGGATGAGTTTTTGCGCCGTTTCGTAACGGTGGACGAAACATGGATACAGCGGAGACCAAGCAGCAGTCAAAAAACTGGGTTTCTCCGTGCGAATCGGCGCCGAAGAAGGCCAAGGTGGGTTTGTCAGCCATTAAAGTTATGGCAACCGTTTTTTGCGATGCACGCGGAATAATCTACTTTTTTTTTATTTTTTATTTGGAAGTTTAAAGTGTCTTAACATCTAAGGTCATTGACACTATCGGTACATTTTGTTTCGCTAATTAAATTATCTGTAATCAAATGCTATCAAATAGTGAGGATTGTCTTAAAAAACAGAGTAAATTAGTCACATTTGGCTCACTCAAGTCAAGAATTTGGGCTAGTGTTTTTCCATTTAGGTATTCGAGTCTTGGATTGATATATAGTGGATATTCTTGAAGCACATGGTTAACAGTAATCACTCTGTCACATATTTCACATTGAGGTTGTTGTTGCTGGATAAGTAGGTATCCATGGGTGAACTTACAATGGCCAATACGAGTTCTTCTGATAACGACTTCTTCCCTGCGTGTTAGACTTGGGAGCGTCTTTGGGGTCACTGATGTTTCGATCTTGCAAAGTTTGTTGTCAAGGGATGACCAGTGGGTTTGCCATTTGGCTTTAGAACTTTCTTTAATATTGGCAATAAGGTCTGAATGGGTTTGTATGGGTACTATTGTCTTTTCTAGTATCGCATTCCGTGAGCATTCGTCAGCATTTTCATTGCCTAAAATGCCACTGTGGGAAGGTGTCCAGATCAGTGTGATTGACTTGCCAGCATGATAGAGACCGTGGACGCTTTCTTGTATTTGAATTACTATAGGGTTTCTTGCATAAAGCGATGCAAGTGAATTAATAGAGGTTAAAGAGTCTGTGCACACTAAAGCATTTTTGTATGGGGAGTCGATGAATGTGTGGACTGCCCTCTTTATGGCAAATAACTCTGCTGTGTAACTGCTACACTCTGATGATAGGTGATACGCCTATGTTTTGAGGGGAGATATAACACCGCTTCCTACACCCCGTGTGCTCTTTGATCCGTCAGTATACATGATCAGGTCAAATTTATATTGTGATATAGTATCCTGAAATAGTCTATTCACACTGTCGGTAGGCAAGGAGTCTGTGTTACAAGTTGTGAGACTGGTGTTTGTATCTGGTAATCTAATAATCCATGGCGGTATTTGTCCATTTCGCAGCGGTAATGTTTCGCTGAAATTGAGTTTTTGCTGATATCCTCTGATATGTTGAACAATCGATAGTGGCACAAGGGAGTTATTCTGAGATCTGTTGGTACCCGACTGAGATACTAGATGGTAAACTGGGTTTTTTGGGTCTGCCGATATTTTCGCCGAATATTGTAGTAGCGCTGCTTCTCTTCGCAGCCAGAGGGGTCTTTCTCCACATTCTCGATACAGGCTGTCTGTAGGGCTTGTTCGGAAGGCTCCTGTTATTATCCTTAAGGCATGATTTACAATCACATCCAGAGGTTTCAGAACTGATTTTGTTGCTGTTGCATAGAAAATTTGGCAGTATTCAATTTTTGATCTAATTAAGGACCTAAAAATGGAGAGCAGCACTGTCTCATGGGCACCCCAGTTCTGATGTGCTAGAGCTCTCAAAAGGCCAAGCGCCTTTATACAGTCAGCTTTGAGTTGGTTGACATGAATCTTCCAACTTAGTTTAGAATCAAACGTTATGCCCAAAAATGTATGTGCCTTGACTTCTTCCAACGACATTCCTCTGATTTTGGGGGCACATGTGACAGAATTGTCGCATTTTTTTGAGAATACCATAAATTTGGTTTTGGTGGAGGAGAAATTGACGCCGCTATGATCGGACCACACTTCCAATTGTTGGATGGCATTTTGGATAAGTTTGCAGGTCGATATGACATTTTTCCCTCTGCAGTAAATAACTAAGTCATCTGCATATAAGTTTGCCCTGACCGGGCTTCGAATGGTGTCCAGTATGTCGTTGATTGCGACGTTAAACAGTGTTGGGCTGAGGACTGAGCCTTGGGGGACACCATTTTGTAAGTTGTATGTGTCTGATACGGTATTGTTTACTTTTACTCTAAAATTTCGGTCAGTAACGAAGTTACTAATAAATATGAGTGTATTGCCGCTAACTCCCCACCTTGATAATTTTTGTAAAATGCCCTTTCTCCAGACGGTGTCAAAAGCGTGTTCCATGTGGAAGAAAACAGCTACTACTTTTTGACGGTGAGCGAAAGCATCAAGTACTTCTGACTGGAGACAGGCGATATTGTCTAGGGTACTGCGATTCGGTAGGAACCCCGATTGGTGCAATAATCTACTTTGATTACCTTCAAAAGGCAACAACAATCAATGACGATTTTAATAAAAAACGACCGCATTTGGTGAAGAAAAAAGTTCTTTTCTACCAAGACAATGCAAGGGTGCACATATGTGTAGTCTCCATGGCGAAATTGCATAAATTGAGCTACGAATTGCTCCCTGATCCGCCCTATTCTCCGGATTTCACTCCGAGTGACTATTTCTTGTTTTCAACCTTAAATAAATGTCTTGGCGGAAATAGATTTGACTTTAATGATGAAATCACCCGACAAACAAATACCTATTTTGAGGACCTCGATAAATCTTATTTTTTGGAAGGAATAAAAAAATTAGAGAAACGTTGGACGAAGTATATATATATATATATATATATATATATATATATATATATATATATATATATATATATATATATATATATATATATACACATACACACACACGAGGGCTGGCTATGAAATAACGAGACTGCTCGCGTTGAAGGCGTCCTAGAGAGGCGGGGGGACGACAATTGCAGCGTTGGATAGCTGGAAATATCTAATATTCCAGTAGGAAAACACGTTTTAGTCGCTGTAGTGGTATTGTTTCTGTAGAGGTTAGAAACGAAGGTGTTTTTTCTCGTCCCGATAACAATGTGTGACGAGAAACACGAACAACGGATCAATGTAAAATTTCTTGTTAATTAAAAAAACACTCCGACTGAGTGCTATAAGTTGTTGAAAGAGGCATGTGGTGAGAATTATCTATCCGGTGCGCGTGTTTTCGAATGGTATAAACGGTTTTCTGAAGGCCGAGTGAGCACCGTAGATGACCAACGTCCAGATCGACTTGTTTCTGTTTCAACTCCGCAAACAGTGACCAAAATCAATGAAATTGTGCGCCGAGATCGTCGTATGAGCATTCGGATGATTGCTGAGACTGTAAACGCCGTTAAAGAAATTCTCAGAAAAATTTTACATGACGAATTGAACACGAAGAAAGTCTGTGTGAAGTTGGTTCCAACAAATTTTACCCCTGACCAAAAGATCGTCCGTCAACAGATCTGCTCAGATTTTCTTAAGAGGTTAGATGAAGAGCCTGAATTGCTGGAAAACATCATCACTTGCGATGAAACCTGAATATTCCAATACGATGTTGAAACTAAGTGGCAATCCATGCACGGGAAAACTCCTGCATCGCCAAGAATGAAAAAAGCAAGGATGTCAAAATCAAAATTTAAAGCATGCTAATCGGTTTTTTTTTGACCTCAACGGCATCGTGATGACTAAAGGGGTTGCAGAGGGCTAAACTGTAAGCCAAACTTACTATTTGAAAGTTTTGGCAAAACTGCGAGAGCGAGTCGTGGATCCTGAACGAGGACGACGCACCAGCCCCTAACGCGCTGTCTGTGAAGTGTTATTTAGCCGCTAGAGGCACTCTAGTGGTCTAACACCTGCCGTACTCGCCTGATTTAGCGCCCTGTGAGTTTTTCCTGTTTCCGAAGATCAAATATGCCTTAAAAGAACCTGGCTCGAGTCGATGGAAAAGGTAAAGCGAAAATCGGCGGAGCTCCCACATGCTCTTACAGCATTGCTTTGACCAATGGAAAAACGAATGGAATGGTGTGTAGTGAGGGGTGGGGAGTTCCTTGAAGGGGAGCATTCGATGGTAGAATAATTAAAAAAACCTCCTTTTCATAAGCAGTCTCGTTATTTAATAACCAGACCTCGTGTATATATATATATATATATATATATATATATATATATATATATATATATATATATATATATATATATATATATATATATATATATATATATATATATATATATATATATATATATATATATATATATATATATATATATATATATATATATAGGGTCGCTGATAAGTCTGGAAACGGTCGATTATCCGGGAAAATATACAAGGTGTCGAAAAAAGTTTTATACAAAAGTTTTTGGGTTCTTCAATGTCTACTAGGCGGTGATAATTTCATTTATACAGGGTTGGTCATACAGGCGTGGCACACCAATATTAATTTTTTTTTAATGGAACACCCTATATATTATTCGATATTTCAATCCTTCTCTTAATTTTGAGCAACATTTATCAGAAGCATGATGTACATAAACTCAATCGTTTCCGGGTAAAAAAATAAATAAAAATAAACGCTATTGTTTTTAAAATCTATTGGATGAAGAACAAAAATAAATGAAAAGTAGAATATCTCTTGAAAACAATCTGTGAGTGTGAAAAGAACCGGTTGCGATGTTTTTAACATTGTTTGAAATCCTATTTTATAAGATGTTCAAAGTGTTCTCCATTGACCTCCTGACAATAATGAATTCGCTTAACAAAACATTGCACTGCATTTACAAGAGCGTTTTGAGGAATGTTATTAATTTCATGCACAATCCTTGCTTGCAACTCTTCAATATTCTGCGGTCTATTTTGGTAAATTAAATTTTTTACATGACCCCACAAAAAAAAGTCAAGCGGCGTCATGTCGGGAGACCTAGCTGGCCATTCAATAGTTCCCCTGCGCCCTATCCATCTGCCAGGAAAGGTTTGATTCAGATATTCCCGTACCTCAATTCCAAAATGAGGGGGTGCCCCATCCTGCTGAAACCATATTTCTTCCGCTGGTAGATTTGGGTCGTTATTGTTCGGAAATAATCGACTAACGTCTGGAACAATTGATTCTTGCAAAAGTGTCAAATATCGAGCAGAGTTCAAATTACCGTGTATAAAATAAGGTCCTATGATATGTCCACCAATAATAGCACACCAAACATTTACTTTTTGCGGTCTTTGGGTGTGAATTTGTTCCATCCAATGTGGGTTTTCGTCTGACCAGTACCTACAGTTGTGTCGGTTGACTTGTCCATTCAAACAAAATGTAGATTCGTCGGAAAACAAAATGTGGTTGGCAAAGTTAAAATTTTGGCGTAACTTCTCCATAATAAGTTCACAGAACTCGATTCTGCGATCAAAATCGTCTTCACTCAGTTCTTGCAATAAATGAATTTTATATGGACGGAACTTTTCCCGCTTCGTAATCTTTTGAATTGAATATCGACTCATATTGTGATTTAAAGCCAATTGCTGTGCCGAAGTTTTCGGATTTTCCACCACATCCAATATTACATTCAAAGAATTTTCTTCATTTGTAACGGTTACTGGCCTTCCAGTTCTAGGTTTATCCTTGATACCGCCAGTTTCGTGAAAACGATGCAAAGTTTTCGAAACTGTGGATTTGGAGATCGATTCCCGCTCAGGATGCAACTCATTGAACATAATCACCACTTGAGCAAAACTTCGTGTTCTATCACCGTACCCTATCATCATTAAAATTTCGATACGTTCGGTTTCACTTAAACTTGCCATTTTGCACAAAAACTGTTGACACTAAATTACTAATGTTTCAAAACTGTTGACACTGAATGAATGTTTGACATTCGTTGTCCTGGAAACATTTTAAAACAAAAGAATAATACTGCGTTTCTTATGGGCATCTTATCTTATCTTGGGATTCCAAACAATCTTAAAAACATCGCAACCGGTTCTTTTCACACTCACATATTGTTTTCAAGAGATATTCTACTTTTCATTTATTTTTGTTCTTCATCCAATAGATTTTAAAAACAGTAGCGTTTATTTTTATTTATTTTTTTACCCGGAAACGATTGAGTTTAGGTACATTATGCTTCTCATAAATGTTGCTCAAAATTAAGAGAAGGATTGAAATATCGAATAATATATAGGGTGTTCCATTAAAAAAAAATTAATATTGGTGTGCCACGCCTGTATGACCAACCCTGTATAAATAAAATTATCACCGCCTAGTAGACATTGAAGAACCCAAAAACTTTTGTATAAAACTTTTTTCGACACCTTGTATATTTTCCCGGATAATCGACCGTTTCCAGACTTATCAGCGACCCTGTATAGCACACCAATAAGTCAAAAAATAAAAATAATGGGCCGATTTCAATCAAATTGGGTGGGTACCTTCTTTTTGAAAATGACTTGGATAAGTACGTTGACCAGGAAAATCGGCCCAGTTTCCCGGGAAAATTCGTGTTTTCTTTCAAAAATTTATATATTTTCGAAAATAACAAAGTGATGGCAGTTAAGTTTGGTGCGCTGGTTTAGCTTACAGAAAGTAAACTATGTACCAAAATTTAGATGTATAGGGTGAAAGGAAAAAAAGTTACTGGCATTTAAAGAAAACAGCTTTGGGCGCCACTGGTTACCAGATAAACGCACAAAAGTAAAATATTTGGTGTGGTTACCAAAATCCTATGTATGTTACAGACAAAGACTGTGTTTTTTGGCGCATCTAGGTCAAGATATTTCTGAAAAATTACTTTCAAAATGTGATAACTTTTCCTCTTAAAACGTCGTCGCGATTTGAAACGTCAAAATTTGCAACTTCTAGCAAAGAACCTGAAGCTAATACGAGCTATGTAGGGAAAATGTTACAAGATATGTTTCATAAGTCCTTAATTTTTATCTTTAACCGTCATTGTGCCTCATTTTACTAAAATGTTTCCAGAAAATCCATTTTAAAATAAATAGCAGTAGTTTTAGTTACAGAATTTATGGTTTGATTCTCTATAATTTGTAGCAAATTTTCTTACAAGACATTCGATATTGAGGAGAATGCGACTTTTGATTTTTGAAAGATTTTTGTTTTCAACTGAGCGCGAGCTAGGTCACCTAGGACCCATATCCGGGGTTAGTTTCAGTTTTTATCTGTATACATATATACAGGGTGGCGCATTTCTACAATAAAGCTTAATATTACTGTTATTCTGCAACATACGAGAAACAATTGTATACTTTAATTATAGGGTGTCAACATCTCAAACAATAATGTCTACAATCACAGGTGGTGCTGAATTCGTTGGTGATACAAATTTTCTTTTTTTTAAACGAATACGCTTTATATTATTTCATTTTCCCATTTTCCGTTGAATTATAATGGATGTTTGTAAGAAAAAACTTCGGGACGCAGCAAGTGCATTATGGTAGCGAATTTTCATTAAATGCTTCAAATTTGAATAGCTGCATTTTAAGCGGCATCTTATATAAATTATTTCGACAATTTCACACTCCCATGTCCCCAAATCAAGTATTACTTAAATACGTTTAGTGATCGCAGTTCAGGATCTTGATTAACGAGTCATTTTGGAGACTGATCTAGTGAGAACGGGGCCACGAAGAAGAATCGGATCTTCCCATCCTTATTCTACAGCAACGCCATCTATCTTCAATCACGGGTACTTATTGATCGACCTTCGTATACATTAATAAAGCAAAATACCCAGATCTTATGCAACTTTCGAAATCCAAGTCAACAGATGACTGCGTTTTTAATTTGAGGGTACGTAACCATTATGTTCAATGTGGTAACACATAAACAACTTTATAGTGTAGCAGTGACATCTGAATTGACACATCTAAGTAACTTTTTCTTTTTTTAGCTATGATTAAATTTTATCCTGGGAGTAAGAACCCAATAATGGTGTTGGATGATTACGAGTTTAAGGTAATCAGGAAACTTCCCACCAAAACAACTTGGGTCTGCACTCAAGTAAACAAATATCAATGCAAAGCGAGAGTGGTCACTTCCGGTAAAACGCTCATCATTCTCAACGTGAACCATAACCATCAGCCCAGGATCAATCCCAAAATCCAGATAATGGCGACACAGGTTGTGAATATCATAAGCAAAACAACATAATTTACTGTTATGTCGGTTCTTTGCTCCACTATTCTCATTAGATTACTTTAATTATAAAATGCTTGTGCATTAGTAAGATGTAGGCTACCAAGTTTTATAGTGTTAATTTATTTTAGTAAATGTTTTCAGTATTTAGGTATTAACAAACTAGTCCTTAATAGCTACATGTATTTATGTTTAACAAACACGTCTAACAAAACCATCTGAACATGTGTGTGTGCCAGTAATGACCGAATTATTTAATTATTATCCTGGGGTAATTATTACTCAGGAATATAACAGTAAACACAAAGAACTAATGAAAATTATTTACGAAATTATACAAGACAGAATTGAAAATTCTAAATACAAGATGCTAAAACCTACGAACAAGGTCACTAATCAACCTTTTAAAGAGGGCGACATAGTATACGAAAATTTCTCCCGAGTTTCACAAAAAACATAAAAACCCATTTGTTGGAGAAACATAATTGGTACGCCCCTATCTCTTTACTTTCATTCAATTGCACTCTCCTTTAAGTTTCTACCTGGAATTATTTATCTCTGGATTTCACAATCTTTTCCAATTTGCTGGTAACCCTTCACACCGCATATACTTATGCGATTCTTTCAAAAATATTTCTGTTGAGGAGAAAAATGAATACGTAAAATCCAAACAACTTTGCACAAATTGCCTGGGGCTCACATCCAGCAGCAAAATGTGCATCCTTCAGAACGTGCAGAGTTTGTCAAATGAAACACCACACGCTTCTTCATATGGATTTTAAAACCTCTGCCAGGAATTCTAATTATAATTCAAATCACGTTTATTCTCGAACAGGTGAAAGGTCAGACGACCAGTTCAATCAGTCTTCTTCTACGAATCATGCTGCTTCGACGATTATTAATCAAAATGTCGAACAACGTCGAGAACTTATAGAACCTCATCAAGATGTCTCCCATGTCTACTCCGCATTGTCCGAACGAAATTCGCATATTCTTTTAACCACAGCACAAGTCTTCGTAATTTTTACACATGGTTTTGCTTTCACTGCAAGGGCACTGCTAGGCAGCGGCAGCCAAGCTTCCTTCATTTCACAAAGGTTCATTGACCGATTACAATTACAAACTCAGGAAAATATTCTAAAAATATCAGGTATTTCGTAGTCTAGTTCCTGCTCCAATAAAATGGTCAACATTGCCATCCATTCGTTCACAAAAACCAATTTCAATCTTTAAGTTTCTTGCGCAGTGTTGCCCCGTATAACCTGCAAACTTCCGCAAGTAAGGGTCAAGGTGGAAAACATTAAGATTCCGCTAGACCTCAAGCTTGCAGACCCTGGATTCCATAATCCTGCGGAAGTTGATATTTTGTTATCTTCCTGTTCTACAAAACACCCCTTTAGGTTGGGTAATTGCGGGTCATATTCCCAAACAATTCGTTTCCGCACATAATGTACTTGATGGTGTCTCGCTCTGCAATCATGCAACAATTTCGAATTCTGAGTTGGACATTACGTCGCAATTCTCGGAAATGGAGCAAATCCTTCCCACCAAAATTATTTCTACAGGCGAGCTACCTGAAGAGAAAAAGGTCGTACTAGCTTCGTTAGATGTAACTCAAGTAAATAACTTCTGGGAAAGGGAGGAAATTATTCTTAATAAAATTCCTTCTACAGCCGATGAGCTGGCTGAACAAGTTTTTTCTTCAACCATAAAAAACCTGGAGAACAGTCGATCCCAGGTAAATAGTCCATGGAAAACACAATCGGACAATTTTAAACTAGGCGACTCCTTTTCCATTACCAAACAACGATTCCCTTCGTTCGAAAAACAATTGTCTAGTGGAGACCAGTTGAAGCAAGAAAATATTGGTAGCGCAGCTTTGACCTTTCAGGGAGTCTCCACTGTTTCGTCACAAATTGACGTAAATCTAACTTCAAAACCCATTACAGCCATTTCTAATGACCCCTCTGACTTGGAATGTTTAACACAAGGTCACTTACTCATAGGTTCCAGTTTGACCACCTTCCCTGAGAAGGATTTAACAAACATCCCTGAAACGTGACTTTTTTTCTGGCAGCGATGTTCCCAAATGCAACAGAAATTCTGAAAACGCTGGTCAATCGACTACCTAAACCGTCTTCAACATCGCCCAAAGTGGCTATACCCTTCGAAAAATCTAGAAGTCAATTACCTATTACTCCTCAAAGATGAGTTGCTTCCTCATTTAAAGTGGTCTACAGCCAGAACAGTAGACGTGATGCCAGGGAGAGACGGCAGAGTGCGAGCTGTCCAAATCCGTACCCCCAGCGGTACCTACATCCGACCCATCACGAAGGTATGTCCTCTTCCAGCTTCCGAACAAGGATAATTTTGAAGCGATTTGCTTCAACAGGGGGGATAATGTTGGAGAAACATAATTGGTACGCCCCTGTCTCTTTACTTTCATTCAATTACAATATCCTTAAAGTTTCTATCTGGAATTATTTATCTCTGGATTTCACAATCTTTTCCAATTTGCTGGTAATCCTTATACTCTAGACGTCTGTATCGCATTAGGTATACGCATGAACAATGCCATACAAAGAATACTTATATACCGTTAGGTTCATCATTGTAAATAGCTTTAGCTGTCTTTGACGTATTCTTTAGATGCACCCAGTGGATTTTCTTCACTAGAAATAATGCTTCTACCTAGTTGGCCATTCTGTATTACTGACATTATGTTATGTCAACTACGTCACCTAGCGTTACGCGAAAGCTCGATAAAAGCAAGCCTTTCGCGGGGTACAGGTCAGTTCTACACCAGATCTAATCTTCTTCGCTCCTTGGAACCCTGAGTTCCAAAACTTCCACCTAAACATCGCTCGTGTGTTTAAGCCAGTCCAATTCTACAGTGCCGTTCTACAACGAATCTCATCTTCATCGCTTTTTGGGACTTCTAAGATCCCAATCTTCTACCTAAACCTCGCTAGTGTGATTACGCCACTTCAGCTCAAGCTTCAATCTTCCTACAGAAATTCCGTTCGTACAGTGTTACTTACAGTGAAAAGTCAGTGTTTTCTTCGAAATTAGAAAGTATACGCGCAGTTAAATGCAATAGCAAGTAGCTAATAAGATTGTGAAATCTACTGAATAACCCATTAAATCAAGTGTAAAACCGCAAATTGTAAATAAATGTTAAGTTCAAAGTGTATATAGTAACAATACAACATTATATAAATATAAAAAAGTGTATTATAGAAATCTTCTGGAATCCGGTGCACCTAGAGTTAAAAATACAGTCCACATACAGTCCACATCTTCAACATCTTCTTCTTCCAACGCTAATTAGCAAAGCCGACTATTTAGCGAGGGTGGGATCAATTCACCTGCAAAACATTGGGGAAAGAAAACAAGCTCTTTCTCCCCCACCATTTACAGGACGGTACTCAATTATTTCCATTTTAGAATACAACAAAGCAATTATCTTAAACCACAAAACTGACGAACAATCAATCACACATTTACGAAACATTCGTGTTTCAGGTTCATCCTCTTCAAGGGAACAAAATCCCAGTTAGAAGACTTGACAGACCTTCCAGGCATACTGCCCAGAAAACGAGTACTTTCATATTCAGAAAACGACAAATGGATACTAATACATATACATGACCTTACACAGTTACGAACCGACTATGACACGATTAAAACATATACCTATCCAAAACACTATAAAAGTCATGAATTACGACATGAGAATTTCATATTGACAATAAATTTTCGAATCACTTATATAGACGACATATTTTATAATAATATAATATCTTTGTTACCATCAACCATACATGGCATGTCAAAAGCAATATATTATCATTTCCATTATTCCATCATATAGGCACCTATATAAACACACACAGAAAATTCCAACATCTACAACACTTTACAAAAACTTAACAACTCGCCCCCACAAAATATAACACATTTACCATCTGAAAGCAGACGTAATATAGGATATTTCCCAATATTAATATTATGTATAATTGTAATAATAAGAATAACAACATTAATGTTAGGAAAAAGAGAGGTATCGTAAACAGATTAGGATCAATATTTCAGTCTGTTACGGACAATTTAGATGCAAAAGACGGAGAACGAATTTATCGAGCACCTGATACCCCAAGTGAAGATCAGAACGAAATGCATCAATTGTTAAGAGCTCAAACGTCACCATTGATAGAGGCTAATCAGAATTTAATAAGACCATAGAAAAACTGGATAATAATCAGGAAGTAATAGTAAAAAGAATAAATGATTTAGAATACACAATTCACAGCTTCAAAGCGAACAATTAAAAAATTTTCATAGAGTACAACACTTAGAACTTTTAACACAAAGAAGCTACCTATTAAGCAACATTCAGGAAATAGTATTAACAACAAAAAATGCCATTACCTTTTCAAAATTAAATACTTATATAGGGTGGCGCATTGAAAACGAAACAGACCGATTTGCGCCCAGAGAAGTTTTTTTTTAAAGAAACGCTGAAACACGTCAATTTTAATATTGAGGGGGACATATTTTGACATAAAACTCAACTTTGTCACATCAACCCCTTTTGGGTGGTGACGTGTTTCAGCGTTTCTTAAAAAAAATTCTCTGGACGCAAATCGGTCTGTTTCGTTTTCAATTATATATATATATATATATATATATATATATATATATATATATATATATATATATATATATATATATATATATATATATATATATATATAAACATATAAAAGTCAAACTGACCCCGGATATGGGTTCTAGGGGCCTAGTTTGCACTTATTTGAAGATTTTTTCTCAAATTCAAATCGTTATTTAGTACAATTTCCTACTAAAATATTTGTAAATTGGAAATCTAGAAGCAGGAGAATATCGTTGCAG
This sequence comes from Tillus elongatus, assembly GCA_964006375.1. Lineage (NCBI taxonomy): Eukaryota > Metazoa > Arthropoda > Insecta > Coleoptera > Cleridae > Tillus > Tillus elongatus. The sequence goes on along the minus strand of OZ023262.1, from coordinate 319,366,567 downwards.
AGATGAATATATGATCTAAAGTATTAGAAACTAGAGATGAAAATATTAACAAAGATACCGAGAGTCATAAAGTCGGAAATTTATGGGACAAGTTGACAACTTAAAGAAAGGCCGACAAAGCAAGAGCTATCGTTAAGCAATAAAGTATATTTGACAGATACTGGTCGCATGTAACCGTTGGGACTGCAAAGCTCCGACTTGGTGTCTGCGGAAACTAAGGACAGAGAGAATATCGCCAGCAAAGACGTCAAGCACCGAACAAACCGAGCCGGCCTAAAAGCGTGCAATGCCTGGATCGCTCGTTCGCCGTCAAACATTACTGAAGCAAGATCCGCGTTCAGTTTAGGAGAGTTCAGTTTAGGAGAGTTCAGTTTAGGAGAGCTCAGTTTAGGAGAGTTTTCTGTCGGGCAAATGAAGTAAAACGTAACTTCTGCAGGACACATACGCCTAGTATAATTATCGTGCTAGTGATGCAAATAATTTCAGTTTGATTTAGTGTATTATAACATCCTGCTTGCAATGAAAATGGATTGAACAGTGAGTCTTTAATAAACGTCTTAGTGCAGTGACAAGTTTTTGGCGGAGTTTCAGGTGAACACTTTAAATTAAACGGTTTCGAGTTTCCAAGTTCAAGTTTTCACTTTCAGTCTCAGTTTTAAGTTTGCCTTTATGTCCGATTTTTCCGTATACGTTCAGACATACCTTTGTCTCAGGATTTACCGTTAAAATACAGTTTTGCCGTTCCGATTCAAGTACATAAAGTTTCAACTCGAGTGTCTGCCTAGCCTCTTAATTGTACATTGCACGTACACTCTTCCTGTTGCCACTTCTTCAAGAGTTTTCTACCAGTTCCTGACTCCTCTCTTGGGGAAATTAAGCGCATATGGAAAGCACTGAAAACCGATGTTACCCTGTAAAGTTTCTACATTCCGTCAGCAGGCAAGTCAAGACCTGTGGGACCTCAGGCGTAGGTCCAGACCAGCTGACTGAATCTTTGGAAGTGCGAGCGCACTACATGTGAAACATTTTCAACTTTTTGAGTGATCTTTGAGACTAGACAGACATAATATTTCTACATCATTTGAATTTCTCAATAAATTGCAACAATTTTAAATCAGTCAAAATCAAAATTTTTGTCAGCGAGATTGATCGTTACATAAATGTATTTTGTATTGTTCTTCTGTATAATGTATAATGTATATGTAAATTAGGAACATTATTATGATATTAATTGATTGACATTTTGCCCACGAATTTTTCAAACCTTCTAATGTTTTAGAGTACAAAAAAACAGGGAGCTTGTAACCTTTTATTTAAACAATAGTAAACAAATACTTAATTTTACAATATCTGAGCTTCTCTCACAAACTTTTAAGAATAAAACATACTCTGGCCAGAACAATTAACTAGAAATTTACCTAAGAAATTAAAATTGAGAGCATTGGTAGAATTAATAAAAAACCTTTAACTTTGCATTTGATATTTATTTTGTTTCTTTGTAATGTACAACTTATATAGGGTGGCGCATTGAAAACGAAACAGACCGATTTGCGTGCAGAGATTTTTTTTTAAGAAACGCTGAAATACGTCAATTTTTATGTTGAGGGGGACATGTTTTGACATGAAACACACATCAACCCCTTAAGGGTGGTGATAACAACCCTTATATTTTAAGTAGGGAACATGGCTCGAACGTTACATCAATTGAAAGCTCTTTCTTTTCTGAATTCAGCACCCTAATTTTTTTGAAAGTTTTATCAACTCGTTTAAAAATTATTCACAGTTGAAGATGCAAAAACGCATTTCACTTATTCCAATAAGAAATGTGCTGATAGTCAAATTTTGGTGGTTTGTAATCAAAAAAATGAATATCAGAACATTTCTTATCGGAATAAGAGAAATGCGGTTTAGTATTTCAGTTTATCGGTCGGTTTGATACTTGATCGTACTACCGAAAATTAATTTCACAATGGTGTATTCTGTAGGGGAAAGCGTTGAAATAATAACTCTTTTTTTCAAAAACATTGACTGTGCCAACCGTACCGCAAATTTGTTTAAGGAACGACTTCCGAACAGACATGTTAACAGAAAATACATTTTGGAGTTAGTTGCAAAGTTTCGATAAAGTGGTTCAGTAGCCAACAAAAAACGGGATCCTGAACGTGAATTTCCGGTTAGAAATGAGCCTACTGAGATTGAAGTTTTAGGACAAATTGCTGCAGGCTCAACTTTCAGCACGAGAAAATTGGCCACTGTTTCAAACATCAAAAGAAGAACTATTCAGCGAATATTGAAGCATCATAAATTTCGCCCGTATAAAATTCATCTTGTACAACAACTGAATGAAGATGATTTTGATCGGCGGCTGGAGTTTTGTGGCGTTATGACTGTACGAATAGCTGATAACGGGAACTTTCTGTTCAATATCTGTTTTTCAGACGAGTGTACGTTTTTTTAACTCTACAGTCAATCGTCATAATTGTCGTTATTGGGCAGATAATAATCCAAGAAATTTTCATGAAGTCCACACTCAAACTCCACACAAGTTGAATGTCTGGACTGGCATTTTTGGAGACCGTTTAATCGCACAAATTTTTCATGATGGCAATTTCAGTGGCGAAACGTATTTGGAGTTACTAGAAGATATCGTTTACCCTCTACTAATTGACATTGTTGAAAATGATGATCGCTATCAAGAAAATCAATTAGTGTTTTAACAAGATGGAGCTCCTCCGCATTTTTCACAACGTCTGAGGGAGTTTTTGAACAAAGAGTTTCCAGGACAATGGATTGGGTAGAGGTGCTATTGAGTGGCCCCCTAGATCACCGGATTTAACTCCTTTCTATGGGGCTATTTAAAGAGTAGAATTTACGCAACAGAACCTGAGTCTCTGGAAGAATTACGACGACGCATTGTTGAAGAATGCCGTCTAATAACACCACAAATGCTCCAGAATGTCAGAACTCGTTTTAAACAAAATTTGTACTTTTGTATGGAAGCTGTTGGTCAACAATTTGAATACTTACTTAACTGAATATACATTGTTGAACGTTTGGTTTTGTTTTTTAGTTTTGTTAACGATAAAATGACTAATTAGTGCATTTCTTATCACAATGAATGAAATACGTTCTTGCAACTCCAACTGTGAATAATTTTTAAACTTCCAAAAAAATTTGTGTGCTGAATTCAGAAAAGAAAGAGCTTTCAAACGATGTAACACTCGACCCATGTTCCTTATTTAAAATATAAGGGTAGTTATCACCACCCTTAAGGGGTTGATGTGACAAAGTTGAGTTTTATGTAAAAACATGTCCCCCTCAATATTAAAATTAACGTGTTTCAGCGTTTCTTAAAAAAAATAATCTTTGAGCGCAAATCGGTCTGTTTCGTTTTCAAAGCGCCACCTGTATTTGATTTACCAGGAGTCCTGATTTAAATAACTCCCATTATTAATTTATGTCAATAAATTTAAATATTTGTGCTTTTAATATCTGTTTAGATGGAATAACAAATTCCTCATTTAACCTTTCTCAATTCTGGTGGTGCTATAGCTGGAAATTCTTCATATCTATTATCTAGATCTCTTCAAACTAACTAACTAACGTAAGGTCGGTGTTTTCACTCGAAGATCTCATAAATCTAGGACTTTGGTCAGAACAAGATTAAAGCTGTGTAAGTATTTGATTATCTTTTCATCTTCAAACCAAACAGTGTGTTCTTTATCTTGCAAAAATAATAAATCTGAGGTAAGTGCAGATAGGTTAGGGTTTGGGAGGTGATTATGGCCTCACTATTGACCGGAATTAGGTCCAAATGAAATCTGTCACGAGGTATCAATTGCGGACAAACATCAAATAAATACACTCGAGTTTTTAGGCTTAAATTGGCACAAAGTATTATTTACTAGATGTCTTGGTAATATAGTCTATTTTGTAGCAATATTAAGATTTTATCGTGGAAACAAGAATCCAATAATGGTGCTGGATAACTACGAGTTTAAGGTGGAGAAGAAACTTTTTAACAAAACATTCTGGGTCTGTACTCAAACACACAAAGGCACGTGCAAAGCCAGAGTGACAACTTCCGGAAAAACCATCATCATTTCCAAAGTAAAACACTCGCACGCGCCTGAGTGCAAACCAAAATTCCAGTATCTACCAACACAGGTTGTAAATGTTATCAGCAGAAAAATATAATTTAGAAGTTAAATAGTTATTTTCGAGATTTCATTTGTAAAACTGGAATTGACTATTACAAAATATTGATGATACCAATGAGATGTTGTTTTATTTAAATTTAGTCCATTTATTAGTGAATTTTCTTAAAAAAAATTCACTAATGAGGAGATCTCGACTTTCGAATTTTGAAAAAATTTCTTCAAATGGGCGCTATTTAGGACCCCCGGAACCCAAATCCGAGGTCAGTTTCAGACTTTATATATATATATATATATATATATATATATATATATATATATATATATATATATATATATATATATATATATTTATGTGTCACACCTATAACTTAAAAAATAATGGACCGATTTTGATAAAATTTGGCACATACCTTCCTTTCGCAAGTCGCTTGGATAAGTTCGTTAGCCAGGAAAATCCGCCGAGGTTTTCCCGGAAAATTTGGTGTTTTCTTTCGAAAAAAATCGAAAAAAAATTATATCTCCAAAATTAACAAAGTAAGGGCAACCAAATTTCATACGCGGGTTTATCTCATTAAAGGCAAGTTACTTACCAAAATTTAGCTCCGTTGGTTAAATGACAAAAAAGTTACAGGCATTCAAAGAAAAATAAAGTTGGGCTCTCCTCAAAACGTCAAAATCGCGATTTTAAACGTCAAAATTGGTGAGTACCTTCCTTTTGCAAGTGGCTTGGATATGTTCGTTACCCAGGAAAATCCGACGAGGTTTTCCTGGAAAATTTTGTGTTTTCTTTCGAAAAAAATTTATATCTCCAAAATTAACAAAGTAAGGGCAACCAAATTTTATATGCGGGTTTATATCATTATAGGCAAGTTACCTACCAAAATTTAGCTCTGTAGGTCAAAAGACAAAAAAGTTATAGGCATTTAAACAAAAATAAATTGGGGGTTTTCACAAAACGTCAAAGTTGCGATTTAAACGTCAAAATTGGCAACATTTAGGAAAAGAACTTGAATCTAATACGGGCTATGGAAATAAAATGTCTCAAGAAGAATGTTTTACAAACCCTGAAGTCTTAGTTTCAACCGTCATTGCCCTTCATTTTAATAAAATGTTTCCAGAAAATTCATTTCAAATAGACCCTTTCTCTGACGCTTGGCAGTAGTCTTAGCTATAGAGTTTATCGTTAATAGTATATAATTTTTGTAGAATTTTCGTAAAAAAAACCAATAAAGCTCAATATATCTGTTATTATACCAGATATGAAAAAAAAATTGTATATATTAATTATAGGGTGTCTTAAACTACATCTTAAAAAAAATATTTCTACAATCACAGGGTGGCCCATAAGTCGTTGGTGATACAAATTTTCTTTTTTTTTTAATCAAACACGCCTTATGTTATTGCATTTTTGCATTTTCCATCGAAATATAATGCATGTTTGTAAGAACAAAAATTCTGGACGCAGTAAGTGCGTTATGGTAGCGAATTTTGATCAAATGCTTAATATTTGAATAGCTCAATTTGCTATTAACCTATAAGGTTGACCAAAAAACGAGTTTTTTCGGGAACACTTTAAGTTTACTTTCGGAATTTTTTTTTACATTTTCAAACAATAAAGTTATTTTGATGAAACATGGCACATTGTTTTTACTATATAGGTTATACTGGTAACCAAATTTGATGCCTGCTTTCTTAAAAAAAACACATTATTGCTATTAAAAAATAGTTTTATGAAAATTCACTACCATAACGCACTTGCTGCGTCCCGAGATTTTTACAGTGGTAATAGTAAATCTTTTACGATTTCAGTTAGGTCACTGGGTTTTCTTATACAAGATGGAACAGCCAAATGGAATAAATTCAGTGTCTAAATTATTGTGCATTTTATAAGAAATCCCAAAACAGGTCAATTTTATATTAAAAAATTTCGGGACGCAGTAAGTGCGTTATAGCAGCGAATTTTCATAAGAATTGTACACTATTATACGGAATATTAGTAAAGTTAATATTTTAAACTTATTGCTCCTAAACGTCAAAATGTTTGGGGTTGACATCTTTGGGTGAGCTGAATAAAAAGGCTTTTTCTTTCCAAACAAATATTTTATTAGTTGTCCCGACGCGTTTCGACCCTTTTTAATTGGTCATCCTCAGGGAAATCTAGAATTTACAAAAGGCTTGTCAGAAAAACTAAGTTTTCCGGTAGGCTACTTCTGCGAGGGTACAACACAGGAATACAAGATAAAATGAAGTAACAACAACTAACCCCAACACTAAGTCAAAAGTTATAGGTTAAAAATGTCAAGCTACAAAGCTATAAAAGATTACAGGTATGCAGTCATAAACTACTACATGCAATAAAATGAAACAAATACAAGTCAAATTGAATTACAAGAAAAGCTAATTTGTCTTGAGATTTTAAATTATAATCAGTCTGACTCTAACAAACTCATAAAAGCTTAAAAATTCTTTAAAACGTTACCCTTGGCAGGGTTTTCTTACGTTCAAGCTGAAGGCAACAATAGGAGCGAAAGCAAACAGCACAAACACCAGCAAGTCATGCAGCTGAGAAGAAACTTTCAGAGAACATTAAACCTACTTAAGCGAATGAAAATTGAAACAGAAGCGAATTTTTTTAAACCTTTTTATGAAACATGAAAACGCCAAAATGGCAAACTTACTTACTTACGTCTTGTTAAACAGGGCTGAAAAACTATACAGTTGAATGTCCAAGAAATATGCTTCATCTGTTGTTATAGGATTGATCCATTGGCATCAGAAGTGTTACTAACTCGGTAAGTAGCAACTTTTATTGCAATTAAGAATGCATTTTTGTTTTAACATGTAGGTTAGGTTAGTTAGGTTAGTTTGTGAGTGGTCCATATCGGTCCCTCCACCGCGACCATAAGGTCTATTGTGGCTCACGCCTAATGTCTATATTTCGCCCAACAAATCCAGCCTCCTACAGAGGTCGATAACCTTTGCGGGCGAAAGTTGATCCAGATCCTCTGGAGCAAGCTTTACCTTGCCAAAGAGCAGGTGTCTAGTCCTATCCGCTGCCGGACAGGAACACAGCACGTGCTCTGCTGTTTCGTCATTCTCCATACACAGCCGGCACTCGGTCTCCTGACCGATCCCAATACGGTGCATGTGATGCCGCAAGCGACAGTGTCCTGTATACAGGCCGACTAGAGTACTCAGTTGTTGTCTGTTCAACTCTAGAAGTTTCTTAGCCCTTGACTCAGACAGGCCATTTATGAAGGCCTTAGAGTGAGCTAATCCTGGAAGATTTTGCCAATATTGAATTGTCCTTCTATCTGTCCAGGTCTTTAAGGTGCGTTTTGCTGTGCAAGATGTTATTCCCAGCGCCGGTTCTGGTCCGACAAAGTCACACTGGGCACCACTCCTGGCAAGCGCGTCTGCCGCAACGTTGCCATCTTGGTCCGAGTGACCCGGTATCCAGACCAGCGACACCTCATTACAGCTGCCCAATTCGTTAAGGGCAGATTTACAACTCCATACCGTCTTTGAATTGCACCGGTAGGAACCAAGAGCCTTTATTGCAGCTTGGCTATCTGCAAATATCTTTATCGATTTGTTTGTGCATAGGTCTTTTAAGCTTTCCCTTGCACACATCTCGATGGCATAAACTTCTGCCTGGTGTATGGTTGCGTACTTGCCGAGGCTAGCTGATAGTCTAGCATCGGTGCTGCCCCCATATGCGCCGGCTCCTACTCCCATATTGGTTTTGGAGCCGTCAGAGTACCAGCAGAGGTCCGCTCTCAACAGGGTCGATTGGTTCCGGTCCCAGTCCTCCCTTTCCGGGAGGACGGTCTTGAAAGACAGATCTCTGCTGATTTTTGTAGGCATCAAGTCCGAGACCATTCCCAGAATCCTGTGACAATCACTGTCATCAAGGAGTCCGGACCCCCTCAGACTGACTTCCCTCGGCATGTTATCTGCCGTTTGTATTAGTCTGTACGTTGTCCACCTCGCCACCCTCTCCAGCCATATGTGAAGTGGGGGAATATTGAGGAGGACCTCCAGAGCGACTGATGTAAAAGTTGAGATTAAAACGGACGTCTCACGTGACGACGAACACGAGCAGACCAAAACATCCAGGCGCAAGATGATTCCTGCTTCTCAGGTGCTCAGCGATTCTCAAACTCAATGCTCTCCCTGTCCTGCCCACATAGACTGTGTTGCAATCGGGTTCACCACACTTCAAACAATATACGCCTGACCTCTTGAGAATTGGAATACTGTCTTTATTCTGGATAAACAAACTTTTTACAGTGTTTGTGGACTTAAACGAGAACTTGACATTTTCTCTCTTGGGTGTTCTTGTAACAGTGTTGGTACATAGAACCACAAAAAGTAAACGAAAAATATGAAAGTCTATCTGATTGTTCTGGGGGCAGACTTGAACTCATTGACCTTAACAACTGGCGGTTTTTCTTTTCGACTAATTTATGTACTAGTCTCAGTGGATATTGATTATTGGGAGCTAACTGTTTGATCAGATTTAGCTTTTTCGAAATTTTCCCTAGACAATGGGATTCTAAACAATCTATCGATCAAAAATCTGATAGAAGCCATCTTGTGTGACATATGATGACGAGACCTGTACGGTATAAGGTGGTCGGTCTGAGTGGGTTTTCTGTAGATATCAAACTCTATTGAATTATCTCTTCTTTGTAGCTTGGGGTCCAAAAAATTGATCGACGATTCTACTTCTAGCTCCATTGCACTTTAAACTTACACAGACCTTGAAGATCGATTTTACAGTTCCTTATACGCGCACATTTGAAGATTTTTTTCGAAAGTGTTACCATCGATATCTCTCTAACTAAACATTAAATGAAATGCTTCCCTCCAGACAACAAATTTATTTAAAATATATTTCCCGACGCGTTTCGACACTCTAAGAGGTCATCTTCAGGGGATAAATCTAAAATCATAACAAAAAGGTCTGTCAGAAAAACGTTAGTCTCTCTGGTAGGCAATTGTGCAGGTTAGAACAAACAATGGTGACAAGACACTCTACAGAAAACGTCAAAGGCTAAAATCGTAAGTCACACAGTAAAACGCTAACTAACAATCAAGCTAAACTAAGAGGGTGACAATGAAACACAAGCAGATACAGTTCCACAAGCTAAAAAACTATGTTAAAGCCAAAACATGCAGTCCAAAATGAATCAAATAAAAACATCAGAGTAAACTAAAAAGCGTTGAAAGTTATAAAATGCAAAAAGTATATGATTTTGAACAATGAAGTCTATTACAGAAATAAAACAAGCCAAGGAGCAAAACTGACAGGGTAGACACCACAAGTGGCAAGCACAATCAAGCAGAAACCCAATAAGAAGCATTAAGGTAAAGAAACTTATGAGAGATTAAAAGAGAAAAACCAAATGGACATCACTCACTTGATCAATTCTTAAAATTGAAATTGAAAAGGAAACAAGGTATCGAAAAATCTATTTAATTTGTTCAAATCAAACCAGAAGGGAAGAATTTTTAATTATAAAGATAGGCAAACTGTCAACCGTTTGTCTAGCTATAAATGTATTTATGGTAAAAGCAGAAAATTAACTTATAAACAGAAATGCAATTTATATTCCCAGGATAGTTGAAAAGCGGAATCATAGAGGGCGCGAAGTGTCTCAATGTGAAATCTAAAAACCAGTTTTTAACAATTTTGTAAACTTTGATACTATAAAAATCCTGTCACGTAATTTATAGTCAATCTGGTTCTTAAATTTAGTATATAAGAGGATCCGTTTTTAGATAATATTCTAAAAATTTCATAAAATAAAAAAATATGTTGTTACTAATTCAAATATGACGTATTTCTTTGGGTATATTCAGATATAATTAAGATTTTTAATTGCATATAGCAGTCTATTTTCTAATTAGAACCGACTACTGGGATAGAGTCAGAACAGAGCCAGGGCAAACTAGAAAGATAAAGGTAAATTTATTTGGTAGAGTCCACGAAAGGAAAGTATATATATATATATATATATATATATATATATATATATATATATATATATATATATATATATATAGGTAAAATCATCATAAATTATACCTATTAAAATAAAATCTATATATAGGGTGATCTTTTACGATATAAAATCATTATACAAATATAAAAAAATTCATTTACAATATAAATAAATATAATCATACTAATTGACGCTCATAAACGTGGGGCAGTAAAACTAGTAAACAAATACAATACTATAAACCCCAATATTAATTATATCAATTGTCGCCTAAACGTGGGGGGGGTCCAGGGGTCCTAGTTTGCGCTTATTTGAAGAAATTTTTTTAAAGAAAATTCACTAAAAGGCGCACTCATCGTACAGCGGCGGGAATGCCCGTCTGACAGCACGATTATTTTATTTACCAATAATTATTACTAACAGAGGTGTAGGTGCATGTACTGCCAAAGAGCAGGTCTACCGTAAGCATCCAGTTCTGTGGTAAAACGTATTCTTGGTACCTCTTGATAATATTTAAGTAATCGAAATTCTGTATTATAATTTAAATACAGTTGTTTTGTGAATTTGTTTCTTATTTTACTTTGAAGCTTTTGCGTTTGCATAAAATATAAGCCATCTTCATATCTGAACGTGCTGATTTTTCAGCAACTCTTATACTGGCCGTTTGGGATAATATTTAAATAATCAAAATTCTGTGTGGTAATTGAGGTGTTAATTTTTCAGCAACTGTCTATTTTCGGAAAGGAGTTAAATTTCCTAAAATGCTCTTTAACAACTACGAGTATTTTGTTAAACAGAGAGATTTGTCAAAAACCATCTGGACATGTGTTCATGCCATTAAATACAAATGTCGGGCAAGACTAACGACTTATGGAAAGAACCTGAAAATTACAAATGGAATACATAATCATCAACCAGAATCCAAGGAGGCTAACGTTTCTTACCTTATGACTCAAGTTGTCAATATTGTTTCACGTTAATTTTACAAATAATTTTCATAGTTGTAACAATTTATTACGTCAGAATAAATATATGTTACGTTTGTAAAATTTTACGTTTTATTTGCTTTTCAGGTTTCCATGAACTAGATATTGTCAGTATATATTGCGCGTTTTATGGGTTGGGTAGAGGGGGGATCATCAGTTTTTTGTATTCTAAGAAGAGCGACCTGAGAAGAATGTCGAACAAATGATAAAAATTGTTTTTTATTGAAAAAAGATGTTCGGGAAGTGCACGAATGCGTAGTTTTTGCGCTCTAGCAATGCGGCACGGGCAACGCGGATATGACCGGCCGAGCAGTCTCTGCAGTAGAGATACTGGCCTTTCAGGAATAGCTGTGTTTTTTTAAAATGATTTTGGGATAAGGAAAATTATATGTTTAGACCTGGTAATCGTTTCGCTCTGACAAGATGCCTGTTAAATTACAACTATTTAACTTTTAAGCACAATCTTGGTGTTGTTGTTTTTTGTTTCTTTAATGTCGGCCTATTTCCGCGACTGTGGCCAATCACCGACGCCAGGGAGCAGTTTCACCTCACTATCCTGGAAATTTCGCCGAACCCCTGTCTTTCTGTAAGGAAGGTAGGGATCTTTAACGTGCCCAACATCGCATGGACACGGGACCGACGGCTTTACGCCCCATCCGAAGGGCGGAACGTGCAGACACTCAACTTACTCAGATTCAATGCCAGAACCTCGGTTGATGTTAATGTTACAGTTTGTACTGAAAAAGTGAAAGGAGAACCCTGGGATCGAACCCAGTATCCTTCGGTTCAGAGGCACACGTTCTAACCCCTGAACCACCGAGGCTGTAAGCACAATCTTGAGTTAGCGGTAGGACTGTAGGGGACGTTGAGCTGAGCGAATTCGGTATTTCAAGAATGCTGTTATAAAAACAAATTAATTATTAATAAACAAAAGACGGTCTATATGGAAACACAACGTATATTCTCGTGATAAGCTCAAAACCATTAATCTCCAGATAAATAATAAAGTCACAAGGAGCGAAAACTGTGTAAAATTTGCGGCCATAGATGTTGACGGTAAGATGGCATTCTGTAACGATATAGACCACTTATGCAACAAATGTAATGGAGCTTTTTATATTAGTATTATTAACCTTAACACCACAATATAATGAATATACAGGATGGCGCATTGAAAACGAAACAGACCGATTTGCGCCCAGCGAATTTTTTTTTAAGAAACGTTGAAACACGTCAATTTTAATATTGAGGGGGACATGTTTTGACATAAAACTCAACTTTGTCATATCAACCCCTTAAGGGTGGTGATAACAACCCTTATATTTTAAATAGGGAACATGGGTCGAGTGTTACATCATTTGAAAGCTCTTTATTTTCTGGAAGTTTTATCAACTCGTTTAAAAATTATTCACAGCTGGAGTTGCAAGAACGTGTTGTATTCATTGTGATAAGAAATGCACTAATTAGTCAATTTATTGTTAAAAAAAAAACTAAAAAATAAAACCAAACGTTCAACAATATTTATTCAATTTAGCAAGTGTTCAAATTGTTGACCACCAGCTTCCATACAAAAGTACAAATTTTGTTCAAAACGAGCTCTGAAATTCTGGAGCTTTTGTGGAGTTATTAGACGGCATTCTTCAACAATGCGCCGTCGTAATTGTTCCAGAGACTCCGGTTCTGTTGCGTAAATTCTACTCTTAAATGGCCCCATAGAAAGAAGTCTAAGGGAGTTAAATCCGGTGATCTAGGGGGACACTCAATAGCACTTCTACGCCCAATCCATTGTCCTGGAAACTCTGTTCAAAAACTCCCTAACACGTTGTGGAAAATGCGGAGGAGCTCCATCTTGCTGAAACACTAATTGATTTTCTATCATCATTTTCAACAATGTCAATTAGTAGAGGGTAAACGATATCTTCTAGTAACTCCAAATACGTTTCGACACTCAAATTGCCATCAAGAAAAATTGGTCCGATTAAACGGTCTCCAAAAATGCCAGTGGAGATATTCAATTTCTGTGGAGTTTTAGTGTGAAAATTTCTTGGATTATTATCTGCCCAATAACGACAATTATGACGATCGACTGTAGAGTTTAATAAAAACGCACACTCTTTGAAGAACATATATTGAACAGAAAGTTCCCGTTATTAGCTATTCGTGCCGTCATAAAATCATCCTCATTCAGTTGTTGTACAAGATGAATTTTATACGGGTGAACTTTATGATGCTTCAATATTCGCTGAATAGTTCTTCTTTTGATGTTTGAAACAGTGGCCAATTTTCTCGTGCTCAAAGTTGGGTCTGCAGCAATTTGTCCTAAAAATTCAATCTCAGTAGTCTCATTTCTAACCGGAAATTCACGTTCAGGATCCCGCTTTTTGTTGGCTACTGAACCACTTTGTCGAAACTTTGCAACTAACTCCGAAATGTATTTTCTGTTAACATGTCTGTTCGAATGTTGTTCATTAAACAAATTTGCGGTACGATTGGCACAGTCATCGTTTTTGAAAAAAAAAGAGTAATTATTTAAACTCTTTCTTCTACAGAATACACCATTGTGAAATTAATTTTCGTTAATACCAAACCGACCGATAAACTGAAATAATAAACCGTATTTCTTTCATTCCGATAAGAAATGTTCTGATAGTTATGTTTTTCTTTACAAACCAACAAAACATTGACCATCAGCACATTTATTATCGGAATGCGTGAAATGCGTTTTTGCATCTTCAACTGTGAATAATTTTTAAACGAGTTGATAAAACTTCCAAAAAAATTAGTGTGCTGAATTTAGAAAAGAAAGAGCTTTCAAATGATGTAACACTCGACCCATGTTCCCTATTTAAAATATAAGGGTTCTTATCACCACCCCTAAGGGGTTGATGTACAAAGTTGAGTTTTATGTCAAAACATGTCCCCACAATAATAAAATTGACGTGTTTCAGCGTTTCTTAAAAAAATATTCTCTGGGCGCAAATCGGTCTGTTTCGTTTTCAATGCGCCACCCTATATATTATGCAATGGTACATTCTCCTCTGTGTTACAACATAGTGGTCTGGGGTCGGGCAACATATATACAGGCAGATTCAGAAGTGGAGCTAAAGGAAAATATGTAATCTACCATCCGGCTAGTCATATCGAGATGTATCTAAAGAGAATAACATTCTGACCCTGACATCTATATATTTGATACGTTTACTAACGTATACAGAGTGATATATAAAAAATTATAATGTCCATTCCCATCACACTAGAAGAGAAGGGACGTCTTACTTCAAACTTCCTAGGCAGCAATTTGCAAAAAGTCGCTAATTTAGTCTGGCTGTTATCTTTCCAGCATATTAACAGGTAATGTTAAAAGAGGTTCGTTACATTTGTTTAAATAGTTATTTATGTACCAAGGGTATAAATAGATGTTTATGCCCCGAGAGCGACGATTTTACAAATCCGAGGGCCTCCGGCCCGAGGGTTTGCAAGTTGCTCGAGGGCATACACCCCTATTTATACCAGCGGTGCATACAAACTTTTATGTCATACTAGTCATATCCAAACCACAGACTGTTTACTTATGCTGTGTCCAAACAATGAAACATGAATCACCGTTTGCTGAAGGCAACCTAACCATCACCGGATCTTTTCAGAACTGCCAATTTGATTTTAATTCGACTAAATGATGTTAATTAAATATTTACATATTACTTTTATTCCATTATCTGCAATTTCATTAATAAAGGTTATTAAAGAAATTAAACAAAAAATATTTGTTTTTATGTGCGCGCGGGTCATAAAGTGTACGTTTTGCTCGCGCGGGCCATAAAGTACACTTTATGGCCCGTGGGCATAAAGTACACCATTATGTAGTTGGTAACTAAGCAATAAAAACACAATAATGAACTAGTATGACATATAATTTAAAGAACTATCTACTGAAACACTATCTTTACAGTATTAGTGAATTTTTATCGGTGACAAAAGGCAAGTAATTTTAATGTGTATTGTTCCTGCTGTGTGTTTTGTGGCTTACGTTAATTTTGTAACTGTATATACAATGAGTAGCAAAATTATGCAATAAAATCATTAAAATTTGAGAAATTTGTGTTTTGACGAAATGCTCGGACACGTCAACTTTGGTTTTCAAAAATACACTTTTTCATAACATTTACCTTTCTCCCACTCCTGCCTTTTCAAATATGACATCGACATTCATTGAGCTGTTTACACGGTACTTAATAAGCAGAATGCTAAATGTGCCACTTCATAATGACCAACGAGAAAAGGAATACAACATCATAATACAAATCGCACAAAGAAATTGATGCAACAAAAAAAACAATAAAAATACTAGTAAAAGAAATCAAAAACAAACTAATCAACAAAACGGAAAACAAAACAACAGAAACAAACACAAAATACACAACATCCACTTATAACCACCACATAAAAAAATTAACACAAACACTCAAACAATATCCCAGATTGTCGCTCTAGACATAACCAAAGCATTCGACCAGGTCTGGCACGCAGCGCTGCTTAATAAACTTCCGGCCTATGGCCTACCATCAAAACTTTGTACCTGGACAGCAAATTTCCTCTCCAACATGAACATTTCTGTTGTTGTGGATGGCCATTCCTCTAAACTGTATCCAATTAATGCAGGAGTTCCTCAAGGTTCAGCTTTAGCCCCTACTTTGTTTCTTCTCCACATCAATGACCTTCTCTCTAGCACATCCAACCCAGTTCACAGTTACGCGGACGACAGCACCCTCCACTCAAATATACAATATTCTAAGCCTGTCTCTTTAGCCCAATTAGATGAGGATCGCAGACTCATGGAGGGTTCTGTCTCCGTGGATCTCCAAAAAATATTAGACTGGGGAAGTAGAAATCTTGTACAATTCAACCCCACCAAATCTCAGTCTTGCTTTCTTTCTCATAAGAGATACACCAGCCCTAGACCCATCACAATGAACAACCAAGTTATTCAAAGTAATGAGTCCCTTTCTCTTATTGGCATTTCTGTGGATCGAAATCTTAATTGGCACCAACATGTCACATCAATTGCAGAAGCGGCTGCTAAGAAATTAGGTTTCCTCTTCCGGGCTCGCAAATACTTTTCACCAGCTAATCTCTATACCTTATATACTCCACAAGTAAGGCCAAGCCTCGAATACTGCTCCCACGTCTGGGGTGCAGCTGCCGCTCCTACACTCGCTATCCTGGACTCCATTCAGAAGAGAGCTATACGTCTCATTGGTGACCCTACCCTCACCCAAAGGCTGCCATCCCTTGCCCACCGATGTGCTGTTGGTGACCTCTCTCTATTTTATAGATATCTGCACGGGCACTGCTCAGAGGAGCTTTCCTCCATAATTCCCCCACCTGCTGCCCCCAACAGATCTACCAGGGGAACAGAGCGAACGCACCCTTTTACTGTCCAGGTCACCAGACACAGAACATCTTGTTATGCCCGCTCTTTTGTCCCGAGGACTTCCAAGTTGTGGAATTCCTTGCCGGCACATGTTTTTCCTTCTCCTCCGAACCTCCAAACCTTCAAGTCCAGAATTAACAAGTTGCTTCTTTCCTCCTTGTCTACACCCACGGTGCGATAGTATTTAGGCTGTAAGCTCTCGTGGTGTGTTGTTGAAATTTAAAAAAAATGACTTAAAAATGAGCTACAAAACCAATAACAAAATAATAAGCAAAATAAAATAGACCAATAGAAGCTCAACACGCAGGCGTCACGTACAACTTTAGACATAGAACACACAGGAACGATAAGAATCAGTAGCTTGCTGATGATGAACCAAGAAGGTTCGAAACTGCAGCCCACGTAAACAAATAAAAAATCACAGAAGGTACAGCAGACAAATAAAGTGTATATTTAAAAGTGATGACAGTGTAGTGTAACATTCCAAAAGATATATATATATATATATATATATATATATATATATATATATATATATATATATATATATATATATATATATATATATATATATGTTTATTTATTTATTATTTTATTTTACATTATGCGATACAAAAAAAGCTTGTGCTTGTACTCGGACGCAATTTTGATAAACTATGATCTCCAAACGCCATCTTCCAAAATATATTATGAACTGTCACTCAAAATTTTAAACCAAATTAGAGCTCCTCCAGAGTCTTGTTTATCACCACCAATGCTATGAGATCCATGGATACTAATGGCAATACTTTACTATAAAAATACTGATTTTTCTATCTAAACTTTCTTAAAATCTTCAGTAAGTACAAAAATTACTTGAATTTGAGATACGTATATGTGTATATATATATATATATATATATATATATATATATATATATATATATATATATATATATATATATAATTTGACTGGATTTTGGATAAGCATATATCTCCCTAATGTTTTGATTCTTGTTGTGTAATTTACTGTTTACATTCATTTTGTAATTGTATGAGTTTTGATTTTTTTCTAATCGGTTTTTAGAAGTATAGAAGGTTAGTTGTTAAATGTTTTATAGTTTTTGACATTATACAATTTTGGTTTTACTTTTTGTAGACTCAGGTATATATTGTCTATATTTTCTTGTTTACTTATATTTTTATTTAGTGTGACATGTCTTGTCTACTGGATTTTGTGGTGAAAAGATCAATTAAAAAACTTAGTAACATAGTCTATTTTCTAGCGGTGCTAAGATTCTTTCGTGGAAACAAGAATCCCATAATGGTGCTAGATAACTACGAGTTCAAGGTAGAGAAGAAACTTCCCAACAAAACAACTTGGGTATGCACACAAATATCCAAATGCATGTGTAAAGCCAGAGTGACAACTTCCGGTAAAACAATCATCATTTCCAACGTGAATCACTCCCATACGCCCAAGTACAATCCAAATATCCAGTTTATTTCGACACAGGTTGTGAATGTCATAAGCAGAAAGAACGTTGTTTAGATAATTAAATTATCCAGGATATTTTATTTACATCCGTGGATATACCTTCAGTACAATATAGTAGTGACCAGAACGAGAGGTTATACCTACATTAAGGAAATTTATTAAAATTAAAATTACTGTAACACGTTTTAATATAAATAAATTTTTCGTATTTCATATAAAATGGCTTTCAGAATTAGATAGGCATCAGAAACACCAAAGTTAACTAAGTGAAGTCCAAGCACACTTGGAGAAAACAAATCACCGTAACACATGAAAAAACTGGACGATCGTTTCAATAACCAAGTTAGCGTCATCAGATGATGAATAATTTTAAATATCTCATATCGACAACTCTTTATATTGTGTGTGTGTTCTGTTTCTTTAACGTCGGCCTATTTCCGCGACTATGGCCAATCACCGACGCCAGGGAGCAGTATCACCTCACCATCCTGGAAATTTTGCCGAACCCCTGCCTTTTTGTAAGGAGGGTACGGATCTTTAACGTGCCCAACATCGCATGGACACGGGACAGACGGCTTTACGCCCCCTCCGAAGGGCGGAACATGCAGACATTCAACTTGCTCAAATACAATGCCAGAACTCGGTTGACGTTAATTATACAGTATGTACTGAAAAAGTGAAAGGAGTACCCTGGGATCGAACCCAGTACCTTTCGTTTCAGAGGCACACGTTCTTACCTCTGAACCACCGAGGCTCTAACTCTTTATATTCTTTTGCAGGTAGTCGGCCACTAACGATTTAGGATGGTTCAACGACACAAAAATTAACATATTTCGTTTGGCGGAAATATCTGAATTCTTTTATTATCTATCGGACGTGCGTCTGCCGGTATTTTTGTGTCAAGTAATCTATCAGTATACCACCCATAGGCGCAGCGCCAGATTCGTACACTTGTTATTATTACTATATTTAGCTATATATATATATATATATATATATATATATATATATATATATATATATATATATATATATATATATATATATATATATATATATATATATATATATATATATATTGAGACTATTTTGGCGTCATTTGAGCATATGGAGGAAACAATGCTTTCCAGTATTGACCTGAGTAAGGCGTTCGATTGTGTGGATCACGAATTGCTTTTGATGAAGCTACATCATTACGGTATAAGAGGCATTGTGTGGAAGTTGCTTAGGTCGTACCTTGAGAACAGATATTAATTAGTGGACCCAAATGGAGAAAAATCGTCTCTAAGTCTAATGAAACAAGGTGTTCCTCAGGGGTCTATATTGGGTCCTCTGTTATTCTCTATATATATTAACGACCTAATGAACCAATTCCATCGCAAGAACATAATAGCTTTTGCAGATCACACTACCCTCATAGAAAGAGCTGCAAAAAGGGACGTGTTGAACAAGAAATCATTGGCCGGCCTGGATGTTGCTGAAGCTTGGTTTTAGGCAAACAGTTTGGCTGTTAATTCTTGCAAAACCCAAAAACTAATCCTTACCAGCAAAAAGTCCCCTGAACATGCTACTATTTTCCTACTGAGTTTTGTAGTTGATGACATGCTTTCGTGGATTCCGCACATTGATGCGCTTTGCCTTAAGCTGTCAACTGCCATATTTTCCGCAAGAAGAATAAAAATGGTTGTCGGAGAGAGCATTGTTAACATACCATGCGCATTTTCATAGTGTGGCGACGTATGGCATCATCCTTTGGGGTGTTGTGGGTGGTGCATCAAGAGTCTTTCTGAAGCAGAAAAAAGTGATGAGGGTCTTGGCTGGTGTGCCTCAAATAACAAGTTGCCGGGATTTGTTTGTGAAGTACAGGAGCCTTGCCATCCCGTGCGTGTACATTCTTTGGTGTCTGTGTTATCTCCACAGTCACCAAAGGGAATTTGTTAGGCACTCAGACCTTCACCGCCACAACGCAAGAAATAAGGACAAATTCATCACACCAAGGCATCGCTTGGCAAGGTTCCAGCCTTCCTGTGCGTTCACTGGCGTTAAATTGTATAACAAACTGCCGTTTGGTTTTCCAGGAGCTAGAGAGTAAGATCTTTAAAAAATATATAAAGAACTTTTTATTAAAAAATGCTTTTTATTCTGTGGGTGAATATTTATCCTGTCGCTTTTAGTCATGTTTGTCAAAGTGTCTTACAGTTGTGTTGTAATGGTTTATTACTTGTAGGTTTTATTGGATCGTCGTAGATACTTATTTAGTTTTATACCATACGGGGGAGACAATAACAAAAAAGATAAACGTCCTTGGGGTTAGGGGGGCAAGTAGTTACTGACCTTCTTTCTTCTATTGAAAAACCTTTTCATCACAGAATATTTTTCGATAATTACTTCTCTTTCTACACCTAAATCTCAATTGGCATCAACATGTTATATCAATTGCAGAAGCGCCTGCTAAGAACATAGGTTTCCTCTTCCGGGCTAGCAAATACTTTTCACCAGCTAATCTCTATAACTTATATACTTCACAAATAAGGCCAAACCTCGAATACTGCTCCCACATCTGGGGTGCCGCTGCCGCTTCTACACTCGTTATCCTGGACTCAATTCAGAAGAGAGCTATACGTCCCATCGGTGAGGCTACCCTCACCCAAAGGCTGCCATCCCTTTCCCACCGACGTGCCGTACGGGCACTGCTCAGAGGAGCTTTCCTCCATAGTTCCCCCACCTGCTGTCCCCAACAGATCTACCAGGGGAACAGAGCGAATGCACCCTTTTACTGTCCAAGTCACCAGACATAGAACATCTTCTTATGCCCGCTCTTTTGTCCCGAGGACTTCCAAGTGGTGGAATTCCTTGCCGGCACATGTTTTTCCTTCTCCCCCGAACCTCCAAACCTTCAAGTCCAGAATTAACAAGTTGCCCCTTTCCTCCTTGTCGACACCCACGGTACGATAGTATTTAGGCTGTAAGCTCTCGTGGTGTGTTATTGAAATAATTTTAAAAAAACAAGTTGTTCGTAGAATTGCGCAGCTCGCAATTTTTCGCAACAGGAAAAATAAGGGATAACAGGACCAATAAATGTCCACATGAAAGTGCAAAAGTGTTTTTAAAAAAGAGGCCGAGGAGCTTATGACTATGCATTTGCTGAAAATGCTCAGCTAACACTTCGTGGAATGACAATGCTACTGTAACAGTTGCAAGTAACAATTTTGCTCTTGAGCCTTTAGCAAATACTATAAGATATAGTTGTAAGGAACACAAAGAGCTAGAAATTCTTCAGCCTGATATAATAAAACAATACAACAAATATATGGGAGGAGTAGACGTGCACGACAACGCCATTGCCAATTACAGGACAAGTGTAAGAGGAAAGAAATGGTGGTGTCCACTTTTTATAAACACCCTTGATAGTGTTGTAGCCAACTGTTGGAAGCTTTATAGAAAAACACACGACAGCAATATATCTCAGTTAGATTTTAAATCCAACTTAGCCATACGTCAAATGAAAAGTGAAGACCCCCTTGCAAAGACAATCCTGATTGGAAGGCCGTCAAGAGAATTTGTTTCAGTTGAAGTCAGAATGGATAATGTAGGTCACGGCGACTGGAGCGGGCCCTTCCGATAGTGGAGGGGAACCAATCCCCCCGGCTATACCCTCGGGAAGTGTCACCGCAGGGGGAATTATATCCACTAATAAAATGGGCCCCAATAGAGGATGTGTCAGGATACATCCTTCCACCAGAACCTTTAGAGAGAAACAACAGGGGAAAGGAAAAACCACCCCTCGGACGACTTCCAAAGGTAGACCCTCCAATAGGAAGCTTGGCTTCTGAAGAGGGTGGCCCTGCACCCTAAATCCTTATCCTTTTCAGGTTCATACAAGCAAATTTGCATCATGCTAAGGCTGCGACATACCTTCTTAGCTTGAAATTAAAACAGGAGCAGATAGGCATTGCTCTTCTCTAAGAGCCCTGGACCGCCAATTCGGACCGAACTAAAGGGCTGGGTAACACTTCTGGTAAGATAGTAGAGGTGGGGTTTGGTACCAACCTCAGAGCCTGTATCTGGATCAGAAACAACTTGCAGTATTTTACACTGTCAGAATACTGCACCAAGGACATGGCAGCCATCCATCTCATGATCACAACCGGGGGGACCAGGCTGGAAGTAGTGTCCTGTTTGGCCTATTTCCCCGGAGACAGAGATGCAGAACAACCACCTCTAGCAGAGGTGCGGAAATTGATCACCTACTGCAAGAGGAACAATTATCACCTTGTAATGGGGTGTGATGCGAACTCCCATCATCTGGTTTGGGAGAGCACAGACACTAAGAGACGAGGTGAGTCACTATTTGAATACATATTAGGGGAGGAGCTGGTTGTCAACAACATAGGCTCGGAACCCGCCTTTCTAACGGTTAACCGAAGAGAGGTTTTAGATCTCACGATCAGCTCAAGGCTATTGAGCTCAAAAATCTTCAAATGGAGGGTGTCGCTCGGGACCTTCATGTTCGGACCATGCCCATATCCTATTTGAGATTGAAACAGGCCCTAGACCTGTGGTGGAGTATCGCGACCCGAGGAGGACGGATTGGGAGGGGTACAAGCAATCACTAGCCGCCCGACTTGTGTCCGCTATCCCCACAGTGAGGGATCGTCAAGATTGAGATTGCGGCTGAACAGGTAAGGGATGCTGTGGTATCAGCATATCACGAAAACTGTCCACTAAAGTCAAAAAAGATAGTCGAGGGTCTACTTGGTGGAACAATAACCTCGAAAAACTACAAAGAGAAGTGAGACATCTCTTCAATCGTGCTAAGACTACAGGCAACTGGGAACAATATAAATCCGCTCTAACACATTATAACAAAGAAATAAGGAACGCTAAGAGGGAGTTCTGGATGATGTTCTGCGGGGATATCTCTAATTTGCCCAGCAGCGCCAGAATCCACAGAAATCTCTCACGCGATCGTGTTCAGGAAGTGGGATCGATAAAACGACCAGATGGTTCCTTTACATAATCACGGAAAGAAACGTTAGAGCTCTTAGCACATACACACTTCGCAGATTGTCTGATCCTGGGCAATGAAGGTGTCCTGCCAGCGGTCGATTTAAACTCCCTCAAAGGGAGGACTTGCGGGTTGCTCGGAGAATAGTTACAGCTTCGGCAGTGGAGTGTGCTGTGAAACATTTCCAGCCATTCAATGCGCCAGGGGAGGATGCGGTGGTACCGGTCCAACTACAAAATGGACTGGAGATTCTCCTATCTTTCCTTATCAGGCTGTATAGAGCCAGTCTGGCTTGGAACTATATTCCATCCAGCAGGACGTTGATTAGGGGGGTTTACATTCCCAAATTGGGACGTAATGACCTCCTACCCACAACACTGAGACCTCTCAGTGTTACATCATTCCTCCTGAAGGGATTGGAAAAAATACTGGATGGACACATTAGGGGGAACATCTTAGTCAACAATCCTCTTAATACCCACCACTATGCCTACCAAACTGGCAAATCTAATGAGTTAGCACTTAATAACACTCCCTGGATAATGGGGAGGTGGTGGTGGCTGCATTTCTCGACATTGAAGGAGCATTTAATAATGCATTACCTATCTCCCTCTACGAAGCCACTATTGCTAGAGGGGTGGAACCTACCATTTGTGGTTGGATCGGAAACATGCTTCACAATCGGACCCTTATTACCTTGTTGCAGGGGGAGGTGGTCGGCCAAATGCAATGCAAACGCACCATGCCACAAAACTCAACATTTTTTATTTTTAATAAAAATTATTACATAAATTGTTTATAAAAACACGTTTATTATAGTAAACTATAAAAACAGTTAATTTTTTAATTTATTCTATGCTTGGCCGTAAATGAGTTAAAAGCGAACCCGCAGGGACCATTTACCACATTTTGTCTAGATTTTAAGCCTTTTTATCCAAGCTACTGTGTGAATATGGTTTAGGTGAGTGTTAAGAAACGGAAAGTAATAAAGCTAAATATAATATGATTTTGTGATAAGGGTAAGTTCATGTTTTAGAATCTTGTAGTTGTTTCTCTGTAACAAATATCTTAACTATTTGACTTATTTCTTAACATCTTGTGAGTCTACCAGTGTTTCTCATCTTGCAAATAATAAAATCTGATAGATAGATACATTAGGTTAGGGTTCAACAGCTAATGGTGACCTTACTACCAACCGGATTCACATCGACTTGAGGTCAATCTTTGGATAACAGCTTTTTCGCTTACTACATAATATTTTGCATCATATTGATGGTAAAAGGTCTTTTATTTGAAGGAGGTAACAAACTTCAGGTAATTTTTATAAGGAAACCTCTTTGTAACATGGTTAATTTTATTAGTGATATTAAGATTCTACCGTGGAAACAAGAATCCCATAATGGTGCTGGATAACTACGAGTACAGGGTACAGAAGAGACTTTTTAACAAAACATCTTGGGTCTGCACTCAAACAGCCAAATGCACGTGCAAAGCCAGAGTGACCACTTCCGGTAAAACCATCATCAATTTAAACGGGAATCACTCCCATGCGCCCAAGCACAATCCAAACATTCAGTCTATGGCGACGCAGGTTGTAAATATCATAAGCAGAAACAACGTTATTTAGTAATTAAATTATTTACAATACATCATTTACTGTACTGGAGATACCTCCATTACAAAATATTGTAACAAAATTGAGATCTTTTACCTAAAAAAAAGGGTAAAGGTAAGATGCTTACTGGCAATTGCTGATCCTTTTTGCTCATCTAAACTAACCTACCCTCCACCTTGAGCTCGATCTCAACGACGACAGTGATTTGAAAAATCATCCGCCGCCTGTGTGTCTCGAACCGTCGACCCCGAGTCCGTATTGGAAAGTCATCGACTTTCCCGCACGGCCACGGAGACGCTTAGATCTTTTACCTAAGTAAACTAACTTAAATTGACAATGCTATAAATTATATTTTTGTCTAATGGAATTTTTAAATTTCATACAAAATAAACTACGCAGTTGAAGTGGAACACCTTAAATTTTGAATGCTGTTTGATCGTTTGTATCTCAAAATCAAGCTCACCGACTCTGCTCTAATTTTCACAAGTTGACAGATGTTTTTTGGGGCTTCTGATTGGTAGACAATAACAAAATTTGCACGTACGTGCTACAAGATACAAAACGATGGCCATTAGTCTACGAG
The DNA here is from genome assembly GCA_964006375.1 of Tillus elongatus. Classification (NCBI taxonomy): domain Eukaryota; kingdom Metazoa; phylum Arthropoda; class Insecta; order Coleoptera; family Cleridae; genus Tillus; species Tillus elongatus. Next base: position 319,341,296 of record OZ023262.1, on the reverse strand, counting down.
GAGAGTTATATATATTTTTGGTATGCAATTTAGAAATCTACCTTGGTACCGCGGTACGTTTTCGAGATTTTATTAATATCGCAGCCCACTACGCTTTTATGATCAATTCTGTATTTTAGGTCAAATCCACCCAAGTAAAAATGCAAGCAAACCCCATTGGTCAATGAGGCGGATTATGTTCGCTTTTAGTACTCAGTGCAGAAGATTATCTCTATACCTCGGGACCCTCCAGATATTTTGTTGATATCGCGTTCCACTACGTTGCTGTCATCATTTTTGTCTTTGAGGTCAAATTAGACTCTTAACCACGTTGTTTTTTCGTAAAACGCTCACTTCAATAGTCAAGGAGTTAGGTTGGGTGAATTTTCGATATCCAATTGAGAAGAACACCTGAATACCTCGAGACGTTTTCGAGATTTTATTCATATCGCAGCCTACTACGTTTTTATAATCAATTTTATATTTTAGGTCAAATCCACCCTAAGTAAAAATGCAAGCAAACCCCATTGGCAGATGAGGCGGATTATGTTCGCGTTTGGTACTCAGTGCTGAAGATTATCTTTATACCTCAGTACCTTCTCAAGATTGTGTTGATATCGCGTTCCACTACGTTGCTGTCGTCACTTTTGTCTTTGAAGTCAAATTAGAATCTTAACCACATTGTGTTTTTCACAAAACGCACATTTCAGTAGTCAAGGAGTTGGGTTGGGTGAATTTTCAGTATTCAATTCAGAAGCACCTTAATACCTCGGGATTTTTTCGAGATTTCTTAATATCGTAGCCCACTACGTTTATATAAGCAATTTTTTCTCTTTCTTTTTTTAAAATTATTGGTCGTCGTGGAGTTTAAGAGCCTAATTTGACCTCAAAGACAAAAATGATGAAAGCAACGTAATGGAACGCGATATCAACAAAATCTCGAGAAGGTCCCGACGTATAGAGATTATCTTCAGCACTAAATACCAAAAGTGAACACAATCTGCTTCATCGACCAATGGGGTTGCTTGCATTTTTACTTAGCGTGGATCTGACCTAAAATACAAAATTGATTATAAAAACGTAGTGGGCTGCGATATTAATAAAATTTCGAAAACGTCCCGAGCTTTTAAGGTGTTTTTCTGAATTGGATATCGAAAATTCACCCAACCTAACCCCTTGGCTATTGAAGTGCACGTTTTACGAAAAAACAACGTGGTTAAGAGTCTAGTTTGACGTCAAACACAAAGTGATGAGAGCAACGTAGTGGAACGCGTTATCATCAAAATCTCGAGAAGGTCCCGAGGTATAGAGATAATCTTCAGCACTGAATACCAAAAGCGAACGTAATCCGCCTCATCGACCAATGGGGTTTGCTTGCATTTTTACTTAGGGTGGATTTGACCTAAAATACAAATTTGATTATAAAAACGTAGTGGGCTACGATATTAGTAAAATCTCGAAAACGTCCCGCGGTACCGAATATATTTCTAAATTGCATACCAATATATATATATATATATATATATATATATATATATATATATATATATATATATATATATATATATATAAAACTCTCCTCGTAGACTAATGGCCATCATGTGAAATGTTGCTAAAAAAACATCTACTTATATTCCACCGTGTATATTGTAGCACTTCACTGCAAATTGTGTTATTGTCTACCAATCAGAAGCCACAAAAAACACCTGTCAACCTTTGAAAATTAGAGCAGATTCGGTAAACTTGATTTTGAGATACAAACGATCAAACAGAATCCACAATTTAAGGTGTTCCACTTCAAACAACGCGTAGTTTAGGTTAAACTTTGATTAAAAACAAAATCTTGTCGTTGTGAGCTTGAAGATACAAAAACTTATTAATTATTTATCAGTAGCTAATTTAATAAATATATTTCAGAAGTGATCTACTTTTACCGTGGTAAAAAGCACCCAATCATGATAAGAAAAGACCACGAGTACAAAGTGCGTCAGAAATGCATGGAAAAAACATTTTGGAGGTGTATTTTTACAGACAAGTACAAATGTAAAGCCCGAGCTGCCACCTATGGAAAAACTCTCAAGATTATTCACGCTGAGCACTCTCACCCTCCAGAGCCAAGACATGTCAATAAAATGGTCTTGGTCCCACAAGTCGTTTATGTTTCTGATTAACAAAAATATGTATATATTTATATTTCCAATAATATTCGAACATCTAATACCTATTACTTCCACATCGTCAATACGTATGGAAGTACGACAAAAATAAAATATTTTTTGAGCTTGAAAGTCCTAAAAAGTGTCAAAACATTTACAAAATATGATTTGAGAACGAACTTTTTTCTATCGGTCTGTAAGTCTGTCTGTTTGTGGCCACGATAACTTTAGAACGAATTGAGGTATCGTCTTCAAATTTGGCATACAGTTAGAACCAGACAAACGAACGGTTCAGATTGTTTTTGGGTAAAATCTCTCCGAAGGGTAGGGGATGAATAGGGGGTGATTTGGTTAAAATTGACTTTTTTTCTTTAAAACTCGAGTAATATAACGTTTAGGGTTTGTTTATTAGAAGACTTTCAATTTCATCAAACATCTGTTATTCTGTGCTGAAATTAAATTAAGGTTTGAATCTGTGGGGTGAAATATCCGTCACAAAAATTTGTTTTTTTTGTTGTTGCTAAAACGGCGTCAAAGTCGCAAAACATAGAAAACTTAATTCTTGAACGAATCTTTTTTCTGTCGGCCTGTACGTCTGTCTGTTAGAAGGCGCAATAATTTTCGAACGAAAGGAGATATCAACTTTAAATTTGGTATCCAGTTAGCACCCGACAAGGGAACGCTTTGAATTGTTTTTTGATAAGATCGCTACAGCGGGTAGGGGAAAAATAAGGGGTGAGTTGGTGAAAATTGACATTTTTGCGTTAAAACTCGAGTAATGTAACATTTTAGAAGTTTATAGGTACAGCAATACGAATATTTTCTTTGTAGTCGAGTCATTGAACCTAAATTCATTGAATGAGAATGTCCTTTTGAGGAGAGTAGATTATCACAGCTATGTTGAAGTTGTGATTCAATTTGCAACACTATTTACTTAATTAAAAGGGCAATGTTCTAATCATTTAATAATGTAATAAATTTTCATACACCTTTTGATAATTCAGAGAAGACCTGGACCTGGAATTGTGTAAGGCTAGATGCATTCTCGGAATTGTACAAAAACTAAGGGACACTTGGATGGCATAATTTAACCTTTGTGGCATAAAATGAAGAACACAAATTACGATTTGTATAGAGAAAAAATATTACCTTTGTTCTCCATACCTCACATGTCCGTGCAGATGGGTCCTTCTTCTTCTTCTATTGCTTATCCATTAATGGATATTCGCCATCACATGTGCCCATTCTTCCCTATTTCTGATGGCGCTGAATAGGTCTCCTACAGTTTTTAGTCCTGTCCATTGTCTCACGTTTCTGAGCCATGACATTCTCTTCCTGCCGACTCCTCTCTTCCCCTCGATCTTTCGTTTCCTAATTGTAGGAATTGGTATCTTTCATTCCGTATTACCTGGACCAGATATGCTGTTTTTCTGCGCTTGATGGTATTCAACAGTTCACGTTCTCTTTTAACCGTTCTTAGGGTCTCCTCGTTTATCTTTCTGGCCGTCCATGGGACTTTTAGTATACGTCTGTATGTCCACATTTCGAAGGCTTCAAGTCTATTCATGGTATTCACCCTCAGCGTCCCGCCCTCCACACCATATAGTAACACTGACCACACGTAACATTTTACAAATCTAATGCTTAGGTTGAGGTCAAAATCATTGTTGGTAAGAACTTTCCTGAATTTCATAAATGTGTTTCGGGCCATTTCGATTCGGCATCTGATCTCCATTTCAGACGTCCAGTTTTCACACAGCCACGTGCCTAAATATTTAAATTTATATACCCGTTCTACTGGACATCTGTTGTGTGTTAGGCTTGCATTTTGATGTTCTTCCGGCTTGCGAGAAACTATCATGAATTTTGTCTTCTTGGTGTTGATGTTAAGGCCCAAGTTTTTGCTACTGTCGCCTATAGCATTAAGAAGATCCTGCAAGTCTTTCATGTTGTCTGCAATTAGGACTGTGTCGTCTGCGTACCGTATGTTGTTGATCCACACCCCATTCACCTTAATACCTAGGTCGCGTTCTTCGAGCGCCTCCTGAAAGAACTTTCAGAATACAGGTTGAAGAGGAATGGAGAGAGAACGCATCCCTGCCTGACCCCTCTAAGGATCTTTGTTGGTTCTGTGTGTTCATTGCCAACCTTGACTACGGCTGTGTGGTTCCAATAAAGGCCTTCTATGCAGCGGATATGCTTCTGGTCTATATCCATCCTCCTCAAAATTTAAATGAGTTTGTGATGTTGGACTCTGTCAAACGCTTTCTCGTAGTCGATGAAGCATATCATCACATCCTTCCTCTGGTCGTTGTAGTTCTGGATCAATACTTGAGTTGCAACTATAGTCTCTCTCGTACCTAGTTCCCTTCTAAATCCAAATTGTGTGGACCCTACCCCTCTTTCGCATCTTATGGAAATTCTGTAGTGAATAATCTTGAGGAATATCTTTAACGTGTGGCTTATTAGACTGATCAGCCCATGGTCCTCGCACTTCGTTGCGTTATTCTTTTTTGGAAGGGGGATAAAATGTGCTGTAATCCACTTGGCAGAAAAATCCCCCGCGTTATATATTTTGTTAAATATTCTGTGCAGTCGACAGGTATGCAGTCCGGGCCAACTACGTTTCTGTCCTTTGACGTATTTATTGCTCTTACAATTTCTCCTTTGGTGATAGAGGGTTTAGACAGGTATCCGCCCTCCGTAACCTCTATATCAGGTCTATTATCGTCGAAAAGGTTGTTAAATATTCCTCCCAAATAATTCTTCGCTGCCGATCATCTTGTGCCATTTCCCCATGTTCGTTTTCTACATTAGAAAAGTGTCTCTTCCGGTAAACTCCGGACGCCTCTTTTATTTTTCTGTGTATGTTAAATTTACCGTGCTGCTCTTGTAGTTGTTCTATCTCCTCACATTGCTCCTTTAACCAGTCATTATTTGCCGCTCTTATTTTCCCCCCAATAATTCTTTGGATGTGTTTATAGCTCTCTGGATTTTCTTGGTTTTTACATCTTCTCCTTTCTTTGAAAAGCGCCATGATTTCTGCTGTCATCCAATTGTGTTTCTGTGTTTTCCGCTTACGACCTAGTTCACCTTCTGCGACCCTTATCAAGGCTTCCTCCATTTCTCCCCATATGACATCTATGCTTGCACTCTCTTCCAACTTCGGTTCTATGGAAGTTATTATTATTTCATTAATATTTGCAACTATTTCGTTTTTGTTATCTTCGCTTCTAAGTCTATTGTAATATATCTTCCTTTGTTCTATATGGGTTTTAATGTTTGTAATCTTGACTACTGATACCAGGAGAACATGGTCCGAGGGAACGTCGGCACCAGGATATGTACATACTCTTGTTACTGATGTTCCGAAACGCTTATTAATTAGTATGTAATCTATCTGATTACGTACGATGTTGTCTGATGGGTCCACTGTATCAAAATAATAAAAAAGTAAAAATATAGATCTTGCTTGTGCAGTGTCCGTATAAATTTAGCATCATTTTCATCTGCCCCGCATATTGTTCGTGGGCTCACTGTTAACAAGATCGACACCTAATCCCTGCTATCTTTGCATGAGTTGTGATAGAAAATCCATAAGCAATTTGCGTTGTCCGTCTCATTACTCCTTACATCGCTTACTCTGGACTTTTTCTTACAATTTGTATTATAAACATTTATTGCGCAGCTTTTTATCTTTTGCATCAAACCAGTTCTATCCATTGGATCATTTATTTTAGAGCCTCGGTGGTTCAGTGGTAAGAACCGAAGGGTAATGGGTTCGATCCCAGGGTACTCCTTTCACTTTTTCAGTACATGCTGTACAATTAACATCAACCGATTTTGTAGCATTGTATTTGAGCAAGTTGAATGTCTGCACGCTCCCCTCTTCGGAGGGGCGTAAAGCCGTCGGTCCCGTGTCCATGTGATGTTGGGCACGTTAAAGATCCCTACCCTCCTTACAGAAATGCAGGTGTTCAGAAAAATTTCCAGGATAGTGAGGTGAAACTGCCCCGTGGAGTCGGTGATTGCCCATAGTCGTGGAAATAGGCCGACGTTAAAGAAATAAAAAACACACACATCATTTATTTTGATTGATGATGATTTGGAGGAGTTGTTACGCTTTTCTCGCAAGAGCATTTTTGATGGGTGTGCTGATGAGTCTTATCGATTTTTATTTTTCTATCGTCTCTTGTTTTTATTTTTTGCTAAACTGAATTAGGCGATACTACTTGCAAAACTTCTGCAAATAAGAAGGATGGAGTTGGATCTACATTCGATGAATTAACTTGAGTATCTCTCCAAGTTAATGCGGTGGTCTAGTGTTTACGATTTGCAAGATATTGGTGAACAATGGAGATGGTGCTGCAACTGTATGCCACAAGCTAGGGCCTGAGTCGTCGGCGAAAATAACAATAGTAGTTGGTGTATGTAATTGTGTTTCAGACCTATGTAGGCTGCCATGAATAATCGGAAGCAGAAAATCAGATTCTTGAAGAACAGCCGGGTTATAAGGATAAATTCCCGTTATTCAAAATATTTGACAGCTTTGGGTACTGCTGCTCTTTTTTGGAATACAGTGCAACTTGATGGGTTGTCATAAAATAGTCGCATTTTCGAGCGTATTAAGCATTGAACGGCCCAAATAATGTTAAATTGAGAAATGTTACATCCGGTGATAGCAGCGAGGGGAAGAACTAGCATCACAATGTGATTTGTCCTAGCCTTCAATACCCCACCACCCCCACCCCCCAAACTGTCATACTGCTATGTTTATCTAAGATCAATAGAACCGGATTTTCTTTGCTGGGCATAGAATGTTCGATAAAACGATCCAGCTATCTCAGAAAGTGCTCACTGTCCTTCCAGATGGATTAGTTTGTAAAGCCAGTACTTGATGGGGGCGCACCTGTTAATAATGACGATGCTAGTTGTGGTATAGGAATCAGATATAATGAAGGAATATAGTTCCCAGTGACAGAAAATGCACAAGCCATAGTTATATTCCTTCTGCACTCACGATCCTTTCCACTTGTTTCTGTCATTTTTTTTTGTCAATAATATGGTAGGTTTAGGAAAAGTGCTTATACCAGTCTTGTCATAATTGTAAATCTTTTCTGCACTCAAATTATATCTTTCCAAAACTGCACTTAAAATGAGTAGGTATACCATGTCGCTTCTGGCACAAAAGCGGCTCTTGGTCTGAACAGGCTTGCCAAGAGCGGCTGTTGATCTGAACAGAGATGATCTGCTCAGATTGGCTCTAGTGCAGGTTACAGCTGGGGACAAATTTTGGTAAATAGACCTTCATAATAAATAACATGGGGTTTTGCGCCAGAACTGACATAGTGTAACCTCTTAGTTCGACTATCCCATCAGAAAAGAAGGGAGCAATGTTTTGTATCTCCCACTTGCGGTCATTAGTGAATTTTCTTAAAAAAAATTCACTAATGAGGAGATCCCGACTTTTGAATTTTGAAAAAATTTCTTCAAATGAGCGCTAATTAGGCCCTCCAGAAAACATATCCGGGGTCAGTTTCAATTTTTATATGTTTATATATATATATATTTATATATATATATATATATATATATATATATATATATATATATATATATATATATATATATATATATATATATATATATATATATTTATATATATATGTATCACACCGATAACTCAAAAAATAATGGGCCGATTTTGATCAAATTTGGTGAAAAAATTCCTTTTGCAAATGGCTTGGATGAGTTCGTTAGCCAGGAAAATCTGCCCAGGTTTTCCCGGAAAATTTTGTGTTTTCTTTTGAAAAAAATTTATATCTCCGGAATTAACAAAGTAAGGGCAACCAAATTTGGTACGTAGGTTTACATTCTTATAGGTAAGCTACCTACCAAAATTTAGCTATGTAGGTCAAAAGACAAAAAAGTTATAGGCATTTAAACAAAAATAAATTGAGGTTTTCCGCAAAACGTCAAAGTGGCGATTTAAAATGTCAAAATTGGCAACATTTAGGCAAATAACTTAAATCTAATACGGGCTATGGAAAGAAAATGTCTCAAGAAGGATGTTTTACAAACCCTAAAGTCTTAGTTTCAACCGTCATTGTCCTTCATTTAACTAAAATATTTGCAGAAAATTCATTTCAAATAGACCCTTTCTCTGATGCTTGGCAGTAGCCTTAGCTATAGAGTTTATCATTTAATGGTATATAATTTTTGTCGAATTTTCGTAAAAAATCAATAAAGCTCAATATATCCGCATATTTGTACGAAAAGAAATTCTGGACGCAGCAAGTGCGTTATGGTGGCGAATTTTGATCAAATGTTTCATATTTGAACAGCTCAATTTGCTATTAACCTATAAGGTTGACCAAGAAACGTGTTTTTTCGGGAACATTTTAAGTTAACTTTTGGAAATTTTTGTACATTTTCACACAATAAAGTTATTTTAATGGAACATGGCACATTGTTTTTACTATATAGGTTATATTGGTAACCAAATTTGATGCCTGCTGTCTTGAAAAAACACATATTTGTTATTAAAAAGATTTTTATGAAAATTCACTACCATAACGCACTTGCTGCGTCCAGAATTTTTTAAGGATATAATGATTTTGAAATCACAAACTGATTTGTATTTATTGTATGTATAGTATCGAAGATACATTTTACATTTCGGTAATCTTCTGTTAGATTGATTGAATGCCTAATAGGTTTTGATAAAAACTGATGTTTTGTTACGCAGTAGGAAACGTTTTAGATAAACTGTCTACACAAAGACGATACGTTGGTTATGTTATGTCTTTTTCTTGCAGAAGCAATTACGCAGTTGTTATGTAAGAGGTTTTTAACAAATGTTCAGCATTAGACTTTGTGAGCCTCAATTCACAAATCAATTCATCTAGTTCTTGTTCACTGGAGAAGTGCAGTTTCATATTTCCGTTTTCAGAAGGAGTGAGCTTTCTTAAGAACTATAGTGTGGTTCAGTCTTACCTTCAAGTTTCTCAAGGAAACATGATTAATGTCAAAATATTGCACTTGGGTATTGAATCTGTGGACATGCATTTTTTGTATTGATTCCGTAATGTATCATCACACCCACGTATCGTTTGGCACTACAACTCCGCAAACTGGGACGAAATGCGGGATTACTTTTCCTCATTTCCATGGGCGTCTGTCTGCTTCTCTCATCCTGACCCCTCTGATATCTCACAAAACGTCAGCGAAATTATCCAAGCTTGCATGGGATTATTTATTCCACGTACACAGAAAACCTCTTCAGCCACTCAAAAGCCCTGGTTCTCTAAATCCTGTGACAAGGCCAGACTTGAAAAGGTCAAGCATTTAACGACGCAAGAAACCGCTATGTCCGCATTCTTTCTGAGGCAAAAAACTCGTTTAATAACCACATCAAAAACAAAGTCCTCTTAAGCTCCAACGGCGGCAAACCCTTCTGGACTCTTGCTAAATCTATTGGGAATAATTTCTGCAAATGCACGTTCCCACCTCTTGTCTCAGGGGATGAAATTGTTTCCACTGCCCTGGGCAAGGCTGAACTTTTTGCTTCGTTGTTCGCCGGCAATTCTACTCTCAACCCACCTCCAAATGTTCAACCACCAACAGTCCCCAATGTCGCGCATAAAATGACGGATGTCATTTTCAAAACTAAAGAGGTACGAAAGATGCTCTCTTCTCTTAATACCAGGAAAGCCGCTGGCCTTGACGAGATCGCAGCAATTGTTCTCAAAAAATGCACACCGTAACTTGCTCCTATCCCGACTCGTCTGTTTCAGATATCTTACAATAAAGGCGTATTCGCTAGTAACTGGAAAACTGCTCGAGTACAACCCATCCCCAAGAAAGGATAGAAAGCGCTTCCTAGCAACTACATGCCTATTTATCTCCTTTCAGTCATCTCTAAAGTGATGGAAAAGTATATAAACAACGAATTACTAAAATTTCTTAAAAAACACAGTCTAATCCACGACAGGCAGTATGGATTCCGTCAGCGCAGATCGACTGCCGACCTCCTTTCCTTTGTCACCCATTCTTGGAACAAGTCTATGGAACTACACGGTGAATTCCAGATTGTTGCTCTAGACATATCCAAAGCATTCGACCAGGTCTGGCACGCAGCGCTGCTGAATAAACTTCCGGCCTATGGCCTACCACCAAAGCTTTGTACCTGGACAGCAAATTTCCTCTCGAACAGGAGCATTTCTGTTGTTGTGGATGGCCATTCCTCTAAACTGTATCTAATTAATGCAGGAGTTCCTCAAGGTTCAGCTTTAGCCCCTACTTTGTTTCTTCTCCACATCAATGACCTCCTCTCTAGCACATCCAACCCAGTTCATAGTTACGCGGACGACAGCACCCTCCACTCAAATATACAATATTCTAAGCCTGTCTCCTTAGCCCAACTCATGGAGGGATCTGTCTCCGTGGATCTCCAAAAAATATTAGACTGCGGAAGTAGAAATCTTGTACAGTTCAACCCCACCAAATCTCAGTCTTGCTTTCTTTTTCATAAGAGATACAGCAGCCCTAGACCCATCACAATAAATAATCAAGTTATTCAAAGTAATGAGTCCTTTTCTCTTGTTGGCATTTCTACGGATCGAAATCTTAATTGGCACCAACATGTCACATCAATTGCAGAAGCGGCTGCTAAGAAATTAGGTTTCCTCTTCCGGGCTCGCAAATACTTTTCACCAGCTAATCTCTATACCTTATATACTTCACAAATAAGGCCAAACCTTGAATACTGCTCCCACATCTGGGGTGCAGCTGCCGCTTCTACACTCGCTATTCTGGGGTCCATTCAAAAGAGAGCACGTCTCAACGGTGACCCTACCCTCACCCAAAGGCTGACATCCCTTGCCCACAGACGTGCCGTTTGTGATCTCTCTCTCTTTTATAAATATCTGCACGGGCACTGCTCAGAGGAGCTTTCCTCCATAGTTCCCCCACCTGCTGCCATCAACAGATCTACCAGGGGAACAGAGAGACTGCACCCTTTTACTGTCCAGGTCACCAGACATAGAACATCTTGTTATGTCCGCTCTTTTGTCCCGAGGACTTCCAAGTTGTGGAATTCCTTGCCGGCACATGTTTTTCCTTCTCCTCCGAACCTCCAAACCTTCCAGTCCAGAATTAACAAGTTGCCTCTTTCCTCCTTGTCAACACCCACGGTACGATAGTATCTAGGCTGTAAGCCCTCGTGTTGTGTTGAAATTATAAAAAAAGTATTAATTATATTAGTGAGTTTAACTTAACTTTGTCGAAGTTGACACAATGGGTTGTCTACATACTGCATGATTTTTCGGAGTAACACCCATAACTCCTAAATATCATACAGTTTGCAGAAAAACAACGTTGCCACCTCTATTGACAAAGTTAAGTTAAACTCACCAGCTTAATTTAGACGTTACAGATTCATCAACTGATAACTCCTTTTTTCAACTACAATTTGGAACATGCTTAAAAATATGTTTTTACGTTACTTTACACTACACACAACAATGAGGTAATATACACTTTGTAAAAATTTAATGCCGTACACAATAGCTAAAATCGAAGGTAATAAAAGGATACAAAAGGAAAAAAACAACATAATATACTTATGTACTCAAACTAAATACATTTCTTGGAGATGTTTCGTGTTCTAGAAATTTGACGTATTCACCATAGAAATACAAATCATCTACATAATTCTTTGGATTCCTACAAATTCGTAGCATAGCAAAGGTCATTGCACGACGTTCTCTTTTTGGCTAGGCCTCTACAGATGATAAACAAGAACCGCAAATTATTTGAGAAACCATTACTTTGTCGTGATTTTTAATTTAGAACCCAAAATATAGTTTTCCACATGAAAACTTCTCCACGTTGGCATGGTATCTTATATATTCCTGGCATGCGAATATTGGTGTCTTTACTGATGTTATCATGGTGCTGATCTTTGCTACGGGCCTAAAGACGGTGCCGGTATCTTTATTCTTCAGTAATTTGGTTACATTGTGTGTGATTCCGATTCAGGGCTGACAGTTTACTAAATTGTTGTATACAGTCTCTATTTTTAACACTTTGTGTTATTTGGAGCTGCCGTGACAACATACTACTTGGTTCCGCAACGAGGTGGCGGCACGTGCTTCGCGTCTTATATCTCACTTGCTGTAGTGATTCTGAATTAAAAAATTTAATAACTTAGAAAAAAGTTGGTGTATCACAAATTCCAACTCAATAGATAATAAGCATTTTGCAATTCTTATGTTAGGTTATTCAAAAACGAGAGGAATCAATTTTTTGTATCTACATACTTTACCAGTGACTTTACTTTAACCAGTTCATATTGGTGTCGTCTTTGTAGGAACTATCTTCGCCATAAAGAGAACTGCTATATTTTTTATATTATATTATCAATCACATGTTTCTTTGTCTTATTGATATTTAGAATATAGCATTAAAATATATTTAATGTAGTTTCTTTAAGTTTATCGCTTGATTGCATGAAAAGATTTTCTAATCAAACAATACCGAACACAACTGTAAGTTTATAGAGTTTAAAAAGGTTTCAGAAATGGCGAATGCGCGAAAATGTAACCAGCACAGGATATTAGTTTAGTCATATGGCGAAGGTACTGTTAAAAATGGAGACTAAGCAGGGGCGGCTATTCAATAAGTGCGCCCGTGCGTGCGCACTGCCGCCTGCCGTGCAAAAAATAATATTTTTGCCATGCTATATTTTAATAAATTTTTATTTGCGTTTTTACCTCCTGCATTCAACAAACAAAATTAGTATATCGAGGATCGCAGAGAGTCGGCAGCCATTAATACAGAATCAGAATAAGTATAGTGTTAATCGTTGACGACGTTATATACATCCGTTTCCATATAAAGCAGGCGGGTGGCGGTGTCTATTTTTCGGCGCTCTCAGGCAATGCGATACTTCAGTGCGAAATGATCGCCGAATCTTGATGACCTTCGTCGAAAACGACCGAATAAGCAATCTGTTGTGCGATATAAAATTACACACTTCCAGTTTGTAGTGGACTTTTGGCACAGGGTGTGTACCTACTACCTAGTAATTTTCGTCTTCGCGTCGGATTGATTTTTAATTAGGTCATTTCGTTGTTGTTTACGTGTTCTAACAAGACAATTATTATTATTATGATGGTTACTACTTCGGGTTGCTTAATAAGTGGACAAAATAATTGTGATACTGTGATTAATTCAGTGGATATTTTAAATTTAAAGGTTTACTGTTTAAGGGACTTTTTAATTACTATAACCTATAACTAACTAGAGGAAAAGTTGGTAAGTAGTTAATAATTATTAAGTTTAGTAAGTAGGTTTCTTGATAATACATTTTCAGGGAAAAAATAGGCGAGCCCTTCATTTTTAGTGAATTTTTATTTTAAAAAATTCACTAATAAAGAGGTATCGATGGAGAGAATTTGCAACTGATTTTGATGAAACTCGGCAAGTGCCTTTCTTTTATTAATGGCTTGGAGGAGGGGCTACACCAACAAGCGGATCCTTATAGCCACAGACAGCCAGGCAACCCTGAAGGCACTAAGTAGCACACGGGTAAATTCCTGGCTGGTGAGTGAGTGCCGAGACGAGGCGAGCGACCTGGCTGGGCAGAATGAGGTGACCCTCATCTGGGTGCCGGGTCACTCGGGGGTTAAAGGCAATGAAGAAGCTGACAGTCTCGCGAAGAGAGGCAGAGAACCTAAAACGAATAGGGGTTGTGTAGAGAAAATGTCGCAGAAAGTGTGTTTTACAAACCCTTAAGCTTCAGCTTTAACCGTAATTGTCTTTCATTTTACTAAAAGATTTCAAAAAAAAATTATTTCAAATAGAACCTTTCTCTAATGCTTTGTCAGTAGTTTTAGGGCTAGATGCATTCTCGCAACAATTAGAACCGTAGACCGGTTTCGCTCTCATTAGAGCTCTGCAGTACGGCATACTAAATGTGCCAGGGCTAACAATGTACTAAATTGTTAGTTAGTTGTATACAGTCTCTATTTTTTTAACCCTTTGTGTTATTTGGAGCTGGCGTGACAACATACTACTTGGTTCCGCAACTAGGTGGCGGCACGTCCACCACTTACTTAGTGATCAGTAGTTTTAGTTATAGACCGGGTGTCCCATATGTCGTTGGTGACACAAATTTCGAGTAATAAAACATGTTTATGAAAACGTTACCAACGAACTTTGTGTGTCGGCATTTTGATGATGCAATCCTGTCTAAAAATCATCTCTATTTAAATGCGTATTTGTTTGAGACACACATTATTATGTAGGAAATATCATATTTATTATAAAGGGATCTTTTGATCACGCATTTTACACTGCTAGATATTATTGAAGCAATTTATAATTTTCTAAAAACTTTTAGCGAAGAGTCAGAGCGGTGTTTACCCTGCAGCAAATTTTCATAAATACTGCATATCGTATTCAAACCACATTATTTTGCAAATTTCAAATTTAAAACAACAAAGATCAGTAGAGTTTGAAAATCAATGCAAACAGTTGTTAATGCATATACCAGGTGTCCTAAAAATGTAAGCCTACAATAAAATCCGAGCGTAACAACTGACAACAAATTGGCTAATATTTTCTACCTCACCATTCTTCAATATCCTCTAGATTCTGATATCCCAACACATGCATTACGAAACTGGCCGAGGTAAGGTCTTCTGTCTTCATCATTTAAGTTATGCTAAAGATTTTTTTTTGTAACTAATTTATTAAATTTATTTCAGAAGTGATATATTTTTATCCTGGTAAAAAGTACCCGATTATGATAAGAAAAGACGACGAATACAAAGTACATAACAAATGCAGTGGTAAGACATATTGGAGGTGTCTATTCTCAGACAAGTACAAATGTAAAGCCAGAGCTGCCACATATGGGAAAACACTGAAGATTATTTATCCTGAACACAGTCATCCTCTCCAACCAAGACAAAACAATAACCTGGTTTTAGTTCCACAGGTGGTTTACGTTGTCGATTAAAACAAAGATATTTTTAGAACGACTTGCACACTTGGCGCTTGATTACCATATATCCTTTGTATTTAGGGTCTCATTTTTCTGCTAAGTTGACTAGTCCTTTACAGCGTGCGGCAGCATAACTTCCTTTTTTTCAAAACTTAATAGAAGCTATTGTATGAATTAGAACATTTTTATTTGTTTTTTATGTTGTAGGCGCATGCCTAAAGTTTTGTTTTACATAGTTTTGAAAATCAAATCAGATAGGTGACGTCCCCCATTCCCCATACACTGAGTAAACCAAATTCTGGCGTTTGTCATGGCTCTTACCTGCCAGCAGGCGTTATGTTGGCAATTTCTTCCTGGATGTTGGCCTTTAAATCTTGTAGGGTCCTTGGACGGTTCACATAAACACGGAATTTCAAAAAAAAACCATAGAAAAAAATCACAAGGGGTCAAATCGGGAGAGCGGGCCGGCCACTCCAAATCGCCCCTAATTGAGATGAGGCGTGGAAGTGTTCCGTCAAAACAGTCATCGATGCTCTTGAAGTGTGTACCGTTGCACCGTCTTCAAATGTCCCCTAATTCCAACTCATCTAGCCGTGGAAAAAATGTCTTGTAACATGTTTACATAGCGGTTCGAATTCACTGTCACTGCGACTTCATTTTCCTCAAAGAACCAGGGACCAATAAATCCAGCTGAGGAAATTGCACACCACACTGTGACTTTAGGTGAATGCAAAGGCCTTTGATGCAATTCGCGAGCACAGTAGCGCATGTTTTGTTTTTTGACGGATCCATACAAATGAAAATGGGCTTCATTACTGAAAAAAAACCAATAGCGTCCTCAGGACCGACTTCGAGAAGAACCTCACCCGCGTTCATCCGAGAACTGAAGTCACGTTCAGAAAGTTCCTGCACAATCGCCATCTTGTAAGGATGGAAATGAAGATCATATTGAAGAATTATCCTTAGAACGAGCGGCACGCCCTAGGACAAACGCATGTTTGCGCGCAGTATCCCGTGGTGGTCGCAAGATTGAAGCTCCCACTGCCTCAATGTTTTCAGGTGATCTAATGGGCCGAGGGAATCCAGTTCTTCGTCTTGTCGCACTTGCAGTTTGTCTGAACATAGTGACCCACGTAACAATTGATTTCCGGTCCGGGACAGGGGCCAACGGGGCTAAATTAAAGCGATTCCGAAAGGTTGCGATCACAGAACATCCGCTAGAAAAGTAGGCCTGAACGGCAAAAGTACGCTCCTCACTGTTCCAACCCATGATGGCGACTGAAGTATGTTGGGACAAAACTTTATAGTCCCGCCTCTCGAACGAGACCACTAGCGTTCCGCTGCAACATTAACCGACTGAATGGCGCGCATTTAAAAAAAGGAAGTTATGCTGCCGCACCCTGTATCTTAAGAAATCCAGCAATTGCGCGACTACAATAGTGTTAGTTCTACTAATGTAAAAAAATATATCCTCTTTCTGTGTAATATTAAGAAGTTATGATAATAACTAATTAAAAAACACTGTTTTTAAGTATAAATGTATTTTAAGGTATTGTGTTAATTTATTGATATTAAGCTGTACCAAATTAAATAATACAGAATTTATTTTCTTTGTTTTATTTGCCCTCATCAGATTAGATTTCATTCTAGTTTGTTGATTAAACAGCCCCACAGAAAATATTATTTGTGTGGCACCTGGAATGTTAAGCCCCAGATACACGGCCCGTGATATGGAGAGCCTGGCCCGTAGGCCGGCGTCCCAGAGACCGCCAGCTTCATAGGCCGTCGCATATTCAGTAACGGCAGACGTGCTAGACTTCCGGCGGTGCTTTGGCTCCTTTCGGATTTTTAGTAATGGCCGACAAACCGCGATTGCTCGACTTGACACAGCAGACGTACTAGGTATACTGAGTCGTGTTTTTTAGTGAATTTTTATTAATATATATATATATATATATATATATATATATATATATATATATATATATATATATATATATATATATATATATATATATATATATATATATATATATATATTACAATTATTTTAAAGCTCTGGGACGCAGCAAGAGCGTTATAGTAGCGAATTTTCATAAGAATTGTACACTATTATTATACGGCGTATTAGTAAAGTTAATACCTTGAACTTACACAGACCTTGAAGATCGATTTTAGAGGTCCTAGTACGTGCACATTTGAAGAATTATTTCAAAAGTGTTACCATCGATGTCTCTCAACTATCAAAAAAATTCATTAAAGTTATACAGAAGATTTCCAGAAGGAAACTTAATTCATATTTAGAAAAGTAAAGTATCTGCCAAATTATAAACGTTGCAGTTACTTTTCCTTATTAATCGCCAGTATGATTTCGTTTTAGTCAACATAATCAAACCGTTTTTTTTTTCAATATCAACAATAACAAAATCATAATTTAAGACTCAAAGGTGACAAACTTATTCAGGCGTTTTAAATAAAAATGAGATCTTGTTCAAAACGTAGGAAATCTGTGCACTATTGTTTCTCCAAATGTCATACATTAATGGACCTGGATTGGATCATGCAACCTCTGTAGGAGTCCAGCACGCTTCCAATGCGCTATCTGCTAATACGCCAACTAAGGTTTTATATGATAAGTATACGTAACAATTAATTACACAATTAGTAGGATTACCATTAAAACAGATCCCACGACAGTTTCGGTCTTATATGACGTCTTATGTTTAAGTGTAAAGATAAAAGAAACTATTTTAGAATCAGTTTTATAGAAACTTGGCTTGATTTTCTTTACATTTCCTCTATATTATGCGACAGCATAATATATCTATGCTGCGCTAAAACTGTACTTGGGCCCGTTCATAAAGCTACAAATATAGTGTAATTTAATAATTGATTGAATACTCCGGTTAAAAAACAATCACCTGGCAAATTTTTAATTTCATGTCGTCTGTCATTCGCGATATTTGTGGCCGAGGTTTCAGGATTGCTGGTTCGGAAAGTATGTCTTATGCCTATTATTTATTTTGTTTGGTTACCGTTTATGTATGGTTTATAATTGTTGTATGAATCAAACTACGCGTGACAGTTAACTACTCTTTCTGTTAGGCATTGAAATTTAACCACGAACTCGTTGCAACGCATGTCTTTGGGATTTAAATTTTAATTTGGAAAAAACTCTAAACATTGTGTACCAAATAACTTAAAATTCACAACATAGGTTTATTTGCACTGTTTTCACCCACATGTAAAGTCTCATTCCAGTTACTCTGATACTTACAAAAATATAGCGTTTTCAAAAGGTTTTCCCCGATTTCCACCGAAAAACTTGAGCATAAAGGCTGATTAACGAACTTGACCTCATTGTAAAATATCGACATTTATGTATTGCCGTAACTTAGTAAAACCCTCCCAAAAAATAAGGCGGTGAAATCCGTTGCGAATTAGAGTAATGCGGCGATCAGAAACTTTGTGCCTGTGAAAAACTGAAGCAAAAACCCGATACTCCTGTTTAATATTTTTCATACATTTTATGTAAGTACAATTTGTTGAAACAAATTCATCACAATACAGGGTTCTCCAAATTGTACTTATCAGTGCTCATCACGGCTCCAATATTCACTCATTAGATCTTATAAGTTAATCAGCTCTGGTGAGAACCTTTCATTATGTATTAATTTCAAATTGAGTTTTATAACTTGTATGTAATATTGAACATTGTATACATACATACATACATACATACATACATATATATATATATATATATATATATATATATATATATATATATATATATATATATATATATATATATATATATATATATTATGACGCCGCCGCGCTTCCTTTTATACCAGATGACAAATGCTCAAATAATTCCTAACCTATCAACAAATCTAATTTGTCATTGGCATAAGCTAAGTTACCGGGAAGTTAGAGGGCCGCCAGCTTTTATACAGTGGAGACGGGCGTGGGTTAAAATAAGATCTTAATTAGGGGCGCCACTTGATTGTTTAACCTCTACTCCCGGATATTCTAATAAGATGTTTACTAATATGCTTCCTTGCCCAGATCCAACACAACCAAGAATTCTTGGATCACACTGGCAACTATAGCCAACCACAATCGAGCACAGGTAGCTACAAGGGATATATAACTATGATTACACAAATTAAATTTCGGAACGGTATGGTCTCATAGACCCACAAATAAAGATAACGGTACTGATCCAATCTATCAACAGTCCTGAAAAAGAAAACACAAACACCAAACCAAAATACCTAAAATATGATAAAATACGGGCTTTTATTAAGCTTCTTTGGCATACAAGAATTTATTAAAAGTTGTTTTAAAATTCTGATCTAAATTAATAAAAATAAAATATAAAGTCTCTATAATATCACAAAAATGGCTTGCTACCAAATAACAAGATCTTTACTGAATATTTATGAAGGTACTACAAATATCGTTGTTCTACGGAAAATCCCACTTTTCGTGCACGCAAAGCTCACAAATCATTTTCCCCAAATATTACTTAATTACACGATAATTACAGTAAGTGGTTTGATTAAAGATCAAGTCCCAAAGAATAATCAATAAGCTGGTCTAATGCTAACAGTAAATGATAACTAATGGTACTCTCAAAAGTGAAGCAATTATATTAATAGTGGTCTTATAAAAATCTGTACCATATTTAGTGAAGTTAAAATAAAATAAATTCGATTTGATTTTAGTAAATTTAACACAGATGAATATTTAAAAAGGTATCTTATCAAGAATGTCTCTTATCACTTTATACGTTATCACAAAACGGAAAATTCTTACTTGACATTCCTGGACTTCTAGGCCATCTAATTATCATCAAATTGCAAACCAACCAAGGCCTCTAGGAATACGGGACTGCAACCACGGGAATGATGCAAAAACGGTACGGCAATGCGACAACGATAGGGAAGACCTTCTTATTGAGATCCTAATTCCTTTCTCCATTTAATTCGACAGCCATATATCTTGTTCGGTACATAAAAATTCGCTAATCCATGCGAGACTTTCCCACTCCAAATTTACGGTACGTGAATTTACCAAAGATATCGCCCAATACAATAATGTCGGCCTACCACAAGGCTATTCGGCACAAAAGTCGCCCTACACAAAGACTTCGTCGGTACGAGAATAATATCTCCGGTACAAGGAAAATCCAGCCGGTACAAGGTATACTTCCTCCGGTACAAGGTATGCTCCAGCCGATACAAGGTCCCTAAAAACAACAAGTAACGGGATGCTAAAGGTGTTACAGTTAAGAGAGAGGATGATTTCTTACCTCCAGAGAGGGAAACGAAATTCCACAACGGGATACGATAAATGTGGTCCTTAAATCCCCTAAACGGGTCTCTCCACAGCCTTCGGCACTAAATCCGTACATTACGACATCACCAGAAAGACTGCAGATTAAATTCTGAGAGCAACAAAACCCACAAGGGAGGATACTTAATATCCAAAACTTGCTCCTCAGACGGAACCACGTGTTAACTCCACAAATTACCAACGAAATCTCTCTCTCGAAACTTTCAGCACATTCATATCTCCGACTCGAAAACCACAGGTGCTGCCACATCCTTCGCTCTCTCTCGCATCACATACGTCTCCAGCCATCTATCCTTTTCAACATGCGGACCCTTTCCGAACTACGGCCACGGCCACGCAAGCGTGTAAGCCGGCCCGATATACCAGGGGTAATACAAATATAAATAATTTACGAAAGATCTAAATTCGATTCATTATACGAGGGATATCCAGAAGAATTAACCACAGTTGTCGCCAATAATTCTTTTTACAACGCAGGGGAGGAACCACAATTACGTCCAAATTAGCTTAGATGTTTAGCTATCCAATTTATACCGTTACAATATATATTGAAATGGTATTTATAAGGGGGGTAACAGAGAAAATATCCACACGTATATACACTTACTTAAAAGTTACACACACAACAAGCTAACAAAATATTTAAAACACCCCATGTGGAAGCAAACAATGTTTGATAATTCATTGATTGTTGTAGCCCTTACTTGGTGAAACTGGTTTATACTACATACAGACTTGGAGACTACTTCTTTGGCTTCACTATTGGTTTTCGTTTTTGTAGGAGAATGACGTAGCCAGCGCGTAAGCTAAGTGGAGCAAGTGGCCCTTATGAATTCGGGATGTTATAGGATGTTCTTCAACGTTTCTGTGACTAGTTTCGCTGCTTGACAGCATTCTCAGACAGATTGAAATTGAATTAGTACGAAATCATAACAATTACAAATAAAAATCTGTTGCTATGTTATGATATGATGTTTTGATCAAACATTTTTTATCAAATTGAAAATAAAATGAAACACAAATGACAGATGAGGCTCTCAAAATGTCTACGTGATGTATGTGAATATTTAACATAAAAATACTGTTATTGTTTAGTTTATTGACGTAACTGTTATCATAGTTATTATAGGCTAGTTCTATTTTTATGTTAAATATTGACATACATCACGTAGACATTTTGAAAGCCTCATCTGTCATCTGTGTTTCATTTTATTTTCAATTTGATAAAAAATTTTTGATCAATGCATCATATCATAGCAACAGATTTTTATTTGTAGTTGTCATGATTTCGTACTAATTCAATTTTAATCTGTCTGAGAATGCTGTCAAGCAGCCAAACTAGTCACAGAAACGTTGAAGAACATCCTAGAACATCCAGAATTCATAAGGGCCACTTGCTCCAGTTATCTTACGCGCTGGATACGTCCTTCACATACAAACACGAAAACCAAAATTGAAGCGAGAGAAGTAGTCTCCAAGTATGTATGTAGAATGTTTGATAAACAAATAAAAACCTACTCTTTGGTGTATGCGATGTCAAAGAAGTAAATACATAAACTTTATGAACAGCTAGTCTGTCTGGGAAAGGAAATTTATGTGTATGTATGTCACGACGAAGGGAAAGTAAAATAAATATATACAGGCATATCATAAGACCTGATGTCAATTTCAAAAGTCAAAACAATGTATACCATGATTAATTCCCAAGTATATATATATATATATATATATATATATATATATATATATATATATATATAATAATAATAATAATAATAATAATAATAATAGATTTTTTTTTTCAAAATACAGTTCAATAACAATAACATACATAGATCTACTGAACATAATAAATCTTGGAGAGATTCACAAAAGTCAGAGACTTGTGCGTGGATACATCTAGACCAAGCAAAGTATACAAAACTAAGTAATGAACACAAGAACACACACACACACACAGGCGCAAAAACCAAAAACACCCACCAGCACACTCACACAAACACATTCTCTCACACATGTACAGTGTACACTCTCACAAATGTATATAATAATTTAAAAAAAGTGTGCATATTTAAAATGATTACTGTGCGGTACAACATCGCAAACGATATCATACGACCTGCTCAACACCTATCTGTGTACTAAACCATGAATGATGTGTCTAGATTTCGAAACCCATGCTTTCACCATCCTCACATAAGAACGTAAAGTTGGTGCAGTTCTGATATTGACTGGAAGAGTATTATAAATTCTTGGTGCAATATAAGTATAACTACGCTGGCCCACAGTCTTAATTACTCTGTTCGTTTGAGCGGCCGCTGCTGCGTTTAGCCTAGTTATGTACGAATGCTCTATTCTAGAGACGCGATCATACCTTCTTACGTACGTCAACACAGCCAATGAAAAAAGTTGCCTAATATCATTAGCTCCTGCTTCAGCGTACAACGATTCAGACGGGTAAGTGTAGCACTTATTATCAATTAGTTTCAGGAACCAACGTTGAATTATATCCAACCTTTTCAGGTGACAACTCAACGCAGCACCCCAAACAACAATCCCGTATGTAAGAAGGGGTTCAACCAATGCCGAATAGACCATTCTAAGACACACCGTTGTCAGAAAGGTTTTTAGGTATTTAAACTTATACAAAATGGTCCTCAACTTTTTAACAACCACACCAACATGCTCATCCCAACGCAGATGTTGATCTATGATGATCCCCAAATACCTAGCTTTTTGTGCCGCCTCAATTTGGATACATTGGTCATTACAAACTATTTGCAGTGTATTAAATGACGGCAGGTGTGACTTATAGGAGGCAAATGCAACATACTTCGTCTTCTTTGTGTTAAGTCAACCCATTGGCATCAAACCACCCCTTAATATTCACAAAATCATCTTCAATTTTGGTCTTTAGCCGCTGCCAAGAACAATCTTCATATAGAATTGCAGTATCATCTGCAAAACCAATGACTTTACCAGCTGTCTGCACATCAAATATATCATTGATATACAAACTAAATAACAACGGACCCAGGACTGTACCCTGAGGAACGCCAAATTCAACCACCTCAAAATCGCTGCAGCTGTCGTCAATCCTTGTGCACTGCCTTCTAGACCGCAAATAATCCCCAATCAAAAGCAGCGGAACACCCCTAAAACCGATACCCTCCAATTTTTTGAGAAGAATCCTGTGATCAACAGCGTCGAAGGCCTTTTCGACGTCTAGAAAGATGCAAATACTTTGTCTTTGCTTATCCAGGGCAGAATAAATTCCTGTAGTTAGGGTATTTAACGCATTCTGTGTTGACAGACCCCCTCTGAAGCCAAACTGCGATTCTGATAAAATGTTATGCTTCTTTAAATAGCTTGTTATTTTCTGACAAATAATTTTTTCGAAAACCTTGGCCACACTCGATAATAAGGATATCGGCCTATAATTTGGCATTTCGTCCCTGTTTCCTCCTTTAAAAAATTGTTTTATTACTGTCTTCTTTAGAATGTCTGGGAAGATACCAAGTTCTATGCATCTGTTGATTAGGATAGTCAGCGGGACTGCAATAACATGTACGAGTTCCTTCAAGTTCTCCACAGTGATCGAGTCCAACCCAGGAGCTTTTTTTACCTTCATACCCATTATGCAATCAATAACTTCGGACTCACATGTAGGTGTTAGAAAAATGCTGTATGGCTTCATATCTACCTTAAAACTGGCCCCAGAAGACGGTATTTTTTGTGCCAGTGCTCTCCCAACGGATGAAAAATATTTATTGAATGCGTTGGCTATTTCCCCCGGGTTGGAGTTATTTAATGAGTTATCACCCCCTAGTTGAATGCTTCCTGCAGGATCCTTTCTCTCTTCCTTAGTTAGCCGATTTACCGTCTCCCAAAGCTTTTTAGGTGAATTGGGGTGGAGGCATATTTGTTTTTTGACAAAGTTTGCTTTTGCGCACTTGATTATTTCATTCATATATATTCATATATATATATATATATATATATATATATATATATATATATATATATATATATATATATATATATATATATATATATATATATATATATATATATATATATATATATGAGTTAAAGACGGAAAAACAAGATTAGTAGATAAGTTAGTTTGTAAGATATAAAATATATGTACAAAGTAAAGGTAGGATCCAGGACAGAATAGACTGCAAATATGATTGGATTTAACTATTTACAGTGCGGATAAATAACAATAGTGTGACGGACAATAAGAAAAATGTGAATGGGTGAAGAGTACAGGCTGCACGGATAGTTTTTAGGAGGTTTAATGTGTTACTGTTTATTAGAATTAAGTTTAATAATTTGTCATAACCTAGATTAAAGAACAGATGTTTATTATCAGATGTCAAAATGACAATATAAAATGTCTAATATAGGTTAGATAATAAATGAAGGGAAATCAATTATCAACAACAATGTAATTTGTATCAGTGGGGACAGTGAACAAGGCATTGTAAAGAACAAAACAGAATGGTACATTTGAAGGTGGCCAATTCAAAACAAAAATTCAATTGGTTACGGTTGCCGACGGAAAAATAATAAACAAGTAGGACTTTTTTGAAAAATTTGGAACGAGAAGGAGGAAAAATTGTAAAGAGTAGAGATTGAAGTACATAGTTCGAAGAAACAAGAACAAGGTTGACATTTCAAATGATAGCAGCAGAAAAGGAGCCAGGGAAGAAGTAGTCGACAAAAAAACTGTGAGTTTAAAAAACCATATACTTACGTTTTGATGTGGCCTACGAACTGTATCAGAAACATACTTGTGATCTAAAGCATTTAAAATTGTTATAAAAATCACACATAAGCACAAGTAACCAGATTTAATCGAATATTCATAATAAGGAGCTAGTCTGGCTATCTTTTGACAGCAGGGATCATTACACGCCTAATTTAGAAGATATTTACCATTGACTAATAGGACGTGAAATTTCAGTACAATAAAGTTAGCTTTAACCACTTGGGCTTAAGTTTAGCCAGTTTAGGAACAGATTTATATAAATCTAAAAGTTTCACTAAATTATCAACACAAAGTTAAAATTAAAACAACTTAAAATGTTGCTAATGCAAGATACTGGCCAGTTCTTTCTTGGGGGTTTTAAAAGCTTTAAATTCAGTAAATAAGTAAATTAAAAAGAGGTAGGAGTAATAGGCATTTGTCAGACGATCTAGTATTAATAAAAGTATAAGTTTTGTGTTATTTTAAAATTCTTGC
The DNA here is from genome assembly GCA_964006375.1 of Tillus elongatus. NCBI lineage: Eukaryota > Metazoa > Arthropoda > Insecta > Coleoptera > Cleridae > Tillus > Tillus elongatus. The sequence continues at coordinate 319,315,534 of OZ023262.1, read as the reverse complement.
TTTTTTTTTTGGTTTGTATATATAAATATTTGGAAAAATAACTAATATGAGAAGGGGCAGAATCAGCAAAATTTAAAAAATATTAGAAATTTGTAAACATATAGAAAAGAGCAGTGTTTTGATTTTTTTTATATATATTTGAAGTTATAAGGATATAATAAGACTTGAACCCACTTGTTTATAATAAGCTCCATGTTTTGAGAGTCATTTACAGATACATAGCTCATAGCGTGATATTTATTTTATTAATCTTTCATGTGTGGTGTACAGCTATAAAAAGACATTGAGTACACCAAGGTGTAGTTTGTATATACATATACATATATATATATATATATATATATATATATATATATATATATATATATATATATATATATATATATATATATATATATATATATATATGCATGGTGTCCCATCGGTCTGTGGATGGAAGATAGCTTCTCATTGAAGCCATATTTTAAAATGCTGTTTTCTCGAGGCGATAGGTGTTCCACGAGTGCACATTTAAAAATTGATTCCATTTATACAGGGTGGCTATATACAGAGTGTTGCGCCAAACTTATTTTTTTAAAGTGGAATACCCTGTATTTTATTGCAGATTTGGATTTTCCTTGCTTTATACATTACCTGAGTGAAATTTCAACCCTTTCTACAGGCTACTTTTAAAGATATGGCCATTTGTTTATCTGAATCGACATGTATTGATCACCTGATATCTCCCAAGAACTAACGTAACCAATTATTTTTTATGGCGATATACTTTCAACATGTGGTCTATTTTATTTTGATACTGAGAAGTATCCGTCATAATTGGAAATCATCATATGCAGTATGACCCAAAACAAGAATCGAAGACTTTCTAGAAATTTTCAAATGGAACATCCTATATTTTATATCGCTATCTGGTAGCTTATTTACTCCTCTATTAATTTTATTAAGCTTCACTCAAATAAAACTCAAAATTGTCCCGGAACACCTTGTCCGATTTTCCTGGCTAACGAACTCTTTCAAGCCATTAATTATATTTTGAGTTATCGGTTGGATATATATATATATATATATATATATATATATATATATATATATATATATATATATATATATATATATATATATATACATACATATAAAAATTGAAACTGACCCCGGATATGGGTTCTAGGGGTCCTAGTTCGCGCTCATTTGACACAATTTTTGCAAAGTCTCAAAGTCTCACTATCGATATCTATCTATTAGTGATTTAAAAAAAAATCACTAAAAAGCAAAGAAAATGTTAGCGGAATTAACGACTTTCAGAAGAGTGAAAGCCAAAAAAACTTTGTTTGCTGACCATTTAAACCTCGCATCACGAGGGGTCTAGATAACATTTTCGAAAAATCCAATTTGAAACTAACATTGCCGACAAAAGATCTGTAAAAAACTTGCTAGGTCGCCTAAAAGACCAGGGAATCTATGAATTAAGTTGTAAACCTTTAAACATTTAGCACAATTAAGATACGGTACTATAGATAGATCTTCTGTCGCCCGACATATTTGGGACACTAGTCACCATGTAAATGAGGAGAATCTAAAATTAAAAAATTAATAAAAAATGTTAGACAACCCGGACAGCTAAACGCCTTCGAAAGTATATATATATATATATATATATATATATATATATATATATATATATATATATATATATATATATATATAGTAATAATAAAAAAATGTATGAATCTCGCTACGCCGTGTATGAGTAGTATCCTGATAGATTGCTTTGTAAAATAAATAATGGCACAAGCGCGTCCGATAGATAATAAAAGAATACAGATATTTCCGCCAAACGAAATATGTTAGTTTTGGTGTCGTTGAACTTCGCTAAATGGTTAGTGACCGACTACCCGCAGAACAGCATAAATATTCTATTCATCCTCTGATGACGCTAACTTGGTTAGTGAAAGGACCGTCAGTTTTTTTTTATGTGTTGTGATTTGGATTCTTCAAGTGTGCTGATCAGTGATCATCGCAGGTTCCAATGTTCACTTAGTGAATTTAGTTTCCTGTAAAACAATGTAAAAAGCTAAAATCTTATTGACACTATTTTAAAACAACTTATGTTTCAGAGATCATTTATTTTTACCCTGGTAAGAAATATCCGATAATGATACGGCAAGAGTACGAATATAAAGTGCATAGAAAATTCTTGGACAAGACTTTTTGGAGATGCACGCACAACCAAAAATACAAATGCAAGGCCAGAGTTGCTACATATGGCAAAGCTCTTAAAGTGTTGAAATCTGAACATACACATGAACCAAAAACAAGAAACTACCAAGGTCTGATACAACGGGTTGTCCATGTTTCCAGAGATGACAAAAATACGTTTTTGTTTGAATGAATATAGATTTAAACGTTTGCTAAATCTCTTTCGTAAAAACTAAAGTGTCAAAGGTTGTTTTAATAAAATTAATTTCTTATGGTCATTAATTATTTAATTATACAAATTTTCATATATAATATTCTAGTTACCAGTACATGGTGACTCTCGCAACTGCTATAAATTACTTTTAACGACAATTTAATAAATTTAAATAAAGACAATAATTTTAGAAATCACTACTCCTATTTATATTTCCTAGACAAAAACAAAAAACAAATTCAATTAGACAATAGTTAGCTTTATATGTCAGTTTGGCACTTTATGACTTCACTCAAATTCATAAAAAGGTTTTGTTTTCATGTTTGTTATTGCATAATTAGTTTAGTAGAACTCACGTTATATGTAAGTATTTTAAAGTTTTATATTTTTCCCAAGTAAATTGTAAACTTTTTTTCTTTCCATGTTGTAGCCTTGAGAAAGGAATAAATTTTTCCGAAAGCTCGGCCTATAATAAAGAGTTTTATTCTACAACTGACGGCTTTCCCACAATATATATATATATATATATATATATATATATATATATATATATATATATATATATATATATTATATATAAACATAAAAAAATTGAAGCTGACCCCGGATATGGGTTCTAGAAGTCCTGGTTTGCGCTCATTTGAAAATTTTTTTGCAAAGTCTCACCATCGATATCTATTAGTGATTTTTAAAAAATAAAAATTCACTAAAATAAAAGTAATGGAAATTAATATTAAAATAATCCTCGACATCACTTCAATTGATGTAATGAAATATCTACAATGTTGGACAAAGACAGATGATTTTACCTGTATTGCTATACTATTTAAATAAATCGTAGAGAAAAATCTAAACAATGGAAATTACAATCATTGCATGATGTCAAAATATAGTTGTTTCTTACCGGGGCTGCCAAATCTTCAGAAATCTCATGCAGCTAAACCTTTCATGTAAGTATAAACATCTCAAATTTTCTTAACTTCTGATAATAAAGAAAACATTTTATAAAATTAAGGTTTATCACTTAGTTAAAAAATACGGTAATCCATAGTTGTATTTAATATCGGCAAATTTCGAATTACCCATTTATCATGATTTTTAACTCATCGCTCCAATCCCAATTTATTATATTTTACAACGTTTTTCTTCCTCATTCTCGTCTTCTATGTTTATGACGTCTGTTTCTACTAACCATCTTGAGGGTTGCGCCCAAGAAAGTTTTCTTGTGCTTTATGCTTTAAATGTGGTTGTATGCATGTACCCGGGAAAGGACAATCCCCGTGTTTTTGAGTCTGGGGGGAGTCACAAACCCTCTTCGTCCTGGTGGTTCTTCTTTCCCCTCTGCATGCATCCAATCACCCTCAATGCATGAACCACGGGATTTTTTTTATGTTCATCTTTCTAGTGTATTTTTTATTGAGTATCTTTCCTGTTTATTAATTTATTTGTTTGAGTTTTGTATCCAAATTACTGTATAAATATTTATGCCAGAGATAATGTTTTTGTTTGCCCTCCTTTACCTTATTTTTTACTGTTCCTAATTAAATAAAGTATTTTTTATAACTTTTAATATAATGCTAAATCACTAATACATTATATATTATTCTTATCAAAATTCACTACCATAACACAGTAGCTACGTCCCGAAAGTTTTTATTAGTAGTGTTTGCATCCTTAATAGGAATTTTATCTTAAAATATTTAGCATACATTGTGTCCCAGATTGGTGCTGCATCTATTGCTATCTCGGGTATTATAAGAGATACAAACTCGGTTAACTGGGTAATCAGGATTCTATTACCGTTTCGGAACTTCCATCGCATTTTATCATTTGTTTTTTGTTTTCGAAATAATCGCGAAAAACCATAATGGTGTGTTTTTGACGCCCGTATCTCGGTCATCTGAGAACATACGGTATGTTTTTTAGACATTCTAAAGTCACAAGGTCTTAATAAATAAAACAAAAGAATATAATTTACCATTTTCGAGATAATGATTATAACTTTGTCTTTTCTTATGGACGCCATATTGGACTCTTATTGCATTAAATAGCTTTTTGTATCCCCTTTTAGTGAATTTTCTTTAAAAAAATTCACTAATGAGGATATCCCGAGTTTTGAATTTTGAAAAAATTTCTTCAAATGAGCGCTAATTAGGCCCCCCAGAACACATATCCGGGGTCAGTTTCAATTTTTATATGTTTATATACATATATATATATATATATATATATATATATATATATATATATATATATATATATATATATATATATATATATATATCACACCGATAACTCAAAAAATAAGAGGCCGATTTTGATTAAATGTGGTGAATAAATTCCTTTTGCAAATGGCTTGGATAAGTTCGTTAGCCAGAAAAATCTGCCCAGGTTTTCCCGGAAAATTTTGTGTTTTTTTTCGAAAAAAATATATCTCTGGAATTAGCAAAGTAAGGGCAACTAAATTTGGTACGTGGGTTTATATCCTTATAGGTAAGTTACCTACCAAAATTTAGCTATGTAGGTCAAAAGAAAAAAGTTATAGGCATTTAAAGAAAAATAAATTCGGGTTTTCCTCAAAACGTCTAAGTTGCGATTTAAAACGTCAAAATCGGCAACATTTAGGCAAATAACTTAAATCTAATACGGGCTATGGAAATCAAATGTCTCAAGAGGGATGTTTTGCAAACCCTGAAGTCTTAATTTCAACCGTCATTGTCCTTCATTTTAATCAAATGTTTCCAGAAAATTCATTTCAAATAGACCCATTCTCTGATGCTTGGCAGTAGTTTTAGCTATAGAGTTTATCGTTTAATGGTATATAATTTTTGTCGAATTTTCGTAAAAAATCAATAAAGCTCAATATATCCGATATTATACAAGATATGAAGAAAATTTGTATATATTAATTATAGGATGTCTTGAGCTACATCTTAAAAAAATATTTCTACAATCACAGGCTGGCCCATAAGTAGTTGGTGATACAAATTTTCTTTTTAGTGAATTTTCTTTAAAAAATTCACTAATGAGGAGATCCCGACTTTTGAATTTTGAAAAAATTTCTTCAAATGAGCGCTAATTAGGCCCCCCAGAACACATATCCGGGGTCAGTTTCAATTTTTATATGTTATATATATATATATATATATATATATATATATATATATATATATATATATATATATATATATATATATATATATATATATATATATATATATATATGTATCACACCGATAACTCAAAAAATAATGGGCCGATTTTAATTAAATTTGGTGAATAAATTCCCTTTGCAAATGGCTTGGATAAGTTCGTTAGCCAGGAAAATCTGCTTAGGTTTTCCCGAAAAATTTTGTGTTTTCTTTCGAAAAAAATTTATATCTCCGGAAATAAAGTAGGGGCAACCAAATGTGGTACGCCGGTTTATATCCTTATAGGTAAGTTACCTACCAAAACTTAGCTATGTAGGTCAAAAGAAAAAAGTTGCGGGTTTATATCCTTATAGGTAAGTTACCTGCCAAAACTTAGCTATGTAGGTTAAAAGACAAAACAGTTATAGGTATTTAAAGAAAAATAAATTAGGGTTTTCCTCAAAACGTCAAAGTTGCGATTTAAAACGTCAAAATCGGCAAAATTTTGGCAAATAACTTGAATCTAATACGGGCTGTTAAGGTTCTGCCCTCGAAGGACCATGTTAAGGAAGCGTAGGTTAAATTATAGGGATAAAATCGTCGAACTAAGCACATATGTAGACATAGGTAACGGTAACGAGGTTAATTCACAAACTTAATATTTAAAAATAATTATATAATTAACAAAAATGAAAGAACTTACGTAGATACTGACATGATGACTATTAAAGTTAACAGTGTTTATGTTTAGATAATTAAATTATAAGTATCGCGGCGTTATATTTTGAAGCAATCTAATGTTTAACCGACTACATTGTAGAAGCTTATTTAATTAACTATTATTATGTGACTAAATGAATTTCATTTATATTTACCAAACAATAACACATTTTTGATTCTTAATTAGTTTTACATTGTAGAAGCTTATTTAATTAACTATTATTTTCTGACTAAATGAATCTCATTTATATTTACCAAACAATAACACATTTTTGATTCTTAATTAGTTTTCCGACCTTACTGACTGCAACATTCTTGTATCTTGCAACTTTGCTTTGTTATTGTTTACGTGATATTTTCAATGTCAATCGATACAATGCTGACCTCTAATTAATGCAATATTTACATTCCTTGCTTAACGAATTAAACTGAACTACTTTTAATAATTATTTTAGTGTTTTTACCAATTATGTTTCTAAGGCTATTAGGGCCGTTATGAGACATCATCTGTTCTCTGAAAATCAAATGTCTCAAGAAGGGTGTTTTACAAACCCTGAAGTCTTAGTTTCAACCGTCACTGTCCTTCATTTTACTAAAATGTTTCCAGAAAATTCATTTCAAATAGACCGTTTCTCTGATGCTTGGCAGTAGCCTTAGCTATAGAGTTTATCGTTTAATGGTATATAATTTTTGTCGAATTTTCGTAAAAAATCAATAAAGCTCAATGTATCCGTTATTATACAAGATATGAAAAAATTTTGTAATCTTAATTATAGGGTGTCTTGAGCTACATCTTAAAAAATATTTCTACAATCACAGGATGGCCCATAAGTCGTTGGTGATACAAATTTTCTTTTTTTTAATCAAACACGCCTTATGTTATTGTATTTTTGCATTTTCCATCGAAATATAATGCATGTTTGTAAGAAAAGAAATTCTGAATGCAGCAAGTGCGTTATGGTAGCGAATTTTGATCAAATGCTTCATATTTGAATAGCCCAATTTGCTATTAACCTATAAAGTTGACCAAGAAACGAGTTTTTCTGGGAACAGTTTAAGTTTACTTTTGGACATTTTTGTACATTTTCACACAATAAAGTTATTTTTATGAAACATGGCACATTGTTTTTATATATAGGTTATACTGGTAACCAAAATTGATGTCTGCTTTCTTAAAAAGAAAACACACATATTTGCAATATTCATACTCATACTTATTTATTCTTATCTTAATTATACAGCATGTCCCACAAAAAAAGCTTAGCTTGTGCTTGCAAATAACATAATTTTAAACTTCTTCCAAAAAATCAAACTGTCAAACGGTTTTATTCTGTCACTTTCCAAATTTCCTCTGAACTTCTCTCCTGCAATCCCAAATCCCACCAATATATCCACTGTAGCATTTTATATTTAAATTTACTTTGGTTTAAAAATAATTACTTTTCTACAACTATATCTCTCCAAAAATTTTAATTCTTCTAGGACAAAAATTTGACATCACATTTCTGACATTATTATTGTACCAAAAAAAAAACGTTTTTTGAAAATTCACTACCATAACGCACTTGCTCGGTCAAGAGTTTTTTAACCTATAAGGTTGACCAAGAAACGAGTTTTTCCGGGAACACTTTAACTTTACTTTTGGAAATTTTTGTACATTTTCACACAATTAAGTTATTTTGATGAAACATGGCACATTTTTTTTACTATATAGGTTATACTGGTAAACAAAAATGTATGCCTGATTTCTTAAATAAAAAGAAAACACATATTTGCAATAGAAACATTTTAATGAAAATTCACTACCATAATGCACTTGCTGCGTCCAGAGTGTTTAAAAAATGTATCACGTGATATTTTCTATTACAGAAATAGGAAAAAATATTAGTTACCTGTGACTCACAAAGGGTATGTAAGCGTAACATTTCCTTTTTATTTTCTTCCTCGCTTAGCACCCGTATTCCCTCCTGATTCCATAACTTTCTTGAGGGTTGTTTGCTAGAAATCTTTCTTGTGGTTTGTGGGATAATCCGCAAATTTCCCATTTAAACCACTGTACGCTATTATGTAGCTTCACTCACTTAAAATTTTGCATGCACTACATAAAGTGTAGAAACTAAGAGTAAAGAAAACAAGTACCTATTATACTAACTGTATATTAGTTTCAGGGATATTTCTTGAAATAAAAGTATTTTAGTTTGGTAATACAGTAAGTCCATTGATGAAGAATGTGCATCAGGTTATCTACCACTTTAATTATTAGTGAATTTTCTTTAAAAAAAATTACTAATGAGGAGATCCCGACTTTAGACTTTCGAAAAAATTTCTTCAAATCAGAGCTAATTAGGCCCCTTAGAACACATTTCAGGGATCAGTTTCAATTTTTATATATTATATGTGGTGAATACCTTCCTTTTGCAAATGGCTTGGATAAGTTCGTTAGCCAGGAAAATCGGCCCAGGTTTGTTCGGTAAATTTTGTGTTTTCTTTCGAAAAAAATGATATCTCCGGAAGTAACAAAGTAAGGGCAACCAAATTTGGTACGCGGGTTTATATCGTTATATAGTAAATTATCTACCAAAATTTAGCTATGTAGGTCAAAAGACAAAAAAGTTATCGGCATTTAAAAAAATAAATTGTGGTTTTCCTCAAAGCGGTAAATTACGTGCCAAAATTTAGCTCTGTAGGTTAAAGACAAAAAAATTATAGGGATTTAAAGAAAAATTAATTGCGGTTTTCCTCAAAGCGTGAAAGTCGCGATTTAAAACGTCAAAATTGGCCATTTAGGCAAAGAAATTGAATCTAATTTGGGCTATGGAAAGAAAATGTCTCAAGAAGAATGTTTTACAAACCCTGAAGTCTCTTAGTTACAACCGTCATTGTTCTTCATTTTACTAAAATATTTCCAGAAAATTCATTTCAAATAAACCCTTTCTCTGCTACTTGGCAGTAATCTTAGCTATAGAGTTTATCGTTTATGGTATATAATTTTGGTATATAATTTTTGTCGTATTTTCGTAAAAAATCAATAAAACTCAATATATCCGTTATTATACAAGATATGAAAAAATTGTATACATTAATTATAGGGTGTCTTGAGCTACATCTTAAAAAAATATTTCTACAATCCCAGGGTGGCCCATAAGTCGTTGGTGATACAAATTTTCTTTTTTTTTTAGTCGAACACTCCTTACGTTATTGCATTTTTGCATTTTCCATCGAAATATAATGCGTGTGTAATTTGGAACTTTGTTAAATTCTTCATATTTGAGTAGCTCAATTTGCTATTAATCTATAAGGTTGACCACGAAACTAATTTTTTCGGGAACACTTTAAGTGAAAAAAGCTAATTTGGTTTACCATGCAATGATATAGAAATTCCAGGGATGTATACGAACTATTGGTTATAGGTTAAGAAGATTTTGAGCAGTATCTCATTTTTGTATTATATTCGAGTTCAAATTGCACCAATTGCAGACGCAAGTTTAATATTTCTTGTAAGATGCATTGTAAAATTTATACACAAATAAACTAAAACCAAACTAAACTAACTTTCGGAAATTTTTGTACATTTTCAAACAATAAAGTTATTTTGATGAAACATGGCACATTGTTTTCACAAAATTTTACAGTTTATACTGGTAACCAAATTTGATGCCTGATTTCTTAAAAAAACACACACATATTTGCTATTAAAAGCATTTTTATGAAAATTCACTACCATAACGCGCTTGCTGCGTCCCGACTTTTTATTTGATAGGATGTTAGAATCTTAATATGCTACAGTCGACGGCGGGAGGCATTTGTTTGAAGTTATATTCAAAAGTTTGGATTATTATTTACTTTTACTATTTGCATTAACTGGGTCGATTTCAAAGTTATACACATTGTCATTTCTGCTCCTTAGCAGAGTAATAATAACAAATGTCAAATTGCTAGGTAGTGTTGTCAGATTAAAGCAGAAGCGGAAGATGGTTTTAAAATATCGCGAAAAATGGGAAGCTTGAAATTTATACATATTAAAAGGTTCTAGATTGCTTTTAAACAAATTGAATCACTTTCATTTCGATTATTATTTATTGCTATACATTTTCATCATATTTGCAAATTCAGGTGAAAGTTGTGGCAAATGGCATCGCCGCTGATTGTTTATTTTGACATCTTTTTGTAGCCTGTCAGTTTAAAATTTAATTTGGAGATTTTATTTGCAATAGCCGCAGGACCCGGATATATCTGTGTGACCTTGTCTAACATCATAGGCATTCATTCAGACGTAACTTCAGCCAATGTCATAGACTATTTATCTTTTATTTACAAAAAATGAACCAATTGAGTTTAAATTTGGTAGATAGCACCATTACTTATACAATATCTACGTGCGGTAAAATTTTAGTTCCATACTTCCAGTAATTTAGAAGATGTTGCTTCGTCAAAAAGCTTTTCGCAGTTTTTGAGTGTCAAAACTGTCTTAACGAACTCATCCAAGCTATTAATAAGATGAAGGGAATTGGTTTCGGTTGGTCATGTTTTTTTTTTTGAGTTACCGGTCTGGTATAAATATTCAAACTGACCTTGGGTTCTAGGGGCGCCGATTCGGGCTCGTTTGAAGAAATTTTCCGAAAGCCTTATCATCGATACCTTTCTATAAGTGCATTTTCTTAATTAAGATTCACTAAGATATACTACATAAGTAGGAGCTTGGTGTAGTGCATACACTAGTCGATATCTCTCTTGAGCTTTTTTATGCGATAATCAAACTCTGGCAAACACTTCGGGACTGTGGTATATTGAAGTATATACTTAGGTAAAGCCACGCGCGCGCAGGAAGGTTTTCCGCGGTTGCTTCGAGATCATCGCCCCCGCTGAGAAAGTCGTCGACATAAAAAACACCTTTTATTGCTTTAGAAGCCCCTGGATATAGTTCGGCGTTCGCGTCAGCTAACTGAACATTGTATGGCAAGAAAGGGAACTGCGGTTGTCCCATATGTAACAGTTTTTAATTTGTATGGAGTGAGAGGATCGCCTAATGGCGTCTACTAAGTGAAGATTGAAACCTGCGATGAGCACTGATAAGTACACTTGGAGAACCCAACTCGCCGTAACACATCTCTTCAAGATATAATTTTTCATTCTCTGATGACGCTAACTTTGTTAGTGAAACGATCGTCAGGTCTTTAAAAATATCTGCTGTGGTGATTTGGGTTCTCCAAGTGTACTTAATGGCATCTGCATTTGCCACTGCGGTGTACTGTATACACTGTGGCCCGTAGTTAAAGGCTTAAAACAATGTATGTTTCAGATATCATTTATTTCTACCCTGGCAAGAAACACCCTATATTGATACGGCAAGAATACGAATATAAAGTGTATAGAAAATTATTGGAAAAGACTTTTTGGAGATGCATGTACAGTGAAAAATACAAATGCAAGGCTAGAGCTGCTACATATGGGAAAACTCTTGAAATGTTGAACCCGGAACATACACATGAACCAAAACCAATAAACTACCAAGGCCTGATACAACGAGTTGTCCATGTTTCCAGAGATGACAAAAATACGTTTTTGTTTGAATGAATATAGTTTTGAACTCCTGTTGAATGTTTTCTTCATACACTAGTATGTCAAAATTTGTTTTAATAAAGTTCTTTTCTTCTGGTAAACTTTTAATTATAAAGATTTTCATATAAAGTTTGGGCTATATACTAATTATACTTATTTATTAATATTTATATAATCAAAAAACCGTGCGACAGGTCGATTTTTAGTGAATTTTTATTTTAAAGAATTCACTAATTGAGAGGTATCGATGGTGAGACTTTGCAAAAATGTTTTCAAATCAAGGTAAACTAGGACCCCTAGAACCCATATCCGGGGTCAGTTTCAATTTATATAATAATAATAATAATAATAATAATAATAATAATAATAATAATAATAATAATAATTTTTATTTGGTCCTTTAGTTACAATTATTGTAAATCGGACAAGTCAAAAACTTACAAGATAAAAAAGATACAAAACGTATCACAACTTATCACAAGGGTACGTGCCCAAAAATCTAAAATCTAACGAGCTTCACATTACAACAAAAAAGATACGTTCACAGTACAGCTTCACAAAATTCACTCAAACTATAAAAACTATGAGTAATTAAAGCAACCTTCAGTTGCTTTCTAAATTTTTTTGTACAATTTGTGTCCTTCAGAGAACAAGGCAGCTGGTTTTACAAAAAGCAACCCGCATAACATGGCGACTTCTTAAAAAAAGAATGGTGACATTTATTCAGGTGAAAAGTATTTTTTTCACGAGGGTTGTCCTAATGAAAATCCGAGTTGATAACAAATTTTCTCTTGTTTTTATGAATGTAAGTTAACAGATGGAACAAATAAACTGATGTTAACGTCATAATGTTATTTTTCTTGAAAATGTCACGAAAAGGGTGCCCATAAGTTAGATTGTATATTAATCTCAGGATTCGTTTCTGTAGCACAAATATTCTATGGCAGTCCGAAGATTGGCCCCAGATAATAATAACTCAGATGTGAATAGACAGCCGCGTAATAGACTTTCAGCAGATGTTCCGAGCTAAAGGAATCTTTAAGCATAAAAATTGCATAAAACGCGGAATTTAATTTCTTGCACACGTGATCAATCTGGTCTATATATAACAGGCTACTGTCAATTCTAACACCCAAAAATTTTGCCACCTTTTTGAATTGCACAGCATTTCCATTCACCAAAATAGTGCTGCCGCACATCCTCTCTCTTCGCTGGCAGTTATGCATTTCAAGAGAAAAAGTCTTGTCCTAGTTTAAAATGAGTCGATTTCTATAACACCACTCATCAAAAGATTGTACCACTGATTTTAATTTTAATTCAGTTTCCTCCACCGTCTTGCCGTAGACAACAATAGAAGTGTCATCGGCGTACATGAAGACTTTTCCGTCTTGTATAAATTGCGGCAAATCGTTTACATAGAGTGTAAACAAAAGTGGGCCAATGACACTTCCCTGGGGTGTGCCCATACTTACCCTATATCTTTGGGAATTAATATTATTCGCTTTTACAAGCAACTGTCTGTTGGTGAGATACGAAAGTAGAAGGTCGTTGCAAGTGCCTCTTATCACCAGTGCCCACATCTTCTCCTTAACAAAAAAAGGATTTACTGCGTCAAAGGCACGAGACAGGTCAAAAAATAAGGTCACCACAATGTAGTTGTATATATGTATATATATATATATATATATATATATATATATATATATATATATATATATATATATATATATATATATATATATAGTGTGAAACACACTTATGGAATAAAATTTATTATTCAGCAAAAAATAGTTTTTGTGGAAAACGCTGAGACACGTGACATATTAAAACTAAACAGTTTACCCTGAAATTCAAATTTCGAAAATAAGCTTAATAAAAACGTCCCTTTCTTATAATAAATGTTGAAAATATTCTCCATTCACTTGCACACAAGGAAATAATCTGCTCTGGAATCTTCACTGACTTTTATCTTGTCTTTTATCTAAAACGTACTTGGTATCATTAATCGTTTCTAATTAACTACCAATTTTTACAATGTGAAAGGTGAAATGTAACAGTTCTGTTTTATTTTGTGACGTATTGTGTTGAATTCACGGTCTCCTAATAAATTTGTCGTAATTTTGTTCCGATAATTTCAATTAATTTTTGGTCTAATAATGCGATACTTAACTGCAACTCTGCGAACAGAAATATTAATGATGATTGGATATGGTGATATGTGTAGAACACAGACACAAGTTGTTAACTTATTTAATGAATAACATCCAGATTTGCCCGCACTAAACCAGGGAACTGTGTCTAAGATACATTCACAGTTTCGTGATTATGGACACGTTAAACCACTGCCTAGGAGACCCAAGTTTGTTGAAGAAGATGTAAAACTCAATATTTTATTGGCTTTTCAAGAAGAACCAACAACTTCTACCCGTCAAGTTTCACGTGAAAATGATGTTAGTCAATCAACAGTTTTAAGGTGTGCCAAAAACGAAAAAATGCATCCCTATAAACTAGAACACGTTCAAGAGTTGATTGACGGTAATTCTGATAGAAGACTGCGATTTTGTGAACAACTGCTGGACATGTTACATATAAATGTTATTTCTTCTGCTGACGTTCTGTTTTCCGATGAAGCAACATTTCTTTTGAATGGCGATGTAAACATGCAAAATTTCAGATACTGAGCTGCCGAAAACACCCACTGGATGCGACAAACACACACTCAGCGTCCTCAGAAGTTGAACGTTTGGGCTGGTATCATTGGTGATCACGTATTTGGACCTGTTTTTATAGAAAATCTAAACGGTCCAAGCTATTTAGAAATGCTAAGAGAACAGGTTATCCCAGTGTTATCAGAATTGTATCCAAATGTAATGGAACCTAATATTTTTCATGAAAGGATATGGTTTCAACAAGACGGTGCACCGCCCTACTTTGCTCTTCAAGTACGGAAGTATTTACACGAAGTCTTTCCACAAAGATGGATTGGACGAAAAGGTTTCGTAGAATGGCCCGCCAGTTCACCAGATCTTACACTTGATTTCTTTTTATGGGGATACCTTAAAAACAGAATGTATAAAACGCAACCTGTTGATTTAGATGATTTGAAAATGAAACAGAAATTAGGAACGTAACGCCTGACGTGTTGAACAGAGTTGGGGAAGAATTCCGGAGCAGATTATTTCCTTGTTTGCAAGTGTGTGTGTGTGTATCCAACCGATAACTCAAAAAATAATTAACTGCTTTCGATGAAACTCGGCAAGTGCCTTTCTTTTATTAATGCCTTCAATGAAATTTGGTGGATGTTGCGTTGTGAAAGGGCTTACTACGTACCAAAATTCAACTTTCTTAGTTTATATAAAACTGAGATTAAAATTTGAAGCATTTAATTAAAATTCACTACCATAACGCACTTGCTGCGTTCAGAACTTTTTATTTATAAATTACACTAAGTAGTGTAAAATGTTTACTCAACCATAAGGTTTCCTCATGCAATAGTGCAACGTGAGCAGCTATATGATCCACTGCAATACAATACCACCAACCACGCTCACATCGCAAGCAGTAGCCTTTACAAATTAAGAATCTATTATTAGTACTACTAGTATTGTTCACATTGTTCGCATTATCTATACCACTAATATTGCTGGGAGACCAAATACCTCTTAAACGTGTTCATGAATGCATTGTCGGTGAGACTCAAATATGCACGAGGTAATGAATTATAAAGTTCAACAGCATTATATATAAAAGTCCTTTTAAACATAGCTGACCTATGACGCGGAATCGTTAACCGACATGGGTACAGAATATTGACGTCATGAGCTCCACCTCTGGAGGAGAATTTTTCCTTCAGAGAAGATGGTGATGAGCGACCATTAATCACGGCAAAAACAAATTTTCCAAGATGTAGTTTTCTTCTATCCGCCATTCTTAACCAACCCAACTCCCTATAAGTATGTGACACATGATACCTACCACGTAATCCAAATATAAATCTCGAACACGTATTATGAACTACCTGTATGCGATTCCTATCCCTCACATCAATGCAATGTCCGTAAACCAGATCACAATAATTAAAACTAGACAGCACAAGTGTCTTACAAAGGTTTTTACGTAATTGTGTGTTTAATATATGCCTGTTACTGTACAATAATTTTAATGAAATAAAGCTCGTCTGAAGCATCCTTTTACATGCTGCCTAAACTTAAGGTCCGTATCGAGAGTAATACCCAAGTTCACGGCGGACTGTACAAAATCAAGACTGGTACCATCAATCATAATATTCAACATGTTCGTAGAGATGCTCACATCTCTCTTGCTACAACATTATATCATCATTTTCAATTTAAGAGGATTAAGTTTCAAGCCATGCCCCTCCGAAAGATCTCTCAACCACAGCAGCTCGGAGTTAATTACATCTGACGCGTGGAGATGATCTATGCTATCAAAATCAAACTGTAGCTACGTATCGTCAGCGAAGGCTTGAACTCGACAGTACTCAAGAGACTGCAGTATGCTAGATGTATACACTAAAAAAAGTAGAGGCCCCAAAATGGAGCTCTGTAGTACACCCGAAAGAATGGTCCCCCATCAGATCATCTGCCATTAGAAAATATCAACTGCGAGCGGTTGTCAAGATAAGACTCGATCAGCCTATGAGAATCATTAGGGAAGCCATAATATCTTAACCTAGACAACAAGAGCCCGTGATTTATAGTATCTAACGCCTTTGAGTAGTCAAGCAGCACAAGAAGAGAACATTTACCCTTATTAACTGCAGACATTATACTGTCAACAACATTGATGAGTGCCACAGATGTATTAAAGCCACTCCGAAAGCCACACTGTGTGTGAGGCAGCATATTGTTATCATTAACGTAGCTGTATAATTGCTTATACAAAACCTTTTCAAAGATCTTAGAGAGCACGGGCAGTATACTGACAATGCGGAGATCAGAAAAGTCACTTGACATTGAATTCTTTGCCAGCGGTATACCTATTGAAGTCTTCCAGGAGGATGGGAAATAACTAGTTTCAATACAGCAGTTGATAATGTGAGTAACATAGATGTCAATAAATGGACTACAGTACCTCATCATCGCCGCAGATATCTTGTCAATTATTAGATTTAATGTTAGATGTAATGTCAGTTAGATTTAATGCTATTAAAAGCTTTATTAACTTCATCAACGGTTGCCAGAGCAAAATTGAACCTGCTGTCAGTATTGTGAACATGGATACCGTAATAATTAGCAAGTTCGCTACAGTCCGTTGTGTTCTGTACATATGTGCTAAAGTACCGTCCGATTTCACCCGGATCCGACAGATGCTCAGGCAAAGCAACCTTCGGTTTTGATGACACGCTCATATCACTCAGGCCACGCCAGAGCTGGCGAAAATCTCCCCGGAGACGCAAGGAATCAAGGTAGTCGCGTTTACCATGCCTGACCATCGCCACCACGGTGTTTCTCAACCTTTTATATTTCTCCCAATCGTTACCATTCCCCGATCTCTTAAATTCATGGAGCGTTGTATCTCTAAGTTTCATATGAAACCTAATATTATTTGAGAGCCACGGAGCTCTGGGTTCTGACACTTTAACCTGTCTCAAAGGAGCATGGATGTCAAACAACTGCAATACAAAAGAGTTGAACATATGTAAATTGTATCTTTGTATCTTAGTAGTACACAAGTTTTTTTTTTAGTTTAATATGCTAATGTTGTGTAATATTATTATCACTTTGATTTCAGAAACGATCCATTTCTATCCTGGAAAGAAGTATCCCATAATGATCTGGAACAACTACGAATACAGAGTTCACGTAAAATTATCTGATAAGACGTATTGGAGATGCAGATTTGATGAGAAATACAAATGCAAGGCCAGATCTGCCACATACGGCAAAACACTAAAGATATTGAACTCTGAACACACCCATTTACCCCAAACAAATCCTAGTTATGTTGCTTTAATACCACAAGTAGTGTATGTGTCTAGGGAAGGTATTTCTGGTTGAGTAGTGCTAATTTTTTGCCACGTCTTTACTCCCCACAGCAGGACCATCAGTTATTAATTTTCATAAGACAGTATCTATCTTCTTTAGGTTTTCGCAAAATTTGGCGTCTGTGTTTTTTATTGATTTATAAAACTGATTCCAGTCGAGGTTACACATTTAGAGATTTATGTCGGCAACCGTCTGAAATGTGGTAATTTTTGTCATCTAGATAAGGACGTAAGGTGCTGTCATTTGACATTAGAGTTTATAAACAACATTAAATCATTTTATCTCTGTAGTAAAGTCCATGCGATGTGGGCACTTTAAAGATCCCTACCCTTTATAGATAAAGGCAGGAATTTGGCAACATTTCTAGGATAGGGAGGTGAAACTGGTCTCTGGCGTCGGTGATTTGCCATAGTCGCGGAAATAGATCGAAGTTGAGGGAACAAACACACACCCACACATCTGTGAAGTAACGTCAACTGGACAGCCATCTGGCAATTGCCTCTCTCTGTCTCACCAACCTATTTGCCTATTGTCTAGCTATCATTCTCACACGCAGGCTACACTCACATACATTATCCTATCTACAGGTTAGTAACAAGTATGGAAAGGTACTTGTCTTAACTAAAATAATAGTTATTAAGCTCACTTGAAGAACCCAATGGTATGGTGTACGATAACATACAGTAGCAGGTCACTTCTAGTTTTTATTGACAGAAATTTGTGAATGCAAATGAATACATACGAAACGCACTGCAGCCTGTTGCACTGCCATACCTACGAGGGTTAATCCAACCCCTTTGCCAAAAAGACAACGCACGTCCTCATACAGCAAGGGTTACTGCAAGGTTTTTACAAGAAAATAACGTGACCCTGCTACCATAGTCTTCTCGCTCTTCAGACGTGTCACCAATCGAACATGTGTGGGTTATGATTAGAGGTCACTTAATACCAGGAAAGCCTCCGACCTTGACGAGATCCCAGCAATTGTTCTCAAAAAATGCGCACCAGAACTTGCTCCTGTCCTGACTCGTCTGTTTCAGACATCTTACAATAGATGCATATTCCCTAGTAACTGGAAAACTGCTCGAGTACAACTCGTCCCCAAGAATGGATCCAAAGCGTTTCCTAGCAACTACAGGCCTATTTCTCTCCTTTCAGTCGTCTCTAAAGTGATGGAAAAGTATGTAAACACCGAATTACTACTTTTTTTTTAAAACACAGTCTAATCCACTACAGGCAGTATGGATTCCGTCAACTGCCGACCTCCTTTCCTTTGTCATCCATTCTTGGAACAAGTCTATGGAACTACACGGTGAATCCCAGATTGTCGCTCTAGATATATCGAAAGCATTCGACCAGGTCTGGCACGCAGCGCTGCTTAATAACCTTCCGACCTATATCCTACCACCAAAACTTTGTACCTGGACAGCAAATTTACTCTCCAACCGGAGCATTTCTGTTGTCGTGGATGGCCATTCCTCTAAACTGTATCCAATTAATGCAGGAGCCTCTCAAGGTTCAGCTTTATCCCCTACTTTGTTTTTTTCCACATCAACGATCTCCTCTCTAGCACATCCAACCCAGTTCACAGTTACGCGGATGACAGCACCCTCCACTCAAATATACAATATTCTGAGCCTGTCTCTTTAGCCCAATTAGATGAAGCTTAGATGAGGATCGCAGACTCATGGAGGGTTCTGCCTTTGTGAATCTCAAAAAAATATTACACTGGTGAAGCAAAAATCTTGTACAATTCAACTCCACCAAATCTCAGTCTTGCTTTCTATCTCACAAGAGATACACCAGCCCTAGACCCATTACAATGAACAACCAAGTTATTCAAACTAATGAGTCCTTTTCACTTGTTGCCACTTCTGTGGATCGAAATCTCAATTGGCACCAACATGTCACATCAATTGCAGAAGCGGCTGCTAAGAAATTAGGTTTCCTCATCCGGTCTCGCAAAAACTTTTCACTAGCTAATCTCTATACCTTATATACTTCACAAATAAGGCCAGACCTCGAATATTGCTCCCACATCTGGGGTGCCGCTGCCGCTTCCACGCTCACTATCATGGACTGCATTCAGAAGAGAACTATACGTCTCATCGGTGACCCTACTCTCACCCAAAGGGTGCCATCCCTTGCCCACCGACGTGCCGTTGGTGACCCCTCTGTATTTTATAGATATCTGCACGGGCACTGCTCAGAGGAGCTTTCTTCCATAGTTCCTCCACCTGCTGTCCCCAACAGATCTACCAGTGGAACAGAGCGAATGCACCCTTTTACTGTCTCGGTCACCAGACATAGAGCATCATGTTGTGCCCGCTCTTTTGTCTCGAGGACTTCCAAGTTGTAGAATTTGTTGCCGGCACATGTTTTTCCTTTTCCTCCGAACCTCCAAACCTTCAAGTCCAGAATTAACAAATCGCCTCTTTCCATCTTGTCGACACCCACAGTACGATAGTATTTAGACTGTGAGCCCTCGTGGTGGGTTGTTGAAATAAAAAATAAAAAATCAACTGGGTAATTTACCGCAACCACCAAATGACCTACTTCGCCTTAGTTACCGAATTAGAGAAACCTGGGATGACATTATTTAGGATTAAGTGAGTGGTGGACGTGCCGCCACCTAGTTGCGGAACCAAGTAGTATGTTGTCACCCCAGCTTCAAATAACACAAAGTGTTAAAAAATAGAGACTGTATACAACCAATTAACAATTTAGTAAGTTGCCAGCCCTGGCCCATTTCTACCGGTTTCGCTCTCATTAGAGCTCTTCAGTACGGCATATTAATTGCAGAGAAAATACACCTTTAAAGTAATACGGCTACCACTCACTTAGTGTTGAAAGGCTGGCTACTATAGCCATATTGCTTTATTGGTGTAATTTCGCTGCAATTAGTATGGCGTACTGAAGAGCTCTAATGAGAGCGAAGCCGGTCTACGGTTCTAATTGTTGCGAGAAGACATCTACCCTTACATACTTTGTCCCTACATTAGGGTAGAAATGGGCCAGGGCTGACAATTTACTAAATTGTTAGTTGGTTGTATACATTCTCTATTTTTTAACACTTTGTGATATTTGGAGCTGGCGCGTGACAACATACTACTTGGTTCCGCAACTAGGTGGCGGCACGTCCACCACTCACTTAGTGTTGAAAGGCTGGCTACTATAGCCGTATTACTTTATAGGTGAATTTTCGCTGCAACTAGTATGCCGTACTGAAGAGCTCTAATGAGAGCGAAACCGGTCTACGGTTCTAATTGTTATCGAATGGATAACAAACCACGGCGCACCCACTCACTATTGCATAACTTTGTCATTTTTTTTATACATATTTTTAAAAATCTGATTTATTTTTCAGTTTGATTAAACACACATTATGTATAAATTTTATTAAAATTGATCAACTTTTACTGGATGTTCAGATTTTTTTTAAAGTCTAGTATGCTGTCTCCTAACAATGTTTCGCCATGCACTTCTACCCTGACATGCAATTTTTTCTTCCTCTACATTTATACATCTCCCCAGACACGCTCTCCTATTACGAACAATTCTGATATCTTCCTTCTTGAATATATCGCCCATAGCATCTAGTCAGGCTTTCCTGGGTCTTCCACGGTAACCTATTTCAATTTCACCTATAAAATAGAGCTACTTGCAAGAATCGGTATTTTTTAAGGGTGAAAGTTGATCTGATAGGATTCGGAACCTTTTATCCCGCTGTTGAGATGTTCTGCCATCAAAGAAAAGTCACTTGCCTGTTTCAAAGGGTACAAATATCTTATCTTTCTTCTGAATCCGTCTGGAACCGGCGCGGCAGTTCTGTCAGTGCTTGACTGGAGTTTCGCTCTTGACCAGCATCTAAGCGAAGTAGTTTGCCCATTTCAAAGCTCACAGCGGACGTCTCAACCTCTAAGGGTTAGTTCACTTTGCTAGATATCTCAGTATCTCTGCAAGTTTGTCTAAACCCAACACATGCCAGTGCTTGACTCAAGGTGGTATCATATGGAACATCGCTTTCGAACAACTGTGTTGACCAAAATTAACAAGATATCAAAATTATCTTGGATTTTATTAGAAAGTTATAACGTACAGAGTATATAAAAATTCTAGAACACCCGGTGTATTATGCACACTAAATATAAATTTAGTAACGGTATCTGAGAGATCTAGGTAACGAAATTCCAGAGATGCTATTGTGTGAGGAAGTATTTAAGTTTTATAAAAAGCATCAGGCTAACTGCTTTCCGATTATTTGATGCTAGTTTAACACAATTTTACGTCTTTAAAGAAACTGTACTAAGGATCGGATTCACTGAAATAAAACTATATTTAAAAATTAACACTATGATTATTTATTCTACCCTTCTTGTAAGTGTACTGTACCGAATAGAGAACACAAAACGAAATAGTGCAAAGCAGAGTATTAACTTTAAAATTCGTCAATATTTACTAAATCCTTTACACATATTCCGAACAATGAGACATATCTGACTACATTTTAAAAAGCAGATTTAATGGTTATTAGAGCTCCACAATAACCAAAGGGGGTTGTTATTTATCTACCTTACATTCCTATTTGAAAAATTAAATGACGATCACATAATGCATAAAGTAGAGAAAACCCATAATATTAAACAGAAGAAAAATATGGTTATAGGAACTGGTTCGACGCAGAATAATACAGCTACTTTTCAAGCTGTCGCTAAAAAAGCTGTCATTCATTTTGGAAGAGTGGGGTTGAACACAAAAAAGGAAACTATTTTGAACCATCTTCAGAAAACTTTCAAGCGAAGTGATTTCACTGTGGAAGAATGTCCGGCGAGAGAGGGCGCAAAAAGTATATCTTTCAAGGTAGAAGCAGACTTTGCGCTGTTAAGTGAAATTTTTTGATGCTCAAAATTGGCCCACTGGGGTAACAGTATCCAGATATAGGTTTTTTCGAGGAAGAGATAATGCAAAATTCGATGCATAAAAATTCTCAAAAAAGTTGTTTTGCTTTGATTAACCTGAACTTACAAGGACTGCCTGGGAAAATAGATTGCCTAGAAAATTGTTTAAAATTAGAAGACTGCTGTATAGCTTGGTTTACAGAACATTGGCTGACTAATGACAACGTAAACACAATCATAATACAAGGCTACAGAATAGCAAATTGCTTTACGAGACAATCAACTTCTCGTGGTGGTGCTATGATATTGGTAAGAGAAGGAGTGAAACATGAATCAATTGATCCGATAACTAACCTGTCTGTTGAGGGTTGTATAGAGATAGCTGCAGTTAGACTTCCAAGTCTAGACATGACCGTTCTATCAGTTTATCGCCCCCCGG
The DNA here is from genome assembly GCA_964006375.1 of Tillus elongatus. Lineage (NCBI taxonomy): Eukaryota > Metazoa > Arthropoda > Insecta > Coleoptera > Cleridae > Tillus > Tillus elongatus. The sequence continues at coordinate 319,292,369 of OZ023262.1, read as the reverse complement.
GAGCTGACATGCAAGTTTTTATCGAAAAAGCTGACATTGCACTTGGTACTTTAATAAATAGTGGGGTTAATAACCTTTTCGTCGCTGGAGACTTTAATGTGAATATTTTGGAGTCAACAATGGAGAGTACCAAGATGCATCATCTGTTTGTGTCCTATGGACTTTATAATCTATTTTCAGAAGCATCTAGAATAACAAAGACAGCTGCAACTTGTATAGACAATATTTATTCAAACATAAACCTAAACAACTGTCTAGCGAAAACTGTGAATTTACACCTGTCGGACCATCTTGCGCAAAAGCTCCTGATATATAAGGACAACAAACAAGAGGATAAGTTTCATAATGTAAGGGATACAAATAAGAGTGATAGTGTCCAGATTTTCATACACCAGTTGCAAAACATTGACTGGAATTCACTTCTGGTACCAAATGCTGAAGAATCTTATGTTCGTTTCCACGAAGATCTAATGAAAAGATTTGAAAATTGCTTCCCTGCGAAAAGGAAGAGGGTTATCTCTGTTAAAGAACACATTTTCCGGAGTGAAATTATCAGAAAACTTCAGAATCAGGTAGATGCTGCATATACAATCTTTAGAGTAAAAAGAGATGATAATTCAAAAACTCTTTATGAAAGCCTAAAGAAACAACTAAGGACACAGATTGACACTTCTATTAGAAACTATAACAGAGATAGAATTACAAATGCTGATAATAAATCGAAAATCATCTGGAAGTTGATAAATTCGAATATAAAAACCTCGAGGATTAACCAAGGAGCAAGTACACTAAGTGCGGACTGTCCAAATTGCCATTTTTCCAGAATTGGTGAGGATAATTTGGTGCCAGTAGAAGACACGTCAAAAAAGTGCCATTCCTATATAAAACGTGTCAAACTTCGGAGCAATGGGTCAATGTTTCTCGAGGACACATCCCCACGTGAAATTATGCAAGTGGTGTTGATGATGAAAAATAAGTCAGCTTGTGACATCTTTGGATTAAACATAGTACTTTTAAAAAGGATAATCCACGTGATTGCAGACCCACTGAGCAAAATTGTCAATATGTGCTTTGCTCAGGGTATATTTCCAAATCTATTAAAAATTGCAAAGATAATTCCTTTCCCAAAAAATGGCGACATGAACGATTGCAACAATTATAGGCCAATTTGTATTCTCCCTATAATCTCGAAAATCTTGGAAGCACTTATTAAAGAGAGATTAGCAAGCTATATTGATAGGCAGGAAATCCTAAACCATTCACAGCATGGATTCAGAAGAAATAGGTCAACAACTACGGCGATGACATATATAGTTGATTTTGTCTTGGAAGCACTTAATCACAAAGAAAATGCCGAGCTATTGTGCTTTGACCTTAGTAAAGCCTTTAATATGGTAAACCACCAGATCCTTATCTCTAAGTTGGAATATTATGGAATGAGAGGCAGAATAGGAACCCTTTTACAATCATATTTAAGGAACAGGGTGCAGTTGGTTAGCTGGCAAAATACCACATCAAATTTTAAACAGGTAGACTTGGGAGTACCACAGGGCTCTATACCGGGGCCAATGCTCTTCCTATTATATATTAACGATTTGCCCGAAAACATTAGGGCAGACAGAAGTTGCATCTTCGCAGATGACACGACAGTAATTAATAAAGCAGTTCCAGACCTTATAAAACACAAAGGTGACCAATCCATCCAGCAGGTGGAAGCATGGGTTAAGGCAAACAAGTTATTGCTTAATGCAGAAAAAACATCAAGACTTGTCATAACTACCAGGTACTATCTACAGAACTCAGGCGAAAATATTAAAGTTTTAGGCTTTCATATTGATGGTTGTTTAAGCTGGAAACCCCACATAGACCATATGTGTAAAAAATTATCTTCAGCCATCTACTCAATCCGTAGAATAAGATACATCATAGATGAAAGCGCCGCAAGGGTTACTTACTATGCTCACTTTCAAAGCATTGCAACCTATGGGATTTTGCTATGGGGATCCTCGCCACATGCAGAACGTGTCTTTATACAACAGAAAAGAGCAATTAGGGCGATTGCTAACGTTCCTCAGGACCACAGTTGTAGAGAACTATTCCAGAGGTATAAAATACTTACCCTACCAGCAAGTTATATAATTACTTGCCTTCTTTACATTTATGACCATCAGGCAAGTTTTATCTCCCATGAACAGGTTCACAGTTACGAAACTAGAGGTAAAAGTCAGTTTGTGATTCCTCATCACAGGATAAGCCGCACGCAGAGGAGCCATGGGTATACTGGAGTTAGGTTGTTTAATTCACTTCCAGTGGTGGTCAGGGAATTGCCTAGAAGACAGTTTGCATCTGTGATAAAAAGAAAATTAATAGAGAGACATATATATGCAATTGAAGAATTTAATTTTTAATTAACTGTTGTGTGTTTTTGTCAGCTCATTTTATATTTTGTTTTATTTTATGTATATTGTCACTCACTATTTGTCATGTGTAAGTCCAGTATACAATTATTTTATTATTTTATGTGCGACGAACCATGTAAATGTTGATGGTAAAATAAATGTTATGTTATGTTATGTTATTACAATTAACTCTTTTTGTGGCCACGCAGTAGGGGTCGTTGTTGTTTATTTTAAATCTACAATTGCCGATTATAGACATTAAATTACAACATAAACAAAATAAGTATCAGACAATTTTGGATCATGCAGTTTTTAAAACGAAAACTTCTTTAATTCTTGGATAATATTAATCTTGCTATACCACAAAAACATCAATTTAAAACTCACAATTCAGTCTGATATCTTGGAACTTGACTAAATAATGGGAACTCAGTCTCCCTCCCGATGATATACTTTTGCCCAAAAAGGCAGAGGCCACACGCATAGCAATTCTTTTATTAGTACTGGTGCATCAACTTTGACAATTACGCAAGTTAAGCAATACATCCGCATCCGGATTATTAACGGTTAATTTTCTGAAGAAAATTCAGAAACAAATTCTAAGCGGAAAGGAAAGGTAAGAGCCACTGTTAATTAAATAAATTGTTAGGGTTATTCACAACCATAATAACTTTTGCTCTTACCTTAGTTATCCACTAAGAGGCTCGACACAAGACACCAAAATTTGTAACCATGATGTTTGTTACGAGACACAGCTGGGCCGTGAATTTATTTACGTAGAGTTTCTAAGGTGAGATTGGTATATTCTAGAAGGAATTTTGTACGTTAAAACATCGTAGAAAAGTATCTAGTATTATCTTTAAAATACGGCGTATTTATATGTATAACAGGATAACGGACTTCCTAAGTAAAAGTAACGTGTTGTCTCCTAGTCGATTTGGTTTTCTCGAGGGATATTCCACCGAACTGTACTGCGCAGACATGGTACAGCATATTGCGGATTGTGTTGACGGAAAGCATCACACCGTGGGCATATTTTTTGGCATGTATCGCGCTTTTGACACCATTAATTGTACTTTCCGCGAAAGAAAATTGAATGCGGTCGGTCTTAGGGGCACCGTTAGTGATTGGCTTGCGTCGTTTGTAAGAGACAGGTGATTAGTAGTCCTAGTGGACCGTGTTAGATCTGATGAGTTTCAAGTAAAGCTGGACGCTCCGCAGGGAAGCGTCCTGGGGCCGCTTATGTTTACGTTGTACGTAAATAATCTTCCCAACGATCTGACATGTTGGAGGTTGTTTATGTACGCGGATGACATAGCAATCAGAGTTTCGGACCTGATATTGTCTAATGCTACGCGTAAGGTGGATAGTATTTTGTCACACTTCGGTCAGCGGTGCTGCAGTAATCACCCGATTGTAAATAGTTCTAAGACACTTTGTGTAGAGTTTACGGAAAGATGTCTAGAGCTGTCTATAGATATTAATTTTAATTTTAATGATAACTATATTACCTTAAGTACCTCCACCAACTTTTTAGGTTGCATTTTAGATAATAGGCTTTCATTGGAGACCCAGATAGAAGGTATATCGAATAAATCGGTAAGGCCTATTTTTGCGTCATGAAGCTGAAGAACACCTTAATATATAAATTTCTCTCATTAATGTGTATTTTGCTTTAGTGTATAGTGTGCTGGCATACAACATAATAGTGTGTGGGCATGCAAATGATCTATACAGGGTTTTCGTATGCCAAAAACGAATAATCCGCCTGATTTGTGGATTACAACAAAGATAATCATGCAGGACTACTTTTAAGACAAAGAAACTATTGACAGTCACGGGAGTGTATTTGTCTAACTCTTGAGTTTCACTTATACACGTAGAAACAGGTTTCTTAAAAACAGTGCAGTTCACAGCTACACTATCAGGTCAACAAATGATATCCACTTGCCAAATTGCCAGTATATGGCATACAAGAAATCACCTGTATATGCTGGCTACTTTTATTTTAATATGCTTCCCCGGGAGGTTAGGAGCTGCGGATACACTGGGCGGCTTAAAGTATAAGTTAAAATCATTTTTTGTTGACAATTCTTTTTATATCACTGAATTAACTGAAAGGTGTACGGGCCTTAATCAACGGAGATATTGATAGTAATGGTTGTAAAAATAGCACTGTTGTAACTGTAAATTTAGGTTTAATGTAAACTGATTGTATAATTTTTTAGTTGGTTCTGTATATAAAGTGATGTTGTTATTTTTTGAAATCTGTTTTTGTAATTATTTAAGACTGACATTTTATGTTTATCTAATTATTTAACGTGCCTGTAGTATGTATGTACTTGATCGAAGGGTAATAAAATTATCTATCTATCTATATATCTATCTATCTATCTATCTATACACAGAATGTTAAATTTGATGCACGTAAAGATATTTTCCGTTGCCAAATGCATATTGCGATTTTAAGCCAAATAATGCAATTTGTTTTATCAATAATTATTAAATAGCTACTCAGTAAATTTTCAATTAACAAAAAGCAAGCGTTACAATTGGGTTCTCCAAAAATCGGCAGGTGGGTAAACTTTTCCTTTATGTGATGGTAAAGGTTTTTTTGATTTTGATGGCTCCTCCTTGTACAAAAGATTCCGGAAATAAAATACCCCTCCATTCGGATCTCCGGGAGAGGTGTGTGCAGGGGGCGCCGGCATCAAGATGTAACATATCCTTCTCGAATATATGTGGCCTTAATTCTAACCTGAACTTCGTCCACCGTTTCCTCCAGGCTAATAGGTCCCAACTCGTCTTCCACACGAAAACCCAAATCAGTACCAAAACAGCCACTAATCACCTTAATTTCCCGGGGTATGAGCTCCTTACTTCCTTTAGATTGCATGGAGACGTGTGCGCATACGTCCGTAGCAATCTACCCTACACCAGACTCCCCAATTTAGAAAGACGTCCTCTTCTCTTAATACCAGGAAAGCCTCTGGCCTTGACGAGATCTCAGCAATTGTTCTCAAAAAATGTGCACCAGAACTTGCTCCTGTCCTGATTCGTCTGTTTCTTACAATAGAGGCATATATATATATATATATATATATATATATATATATATATATATATATATATATATATATATATATATATATATATATATATATATATATATATATATATATATATATATATATATATATATATATATATATATATATATATATATATTTATATAGTGTACTTGTTAAACAAAAGTGGAAAAAAATTAGCAAATGTCATCGGGCCACAGCTATAAAATTTAAACGACAGCTGCGTAGTGGTGTAATATTTATTTGGTCTTGACTTGTTGAAAATCCGCTATGTCAATACAGTTGCTGGTTCAGAATGTTTTAATTGTTCACCTATACCAAAATAAAAATTGGTCCTCAGGTAAATAAACCAACTGCAAAAAAATTTTACACTAATTCATGTTTTATTTTTTAGCAAAAGTCTATTTCTACCCTGGCAAGAAGTATCCAATCATGATTTTTAATAAATATGAAATGAAAGTTCACAAAAAGCTAGAGAAAAAGACTTCTTGGTACTGCACGATGCAAGGAAAGTTTAAATGTAAAGCGAGGGCTGCGACTTACGGGAAAACCTTGCAATTGTTGAATGCTGAACACAATCATGAAGCTACTTGCAGATATGACTGCAATTCTCTTATGAGTCAAGTTGTCAATGTGGTAAAAGGAGGTAGATACAGTGATATCGACTACTAGATTTATTAACAATACATTTCAGAAAGCAGGTTGTGTAGAAAAATAAAGTGATGTGAAAATACTAGTTGTGTTTTGCTCATATTTTATACAAATTATACAGTAAATGATAATGTATTAGATTAATCAAAGACTTAAAGCACAAGCGGCATCTAAATTCTTGTGGAATCTTGTTTATTTCTAAAAATATAATATAATTAGTGGAACAAAAAGCAGAATCAGCCAAAACGACAAAATAAGTTATGAGAGTTATGCTTTGGATACGTATTTCGACAACGAAGTTGTCTTCATCAGTACATTGATTGTTGTTGCCCTTGCTTGGTGAAACTGGTCGATACTACATACAGAGTTGGAGACTACTTTTCTGGCTTCACTGTTGGGTTTCGTTTGTGTAAGTGAAAGACGTAGCCAGCCCGTAAGCTAACTGGAGCAAGTGGCCCTTCTGAATTCTAGATGTTCTTGAACGTTTCTGTAACCGGTTTCGCTGCTTGACAGCATCCTCAGACATATAAAAATTGAATTAATACGAAATCATGACAACTAGAAATAAAGATCTAGAAATAAAGATCTGGTGCTACGTTATAATGTTTTGATCAAAAATTCATCAAAGTTAAAAATAAAAGTTAAAAAGTTTAATCATTAATATAGCAAGCTAAGTGGTACTGTAGAATAAGAACTGTTAGTAATATTAAGCAAATTATGTAAATTATGATATGGCAGGTATTCAGAACCACAAGAAAGACCCACATTTTTATCCATGTTATTGTTATTTATAATTTAATAGTAAATTTACGCAAATATATAGAAAGTCTAATAATGACACTTGTCAAAAAAAACTTGAAATGTCAGGATAACATTAATCAGCTAAGTAAAGAGAAAGCAAAATTGCGAGGGAAACAGATTGCCATAGATTGCAGGAAAACATTTGAAAGAAGGGAATAAAAAAGAAATCAGCGAGTTTTGAAGAAATATTGGAAAAAAGTCTTGTCAGAATGACAAGCCAGAAAACGAGGGAGGAATTTTGAATATACTTGAAATGGAGCACGGATATTAACTGCAGATGGTGATAATTCGAGGAGTAAATGTATGCTGAAACGCCGACAGACGCTGTAGGTATAGTGAAACTTGAATTTATAAACTTTGAGCTAGTTATTAATGGCATTTGAATGAAGATTTTGTGATAGATTATAGTAATAGAAACGTTATTTTGTAATAAGGCTAGGTGGAATGAATGGGCTAATAAGCCACATATAAATAGACAGGATCCAGTAATTGTAATATAGTAATTTGTTAGGAGCTGTAATTTAGTTGAAGAGTCATTAAATAGAAATTTTGTTATTTGGAAGAGAGAATATTACTGACTTACAAAAGTTATTAGAGGCAAATTTATAAGCAAAAAAAATTGTAGATAAATCAAATCAAAAGTATTAAAGGTATTTATTTAGTCGGGGTTTCAGAAAGATAGGTAATTTTGCAGGGCATATTTTCTATAGGCCAATTAGTGGATTTGAACCCACCTTGAGACTAAAGAGGAGAAGCCGAGAGTAATTATAAGATATATAAAGGTACGTGAACATAAAAATAGATTAATAATTTGGTGAGACACGGAATAATTTGTTTTACTTTCTCATGTGTACTAGTGATAATAGTAATACCAGAAATGCAGCCGTAATACACATAATTTAAGACATTTGTTCGTTATCACGCATTATAATTAACACAATAAAATAGCGCCCTAAACGTGGGCTTTTTGAAAAAAACTATGCTAAAATTAAACATAACAATATATATATATATATATATATATATATATATATATATATATATATATGTATGTATGTATGTATATATATTAACTATAACAGGATAACACGGCATTTCTGTACTATACAAGGAGAAAGGTTTAAGGGCAAAGCCGCAAGGAGACAACCGCAAACACGTGTTTCAGGCTTATTAGCCATCATCAGTACGGTATAGCTAGGTGTTGTTTCCTTGCGGCTTTGCCCTTAAACCTTTCTCCTTGTATAGTACAGAAATGCCGTGTTATCAATCCTGTTATAGTTAATATAACTTCCTTGGGCTCCGGATCTTTACGCAGGTGATTTCTTTGCCTACGTAGCTTTTTTGGTTGTTTCCCTTGGATTGAGGGTCTTCCAAATGTTGCTGCAATTGTGCACTGGTTGCCTGTTGTGACTCCGTGTATCTTTGCATCTTCATCCAGAGTGTTCCCATCTTCACCTTGATGATGGCTAATAAGCCTGAAACACGTGTTTGCGGTTGTCTCATTGCGGCTTTGCCCTTAAACCTTTCTCATATATATATATATATATATATATATATATATATATATATATATATATATATATATATATATATATATATTATATTTATATTTATATTTATATAAACCTATAAAAATTCAATTCAGACCTTGGATATGGATTTTAGGGACCCTAAATGCAAAGATTTTCCGAAAGTCTCACCAGCGTTACCTCTATTAGTGACTTAATGAAAATTCACTAACACTATATTCATGAATACTCCATAAAATCCTTGTTTTAATTAGAGGGAACATGAGTTACCAGTTTAGCGAATTTCCGTAGATCGAGGAGATCGGCTCCTTGGAGTTAAAAAAATTCTTTCAATGAGCTGTAAACTAGAACCCCTAAAACCTATAACCCGCGTCAGTTTCGATTTTTATATGACACTGATAACTCTAGAAACAATGGGCCGGTTTTGATCAAATTTGGTAAGTACCCCCCCCCCCCCCCCCTTTCCAACTGGTTTGGATAAGTTCGTTAGGCAGGAAAATCGAACCAATTTTTCTTGGATGAACTTGGGGTTCCTTTCGAAAAAAAAAATGTCTCTCCGAATATAACAAAGCTATGGGAACCAAATTTGGTACGCTGGTTTATTCCACAAAAAGTATACCATATACGAAAACTTAGATTTCCAAGCTAAAAAAAAAAAAATTTAATTTATAAGCATTTAATGAAGAAAATATAAGGTGCCACTAGAGGTCAGGCGAGAGCACAAGACCATAATATTGTTTGTGGTTTACAAAATGCATTCAATAGCATATAAAATTTTTAATTTTCTTGGAGGCAAAAGATCAATAAACGAAATTATAGTTTTTCGTATTAAAACGTCAAAATTTCTGTTTTTTTTTTAACGAAAGCGGACTATGTAGAAGAAATGCGGTAAGAAGTGCGTTATACAAAGTCTTAAGTTTTTGCTTCAATCGCCATTGTTCTTAATTTTACTAAAATGTTTGCAGAAAATTTATTACAAATAGGCACTTTCCTGCTGCTTTGACAGTAGTTTAAATCACAAAGTTTGTTATTTAATAGTGTAAAATGTTTTTAACAAAATTCCTTTCTTCAGCCAATAAATCGATGAACGGACAATCTGTATATGCAGAGTAAGATTTATTATTATTATTTGTATTATTATAATATTAAGAACGTGAAACGACTGTGTAAAATTGAAAAGTTTGGTACAGTTGCGTCAGCTGGTAACGGGAACCGAAATAAGATAATTCGACTGTGGTATAAAGGTATAAGTAAGGTACGTATGAACCTCAAGTTCTCGAAAACATTCATCAAACCAGTACGTACAGCAGATACGTGGTTTGCACCACTTCAAACCTGTAACGTCCAAAAATCTCCGAGATGTTATATAATTTGACAAACATTCGCCTTGTATTATGTGGAAAACAGTACGCGTCGTGAAAGTGTAGGATTCTGAGAATCTGCTTCTAAGAATCTACCAGCCTCACCGCATTCGGCGTTGGCCGCTGCAGCTCCGCAGACCTCCGACTACTCCCGAAGTGGAGTCGTCGAGACGACTACCATTTCACCAAACATCATACCTCTACACCGCTTAATAAAAAAAGTTGGTTTGCGCATGCGTACACAACCATATTTGAACTCTATTCATCGACACGATTACCATGATACCAAACACTATACCTCTACGTTACTTAATAAGAACGTTGGTTTGCGCATGCGCAAACCGCCATCTTTACATACGTCATTTTTATAAAAATCAAAATGACAGGTCCTCTTATTTAGATGGATTAGATCTAGATCTCAACTTAGATCTGGACCCCGATCTAGATCCTGATCTAGATTCCGACCGGGGGTGCAGCTCCCGCCGCCTCCAATTCCACCTCCGGTGGCGGCACTGGATTCTACTCGTCACGACGAGTAACATGATACCAAACACGTGGGGAGTAACTTAAAAACTAACAAAGTTGGTTTGCGCATGCGCAAACCGCCATCTTTACATACGTCATTTTCATAAAAATACAAACGATAGGTCTTCTTATTTAGACAGGTTAGAGCAAATCTCGATTCAATATTTGAATTTTTGAATTTTCGCGCCGACAGCCGCCGTCTTGGATGGACGTCATCTCAGGTTAGACCCCTATTGGTCGTCTATCCAGCCGCCATCTTGGAATGTCAACTGTCAATTGCCATCTTGGAATGTCACATGTCAGCTGCCAGCCGCCATCTTGGACGCCATCTTGGATGACTTCATCTCAGGTTAGACTCCCTAGTGGTCCCCCACCCTGTGACGTCACTGCGTGCATAAGCAGTGGCCGGGTGGAGGATGAAGGTTGCAGAACTCTCCATCTATACCTACTGACGTATACCAGGGTACCCACTCGCCTGGAAAACAGGGAAAACCGGGAAAAGTCAGGGAATTTGTAGAAGGAGAAATTTTGTTAGGGAAATCAGAAAAAATGGAGAAACATTGTGAAAATTGACTAAGGGAATTTTTGTCCGTGTCAGGGAAAAATTATTTGTTTTCGTTTTATGATCAATAATTAAAACACAATGATATGCGCATATTTGTATATACTTTATTTTCGTTTATTTGTAAGAAAAGTTGTGTATGTTTTATAAATGTAATTCTGGAGAAGTGTGTTTTCCGCCCTGAGGCGCAGACCAACTGTATTCTGTAGTAGTGTGTTACACATTTTGAGGGTATATTGTAGAAGATCAAAGTCAGGGAAATTGGTTTTGGCATGTCAGGAAAATCAGGGAAATTGATATGCTGTTTTTAGTGGGAACCCTGTATACAATCGTTTTTAACGCCACAAGGAACCATATTGAGGAGAGCAGTGCGGTAGGTGTATCCTTTTGAGTTACAGATAGCATGGCTGCCATCTTCCCCGCCCCCGTGTGGAAACTTGGCAACAACGCAAGCCTTCCCGCCACCCAAGTCGTTCAAAATCAGCAGCCAAGAAGGGCACGAGAATCCAAATCGGAAGTCTCATGAGTACCACAGAACATAATAAAGACAGTGGTACCGTGTAACGTTTAGAATTGTAATAATGTATGACAATTAACTATAAGGTTAGTTATGTTTTATTTTAGAATTTGAAAGGCTAGATGTATTCTCGCCATAATTAGAACCGTAGACCAGTTTTACTCTAATTAGAGCTCTTCAGTACGGCATACTAATTGTAGCGAAAATACACCTTTAAAATAGTCTATGGTAGCCAGCCTTCCAACACTAAGTGAGTGGTAGACACGAAATGGACCAGGGCTAACAACTTACTAAATTGTTAGTTAGTTGTATACAGCCTCTATTTTTTAACACTTTGTGTTATTTGGAGCTGGAGTGACAAACATACTACTTGGTTCCGCAACTAGGTGGCGGCACGTGTCTACCACTCACTTAGTGTTTAGAACTTGACTTTAGCCTGTTCCATATCTCGTTTATTAATCAATAATGCAAAAAAAAAATTAGAACAAAAGTTGCAGACACTAACGTTAGCTATAAACTAAAATTATTTTTGCATAAGTTAATTTAATTGGTACACCCTGTATATTGTTTCATTTTTGCATTCCTCTTATTTTGCTAATTCATCCAGTGTATAGTTGTTGAGATCTATACAGAGTCGTTCAAAAGTTATGGCTACTTTTCTAAATCATTAGAGGCACATTTATTCCGACCTCGTTTTATTATTCCAGAAAACTTGCAAATGTCGGCTTGTTTCCACAGTGACATATTCCTCAAATAATGCATTGTTACCAATATACAAAAGCATGGCGAAAAATATTGCTCAAATAAAAATAATAACTAGAAAAGAATAGAAAAATTCAACAAGTATAAACTAAAGACTATTCGATTTAGTGATATTGAAATAAAACAAAGCTGAAATTAGACTGTATCAAATCACGGAAAATTGTGATAACAATGATATAACCACACAAAAACAGTGAACACTAGTTAATTAAGTGTTCGAAATAACCAGCATTTTGCTCAGTACACAAGTTTAAGCAGTTTCAAAAGAATAGTTATCATCTCGTAATACACTTAAATTAATATTATCAAATACCGCACGGATTCTTGCCTTCATATCTTTTTTTGGCGACGGTTATGTCTGATAAACTATTTTTTTTACATAACCCCATAAAAAGAAGTCCATTTTTGTTAGATCAGGTGACCTAGGCGGCCATGCATTCGGCCCTCCTCTCCCAATCCAGCATTCTGGAAAATGTCAGTTAAGAAAAGCACCAATCTTAGCTGTATGATGAACTGGAGCACCGTCATGCATAAACCACATATAATCATGGATGCTAATAGGCAGTTGGCCTAATAAGGGTCCAAGGTTATCTCTTAGAAACTGGTTACAGGCAATATCGCTGTGCGGTGAGCCTTTCTTCAACGAAATGCGGACCGATGACATCATTTCCAATACCACAGACGTTAAGAGACCACCTGTTGTGACTAGTCGTGTGAGTAAAGTGAGGGTTTTCAGTAGAATAGTAGCGAAAGTTATGTCCGTTCTTATGAAATGTTGCTTCATCAGTGAACAACACAAAGTTGAATAATCTTGTATCTCTTTGGATTTGTTGCTGTGCCCGGTGACAAAATGATAGCCACCTTTGATGACCATCATTGTACAGTTCTTGGAGGAGTTGAATATGGTGTGGGTGAAATTTGTTTTACGTAAAATTCGTAAACCAAAAGTGTTACTGATATCATTTTTCCTTGCTATTTTTATTGAGCGAATATAAGGGTATTCTAACACTTTCAAATTTACCATCGACTGTTTCTCTTCGTTTACTTACTGATATCAATTTTCCTTGCTATTTTTATTGAGCTGATATGAGGGTCTTCTATCACTTTCAAATTCACTATAAGCTCCTTCTCCTCGTTCAAAACACGGTCGGTGCTCTCAGCCTTCTTGTATCTTGTGTTCTGCGTTTCGTCGAAACGTCGCATCAGTCTCTCAAAAGCGCTTCTTCTGGTTGTCTTCTATTGGCAATTTTTCATGATATATTCTTGTCGCGAATAAACAGTATTTGTTGCTTGCTCCCAACACACAAATCATATCAATAATTTCTTGTCGTGAGAAATTCATTTTAGGGTCTTATTATAATTGAAATACGAGAAAATAACTACTCGATGGTATAAGTTAATGTGTGACAAGTCAATACATTGTTTATTTTGCATAGTTAGGATATAATACAAGCGCCTCCGTGGCCGTGCGGGAAAGTCGATTCAGACTTTCCAATACGGACTCGGGGGTCGACGGTTCGAGCTTCACCGGCGGCGGATGATATTTCAAAAATCACTGTCGTCGTTGAGATCGAGCTCAAGGTGGAGGGTAGGTTAGTTTAGATGAGCAAAAAGGGTCAGCAATGGCCTAATTGCCAGTAAGCATCTTACGTTTTACCTTTTTACGATATAATACACTAATTCGTTCCTGCGTATAAATGTAGCTTTTTTCTTAAAAAACAGCCAATATCTCAGTAAATACTGATCTTAGGTATAGGGAATACTTCATGAAACTGATCAACATTTGTTGATGTATTGAAATTATTATAATATACAGGGTGTTTCATTTGAATTTCTCGAAAAAACTTAACTACAGTGTTTTTACTCACGCTGTATACTGTTTTTAAGCCATTCTATCTGTATTGGCTGAAGTTGAAAGAATAACACTCTTCAAGGTTGCTCCTGGCGGTAAAAATACTGTACTAGAAATTCCTGTCAAATTGTAATAGATTGTAATAAAAGTGGAGGGGATGGGGAAAACGGCACTAAATTTAAAACACAGTAAATTATTATATTTTATTAGCTAAAATATAGACATCATAACAAACAATAACTTCTTATAATAATAACATAGGTTAGATCTATTGTCATATAAAAGCAAATTAACAATGAACAAAACATTTAATTCTCATAAAAATAAATAAACCAAAACAATATCAGGGGGTTAAAGAATACCAAAGCATATTGAAGAGATTAGTTGTGGTAGATAGTCCAATACACTTAAAGCTAAATTGTGTTCAGAAACAAACATCAGCATTTTTAACTCCCCCTTTTTTACTCCAGTCTTCAACTTTAACCTCTCATGTTCTGTAGCTTCATCTCTTAAAATATTTTGAATTTTTGGCGCTATTTTTAAAGCCTTCAGATTTCTGTGGTGGGATTTACTCATTGCATGTCTAGTGAGATGGGATATTCCACCTGCTAAACTTTTATTTTTACATACTTTACATTGCTGCTTCATTGTATTCATTTTTATGAAGCCAATCCTTGTTATCTTCACTCAGCTGTAAATTTTTGTTTGTAAGTTTTATTACGTTTTTTACGTTTTGCCTGCACAGCCTCGTTAATCACTATAATTTTTTGTTAGGTTTATGGTCGGATTCTAAGGTGTATATGTGCTCACTATGTAAAAACTGGAACCTGTGATGAGCACTAATAAGTACACTTTGAGAAACCCAAATCACCACAACACTTATTTCAGAGACCTTACGATCGTTTCGTTGACAAAGTCAACATCTTCAGAGGAAGATAAATTCTAACCTAAACAACTAGCTACATGTATTTATATCGCGTCAACGTAAACGAACTAGTCCGAAGTAAAATTGTCGTCCAGGAACGATCGTTTGTTTATTGTGTGGTGAAACTACGAGGTCGAAGACCTGCTTTTAATCTTCTGGTCGGCATATTTATGAGCCCTTATCTAATATTCTCTAAAGCTATTATCCGTATATTAGATAAGGGCTCATAAATCTGTCGACCAGAAGATTAAAGCAGGTCTTCGACCTCGTAGTTTCACCACACAATAAACAAACGATCGTTCCTGGACGACAATTTTACTTCGGACTAGTTCGTTTACCTTGACGCGATATAAATACATGTAGCTAGTTGTTTAGGTTAGAATTTATCTTCCTCTGAAGATGTTGACTTTGTCAACGAAACGATCGTAAGGTCTCTGAAATAAGTGGTGATTTGGGTTTCTCAAAGTGTACTTATTGTGTATATGTGCTGCTTGTTTGGTCGGTATTAAAGTCGCGAGTCTCTTGTTCAGTGATCTTTTTCTCAGCCCCACTGGGCGTAAAATACATATAAATTACTAAAATTGACGAATAGGGCAAGTTAAATTACATTTACCTCACCTTTTTTCGTGAAGACATTTTGGCTTATTAAATTTTAAAATGCAGGAACCGACACTCTAAGGCAAAAGACTGAATTGCAGTTTCCTTACATACGTAAATCCTTAACTAAATGCACTAGTTTTTAGTGTTTTTCAACTAGATTTTGAATTTACGGCTGTAATTGTAAAATTGTAATAGATTTGTGCATTTTTCAAATTGTAGTAATGATGTAATGAAAGTAAGTAAATTGTAATAGATCTATTACAATTGTAATGACAGGAGCAACGCTGACACTCTTTCAGATTTTTGGCATGACAGAGTGTTGCATGCTGACATATTAATGAAGATCCAGACCGTTAAAGGTGCGTCTGATGTTTTAGAAAAGTGTCCATTACTTTTGAACGATCCTGTATAGACCACAACAACTATACACTGGATCAATCGTCAGAACAAAAGGAATTAAAAAATGAAACAATATAGAGGGTGTAACATTTAAAAAAAATCAAGTTTGAGTTGTATCTAACGTATGCAACACCCTGTATATGCAAAAATAATTTTATAGTTTGTAGCTAACGTTAGTACCTGCAACTTTTGTTCCATTTTTTAGTGAATTTTCTTAAAAAAATTCACTAATGAGGAGATCCCGACTTTTGAATTTTGAAAAAATTTCTTCAAATGAGCGCTAATTAGGCCCCCCAGAACACATATCCGGGGTCAGTTTCAATTTTTATATGTTTATATATATATATATATATATATATATATATATATATATATATATATATATATATATATATATATATATATATATATATATATATATATATATATATATGTATCACACCGATAACTCAAAAAATAATGGGCCGATTTTGATTAAATTTGGTGAAAAAATGGCTTGGATAAGTTTGTTAGCTGGAAAATTCGGCTTAGGTTTTCCCGGAAAATTTTGTGTTTTCTTTTGAAAAAAATTTATATCTCCGGAATTAACAAAGTAAGAGCAACCAAATTTGGTACGCGGGTTTAGATACATATAGGTAAGCTACCCACCAAAATTTAGCTCTGTAGATCAAAAGACAAAAAAGTTATAGGCATTTAAAGAAAAATAAATTGGGGTTTTCCTCTAAACGTTAAAGTTGCGATTTAAAACGTCAAAATTCTCAACATTTAGGCAAAGAATTTGATTCTAATACGGACTATGGGAATTAAATGTCTCAAGAAGAATGTTTTACAAACCCTGAAGTCTTAGTTTCAACCGTCATTGTCCTTCATTTTACTAAAATATTTCTAGAAAACTCATTTCAAATAGACCCTTTCTCTAATGCTTGGCAGTAGCCTTAGCTATAGAGTTTATCGTTTAATGGCATATAATTTTTGTAGAATTTTCGTAAAAAATCAATAAAGCTCTATATATCCGTTATTATACAAGATATGAAAAAAATGTATATATTAATTATAGGGTGTCTTGAGATACATCTTAAAAAAATATTTCTACAATCACAGCTGGCCCATAAGTGGTTGGTGATACAAATTTTCTTTCTTCTTTAATCAAACACGCCTTATGTTATTGCATTTTTGAATTTTCCATCGAAATGTAATGCATGTTGACGGATTTACAATGATAGGTATGTTTAATTTTAGATGGGAAACTGTACCTATTTAAAATACAATATGAGAAATACGCTTTAAACAGCTGTTTAGTAAAAATAAAAACATTGACCAATTATTAATCTGCGAAATCATCGATTATTAAAATGATTGACTGATTGACGTAGCTAAGAGTACGGTTCGCATTTTGTAACAAGGTTTTGATCAGTTTAAACAATTTTAAGGCACATGGCAATATATTTAGCAAAACGAATATAATGTGTTCCACACGGAAAAACACCAAAGATGCTGATACTGTTACTACAGAATGCATTAGTTATTTTCCCCTGTTAATTATAGTAAAATAATTGTGGCGTTTATCCAATAACGGCAATTATCGCAATAATGGACGTTTATTCGTTTATCACATACATTAAAAACTCTGGACGCAGCAAGTGCGTTATGGTAGTGAATTTTCATAAAAATGTTTTTAATTGCAAATATGTGTTTCCTTTTTAAGAAAGCAGGCATCAATTTTGGTTACCAGTATAACCTATATAGTAAAAACAATGTGCCATGTTTCATAAAAATAACTTTATTGTGTGAAGATGTACAAAAATTTCCAAAAGTAAACTTAAAGTGTTCCCGGAAAAATTCGTTTCTTGGTCAACCTTATAGGTTAATAGCAAATTGAGCTATTCAAAGTTGAAGCATTTAATGAAAATTCGCTACCATAACGCACTTGCTGCGTCCCGAATTTCTTTTATTCTTATTACTGAATAATAAGGGAGATATTGAACTTGAACGTATTGTTAGACCACCCTGTACTTAATGTTCAATAAATAAGTTTTAGTTTCACTTCGTCTTAATGATGTTTTCGAACCTATCGATCTTTACCGAGTAAATTCCTCAATTTTGGTATTAAAACTATCAGAAGGTTTACAGTTTTGGTGCTAAAATACATGGGGCACTTACTGTTTTGGTGCCGAAAACCAAGAGATTTACATGTCATGATATAAGATTAATAATACTACTTTGTGTTTTTTTGTATACAGCAGGTTCGTCAGTGGATATTGGGATGTCTGAAATTAGGACCGAGCTAGTCAATGTTAAAAATGAGTTTTCTGTGTTCACACCAGAAACAAAGCAACAGCTAGAACAATATACAAACATTAATATAAGTCTCGATAGAATATTTAGTCTATTGCTGCGACAAGAATATCAGTCTCCAAAGGAAGTGCAACCTAGTCCAGGGGAAGATTTACTTAAGAATTTCACATTTCCATTAGCAACTTCCCGCGAAATTGAAAACCTAGAATATGAAATCCAAAACAATTCACAGTTTCGTTCGCAGCTGGTAAGATGTTTGTTTTATTACTTTTGGTAATTTTTACACTATGGCTATAACTTGTTGGCAGACCTTTGAAAAATTGCAGCCTAGACCCTTACAAATAATGTCCCCATCGATATCTCCCGATTTTCAAAGCACAGTTTAAAGTGCTCTATGTATATGCCCAGTTTCACAAAGCTCGATTGAACATTTAACGGACGGTTAATCAAGGCTTCACACGACCAATCACAGACTATTATTCGGGTTTTTGCCATGACAACCAAATATTTTGAAGCTGTGATTGGTTGTCTGAAGCCTTGGTTAACTAGCCAGCGGTTAAATATTTAGTCAAGCTTTGTGAGACTGGACATTGATTGGTAACCATTTAAAACTAACTTTAAACTTCATGTGGGACGATTTGTCAGGTTACCTTTTTTTTTTCGAAGAACATTCAAGTGCTGATAAGTATAATTTGGAGAACCCAATTCATCACAATACAGTTTTTAGACTTGACGATCGTTTCGCTAATAAAGTTAGCGTCATCAGAGGGATGAATAAACCACAGTCTATTCTCAATTATCAGGCCTAATGGGGGGTGGGTCGGCAACACGGATATTATGAACATAATAAAATGTATATATATATATATATATATATATATATATATATATATATATATATATATATGAACAAACACACACCAAAATAATAAAGGTTCAATGAAAAAATTACAGTAGATTAATTATGATGATTTCAAGTTTTTCTTTCATAGTTAAAACGTGTCAATACCGAATTTAATAAAAAATGGACCGTAAACACACAAACTCACTTGACAATAGGGATGTTCTCTTAATACCAGGAAAGCCTCTGGCCTTGACGAGTCCCAGCAATTGTTCTCAAAAAATGCGCACCAGAACTTGCTCCTGTCCTGACTCGTCTGTTTCAGATATCTTACAATAGATGCATATTCCCTAGTAGCTGGAAAACTGCTCGAGTACAACCCGTCCCCAAGAAAGGATCCAAAGCGCTTTCTAGCAACTGCAGGCCTATTTCTCTCCTTTCAGTCGTCTCTAAAGTGATGGAAAAGTATATAAACACCGAACTACTAAAATTTCTTGAAAAAACACAGTCTAATCCACGACAGGTAGTATGGATTCCGTCAGCGCAGTTCAACTGCCGACCTCCTTTCCTTTGTCACCCATTCGTGGAACAAGTCTATGGAACTACACGATGAATTCTAGATTGTCGCTCTAGACATATCCAAAGCATTCGACCAGGTCTGGCATGAAGCGCTGGTTAATAAACTTCCGGCCTTTGGCCTACCACCAAAACTCTGTACCTGGGCAGCAAATTTCCTCTCCAACCGGAGCATTTCTGTTGTCGTGGACGGCCATTTCTCTAAACTGTAGGTTCAGCTTGAGCCCCTACTTAGTTTCTTCTCCACATCACTGATCTCCTCTCTAGCACTTCCAACCCCGTTTACAGTTACGACAGCACCCTCCACTCTAATATACAATATTATAAGCCTGTCTCTTGAGCCCAGTTAGATGAGGATCGCACGGTTCTGTTTCCGTGGATCTCCAAAAAATATTAGACTGGGGAAGTAGAAATCTTGTACAATTCAACCCTACCAAATCACAGTCTTGCTTTCCTTCTCATAAGAGATACACCAGCCCTAGACCCGTTAAAACGAACAACCAAGTTATTCAAAGTAATGAGTCCTTTTCACTTGTTGGCATTTCTGTGGATCGAAATCTCAATTGGCACCAACATGTCACATCAATTGCAGAATCGACTGCTAAGAAATTAGATTTCCTTTTCGGGCTCGTAAATACTTTTCACCAGCCAATCTCTATACCTTATATACTTTACAAATAAGACCAAACCTCGAATACTGCTCCCACATCTTGGGTGATGCTTCCGCTTCTGCACTCGCTATCCTAGACTCCATTCAGAAGAGATCTATACTTCTCATCGGTGACCATACCCTCACCCAAAGACTGCCATCCCTTGCCCACCGACGTGCCGTTGGTGACCTCTCTCTCTCTTTTATAGATATCTGCACGGGCACTGCTCAGAGGAGCTTTCTTCCATAATTCTTCCACCTGCTGCCCCTAGCAGATCTACCAGGGGAACAGAGCGAATGCACCTTTTTACTGTCCAGGTCACCAGACATAGAACATCTTGTTATGCCCGCTCTTTTGTCCCGAGGACTTCGAAGTTGTGGAATTCCTTCTCCCCCGAACCTCCAAACGTTCAAGTCCAGAATTAACAAGTTGCCTCTTTCCTCCTTGTCGACATCCAGGGTACGATAGTATTTAGGCTGTAAGCCTCGTGGTGTGTTGTTGATATAAAACAATAAAAATGGGATATTTATTATATTTGTACGAGAGGAAACGGAAAAAAAATGAAATTTTGATCCATTTCTCAGGAACGATAATCCGTACAGGAATGATCGAGAGTATACTGTAGTTAGTTCAATGGTTAATGAAATTGTGACGAATCGGGTTCTCCAAATTGTACTTACCAGTGCTCATCACAGGTTATAATCTTCACTCTATTTAAGTAGTATTCTCTTTAAATCGCGAATTTCCAGCAGAGTAGAAAATAATGAGACTCGGTTTCTTGTCCCTATAAATATGCCACTCGATATCGCTAGATTGTATATACAGGGTGGCACACCATACATGCGTTGGTCTCTCTAATGACACTTGTTCGAATTTACAAATTCTGTTTTTTTCCCGGCACATGCAGGGTCTTTAGAAGCATCTTATGTAAATGGTCCCCATGACACAGGACGTTCACAAAAAAAAGATACATATCAAAGGTATAGATTTTTAAATAGAACACCCGGTATATTATTCGGTTTTCTCAATCTAGAGATAAGGGGAAGGTAAGTTACAATAGGATTCCTTATACCTAAAGCCTACCGTTTTTGAGAAATATAACAAATTTCGAAAATGCCAGCCTAAATGCAAACATTTTTTTTCTTACACTCGGCAACGTAGGAAAAATCTAACTAATGTTAGTATTTAGTAGGTGGATTGTTGCATGGAATAGAAGAAGAAAATTAATGTAGAGTTATTGGAACTCCAGGTGCAGATAACCCCACCGGACACTGCTCAGAGGAACTTTCTTCGATAGTTCCTCCACCTGCTGCCCCTAACATATCTATCCGGGGAACAGAGATAATGACCAGGTCACCAGAGATAGAACATCTTGTTATGCCCGCTCTCTTGTCCCGAGGACTTCCAAGTTGTGGAATTTCTTGCCGGCACATGTTTTTCTTTCGCCTCCGAACCTCCAAACCTTCAAGCCCAGAATTAACAAGTTGCCTCTTACCACCTTGTCAATAGTATTTGTGCGGTAAGCCCTCGTGGTGTGTTGTTGAAATATAATTTCAAATAACACACCTAGCATGTAATCAGATCACTATCCCGTAGCAGCCCAAATGCAGATACGATTGAGAACACTTAGAAAGAAAGTCATAAGAAAACTCAATACGGCAGCCCTAAAAGACGAAGCAAAGCATCAAATCATATCTGACAAAGTCAACGAACAACTGAGCAAAGCCCAAAAAATCTTAGAGCCTGAATATACAATTAAGGCAAATATAGAGGACACTTGGAGTCAGCTTAAAAATGATATTTTAGACACGCAAGAATATATAACAACTGTAAACAACAAAAAGTGGCCTAAAGAATTGATGACTCAAGAGATATTAGAGTTAATTGACCAACGGCGGATATTCAAAAACACACAAAAAGAAAAATATAAAAAAGCTCAGGGACTTGTCAGGACTAGAATTAGAAATGCCAGAGAAGCATGGATGGTGGAGAGAAGTAAGGAAATAGAGGAAATGTACCAAAAACATAATCTACTTGATATCCACAAAAGAGTTAAGGAAATTACAGGAAACCGTAAACCTCCAACATATACAAAAATAGTGAAGACAGTCTTAGACAGACAAGAACTGCAAGAAGTGTGGAAAAATTATATTTCTGATCTTTTTGAGGACAAAGGTCCCCCCTTTCGTAACCAACGTCAAAAAGAAATGGGACCAAATATAATGAGTGCAGAAATAGAGAAGGCTCTAAAAGGAAAAAAACGGAAAAGCAGCTGAATCAGACAACATTTGTCCACAATTCCTGAAACTTATAAATGAAGGAAACTAAAAAATCCTGACCAAACTATTTAATACAATCTGTAACAATGGATATATACCTCAAGACTGGTTAAAATCTACATTTGTCCCTATTCCTAAAAAACTAGGCGCAAAAAGATGTGATGAGTTTCGACAAATTAGCTTAATGAGTCAGATATTAAAGTTGTTTCTAAAGGTCCTACATAATCGAATACATAGGAAATGCGAGCAGGATCTAAGCGAACTGCAGATGGGGTTTCAAGAGGATTGGGACATAGAGAGGCTTTGTTTGCGCTATCGGTCCTGCTGCAGAAGTGTCGAGACCAGCGAAAGGAAGTATAACTGTGTTTCATAGATTATGCTAAAGCATTTGATTGTGTCAAACATAGCACGCTGCTGAACATACTAGAAAGTAAAGGTTTAGACTCCCAAGATCTAAAAATCATTCAGTACCGCCATGAACACCAGGTGACGACAGTGCCAATTGAAAACACCCAAACAAAAACTGTACCAATTAAACGTGGAGTCAGACAAGGCTGTGTACTGAGCTCTATGCTTTTTAACATGTACTCCGAAATTGTATTCCGAAACGCACTTGGAGGTGCAGAAGATGGCATAAAAGTGAATGGAACCTAAAAATGCCGACGACACAGTTATAATCGCAGACAGTCTTGAGAGATTGCAGCGGCTACTTAACAAGATATCAGCCGAAGGAGACCTATTAGGCCTAAAAATAAAAACCGCAAAAACAAAAATATTGGCGGTAAACTGGAATCCAAATCCACCAATGCATATAAATGTATGCGGAACACAGATAACCAAGGTCTCTAAATTTAAATACTTGGGCAGTTGGATCGGCGAAAATCTGAATCCTGATTTGGAAATCAGAGCTCGGATTGAAATGGCTAGGGCAAATTTCTTAAAAATGCGAAGCCTATTAAGAGATAGGTCACTTCATATACAAATTAGATACAATTTTGTGAAGTACTACATATATTCCACGCTTCTGTATGGGGTTGAGGCGTAAACGCTAAAGGCTGGCGGCATTCGAAATGTGGGTGTATCGACGAATGTTGCGAGTTCCTTGGACTGCTCACACCATAAATTTGGAGGTTTTGCATCGTATGGGCAAAGAACGTGAACTCATCGAAATCATAAAAAAGGCGACAAACTGCATATCTCGGTCATGTAATGAGACACAATAGATATGAATTTCTACAACTCATGATAGAGGGTAAGGTCGAAGGTAGACGTGGACCGGTACGCAGGCAGTGCTCCTGGCTTAAGGACATACGCGATTGGACAGGCTTGGGTTCAAACACTTTGTTGAAAAGGGCCGAAGACAGAGAAGCATTCGCCAACATTTTTGCCGATCTTCGATATGAGAATGCACTCGAAGAAGAAGGAGCATTTAATGCAGAATTTTATTACCTTTCAAATGATACTAGGATTTTCTATAGCTAACTCTAACAGTTTTAGAGATATTTTAAATTGTTAGTTTTCAATATCCACTTGCTGCGCTGGCATGCCAATACCGTTATGATCAATTTATTTGACATTTGTTGTATTTTGTCAACCGCTTTGGTGTTTTTAATAAAGGGATTCAACAGTAATATAAAAATGAAACCTACCCTGTACAGGAAAGATTATATATGATTCTTGTTATTGGAGAATGTCAAGAAAATTGCTTAGTTACTGCGAGAGTTTATGCTAAAAAATATCCATCTCAAAATCATCCAGTTAGGAGAGTGTTGCAAAGACTGTTGCAGGTAGTTCGTAGAACCGGAAGTGTCGCGTACGAAAAAAATAAACAGACAAATCCTGCCACTCAAAGCGATGAAAACGAGTTTGAGGTAATTGGCGCTGTTGGTGAAAATCGCCATACAATCTTTTTTTTTCAACACACCACGAGGGCTTACAGCATAAATACTATGGTACCGTGAGTGTCGACAAATCTTTAAAATATTTGACCGTTGAAGTTTCTATTCAAAAGTAGTGCCCTTTTTTTTTGTTCCCTCAGGGCTCGTCCGCGGCCTTGCCGCCCCGATAGCACCGCAACCCTTGGTTGATTGTGCATACCCTTAGTCTTACTCCACCCATTCCAAGATCACTGTGCCTTGAACTAGTCTGCACAGCGATTGGTAGGGTGAAGTTTTATATTGCTCTGTCTCCGGTCTAGAGTGACCGTAGATCAGTTGTCTTTTCCGGTCCAGAGCTATACACTCACACAAGATGTGCTGGGCTGATTCCTCCCTCTCGCCGCATAGTCTGCATGCGAGGTCCCCTTCGAACCGCCCCATTTTATGTAGGTGTTTCTTGACGGCCATGTGTCCCGTCAAGAGACCTGTTGTGTTTCTGAGCTGTCCTCTGCTAAGGTTTAGCAGCTCCACAGTTCTCTTTGAACTGGGTCCGTCAATTATTGACTTCCCATGTCTGAGCCCTGGACAGTCCGCCCAGTACACCTTGTGTTGGTTTCTGACCCAGGACTTAATGGCTCCCCTGGCAGTGCTCTTTGACACGCCCAGAGCCGGTTCTGGTCCCATAAATGGTTCTGCTGACCCTCTCTTCGCGAGACTGTCAGCTTCTTCATTGCCTTTAACCCCCGAGTGACCCGGCACCTAGATGAGGGTCACCTCATTCTGCCCAGCCAGGTCGCTCGTCTCGTCTCGGCACTCACTCACCAGCCAGGAATTTACCCGTGGGCTACTTAGTGCCTTAAGGGCTGCCTGGCTGTCTGTGGCTATGAGGATCCGCTTGTTGGTGTAGCCCCTCCTCTTGTTCTCCCGCACACAGTGCAGGATGGCGTACATCTCGGCCTGAAACACCGTTGCATGGGCTCCGAGGGAAATACTATGACTTACCCTCGGTCCTTCCGAGTAAACACCTGCCCCCGTCCCACGCTCCCCGCCAGATCTGCCCGTGAACCAGACGAGCGCGTCCCGTGGCATGTCCGGCGTCTCCTCCGGCCATGCCTCGCGATCAGGGATTTCCACTGTAAAGTTGTTTTCCCTGCACATTCGCGGGCTCGCGAAGTCTGACCTCATTTCAAGCATGGGCTCCTTCACGATCTCCTGAATTTTGCAGTGGCCCCTGAAGCCTGGGTTGATCTTCAGTCTACCATTGCAGGCTAGTCTGTATAGTCCTAGCCTGGCCTCTCCCATACTAACTAAGTGTAGGGGGGGGGGGGGGCAGATCCAGCAACACCTCCATGGTGGCTGTTGGGGTTGAAGACATGGCCCCTGTGATGCCTAGGTAAGCCATCCTTTGGATCTTGCCTAGTTTTTGTTTGGCACTGGATTGTGTCATCTTAGGCCACCAGACCAAAGTAGTGCCCTACTATGTGTCCTCATAAAACTCCGACCCAAATATTAATACTTCATCTGTACTGATGGTCACCGCTTTGGATGTGATGTGGATTTTCATCACTATAATAGTGATAACTGTGTCCATTTACTGGACACGTGCAATATACTCTCGTCTGAAACTAGCACAAAATCAAGGAAATGTTCATTCTCAGGAACGTTGTCAAGGCCAGCACAAGCAAACATCAATTCATCGAATTAAATCAATATCAATATCAATTTCTGATGTAAGTGAATATCGTATTGATGAAATTTTTTACTTCTGATTGTTCTACCAATACTTTGTCTGCTAATGCCTGCTTCTGGCTTATGTTACGCTGACCTCCTTTCCTTTGTCACCCATTCAGGAACAAGTCTATGGAACTACACGGTGAATCCCAGATTGTCGCTCTAGACCTATCAAAAGCATTCAACCAGGTCTGGCACGCAGCGCTGCTTGATAAACTTCCGGTCTATGGCCTACCACCAAAACTCTGTACCTAGACAGCAAATTTCTTCTCCAACCGGAGCATTTCTGTTGTCGTGGATGGCCATTCCTCTAAACTATATCCAATTAATGCATGAGTTCCTCAAGGTTCAGCTTTAGCCCCTACTTTATTTCTTCTCCACATCAATGACCTCCTGTCTACCACTTCCAACCCAGTTCACAGTTACGCAGACGACAGCACCCTCCACTCAAATATACAATATTCTAAGCCTGTCGTGGAGTCGTGGAGGAGGCACTGCGAAGAAGTGGAAAACACGTCCGAGAGTGCTCGACTACACAAGATCCTGTCTAAGGGCCCTCAGACTAACATAGGCTCCCTTAGAACACCCACGGGAGGCTTTACAAGCTCGGGGGAGGAAACTATGGAAATTTTACTCCAGACGCACTTCCCCGGCTGTAACATAATAAACCAATCACCTCCGGACTGGGAACACTCAGAAATAGAGGCGCCTTATAGGCGGGCATCTAGAGTAGACTGGACAGTCGCTAAAGAGGTTATCTGGAGCAAAATCAGATGGGCCATTAACAGATTTAAGCCATACAAATCGCCAGGATTTAATTAAATAATGCCCATCATGCTCCAATAGGGGATAGATATACTGGCGCCGGTGCTTACCCTCATTATGAGGGCAAGCCTGGCTCTGGGGTACATTCCGAGGGCATGGAGACTGGCCAGGGTTGTATTCATTCCTAAACCTGGGCGTCCAACAGACCGGGCAAAGTCCCTGAGGCCAATAAGTCTCATGTCCTTCTTGCTAAAAACAGTGGAAAAACTGCTCGACCGGCACATTAGGGGCGGTGTACTGGAGGCATATCCCCTACACTGCGGACAATATGCATACAGACCAGGATTCTCAACAGAAACAGCACTGCACCAACTGGTGCTGAAACTCGAGAATACGCAGGAGAACAGGGAGGTGGCCCTGGGGGCCTTTCTAGACATAGAGGGGGCCTTTAGCAACACCTCGTTCGGATCGGTTCTGGCAGCTGTCCGGGAGCGTGGAATAGAGGAGACCTGCTGCAGATGGATTGGTCCCATGCTGAGGGACAGGGCGGTAATCGCCTTACTCGCGGGATGGACTCTGCTGGCGGGCGTCGCGGCGGGGTGTCCGCAGGGGAGCGTTCTGTCTCCCTTGCTCTGGTGCCTAGTCGTGGACGGCCTGCTGGAGAGGCTCTCGGGAGGGGGGTATGAGGTACAGAGCTATGCGGACGACATTGTCACCATAGTCCGAGGAAAGGTCACACAGTCAGTGTGGGAGCGCATGCAGACTGCACTGAAAGTGGTGGAAGGGTGGACGGTTGGTCAAGGGCTCGAGGTGAGCCCCGAGAAAGCAACCGCCGTGCCGTTTACGAGGAGGAGGAAGTGCGACAGCCACAGAAATCTCACTCTATACGGTAGGAGCGTTCCAATGGCCAGGGAGGTAAAATATCTTGGGGTCGTATTGGACTCTAAGCTAACCTGGAATGGTCACATTGGAAAAATACTGCGTAAGGCAGTCATGACCTTAGCCGTCACTAGGCGGCTATATGGAAAAACGTGGGGACTAAGACCTAGTATGGCCCACTGGCTGTACACAAGGGTGGTCAGACCATCGTTAACATATGCGGCACTGGTCTGGTGGCCTAAGGTGACACAATCCAGTGCCAAACAAAAACTAGGCAAGATCCAAAGGATGGCTTGCCTAGGCATCACAGGGGCCATGTCTTCAACCCCAACAGCCGCCATGGAGGTGTTGCTGGATCTACCCCCCCTACACTTCGTTATTATGGGAGAGGCCAGGCTAGGACTATACAGACTAGCCTGCAATGGTAGACGGAAGATCAACCCAGGCTTCAGGGGCCACTGCAAAATTCAGGAGATCGTGAAGGAACCCATGCTTGAAATGAGGTCAGACTTCGCGAGCCCGCGAATGTGCAGGGAAAACAACTTCACAGTGGAAATCCCTGATCGCGGGGCATGGCGGGAGGAGACACCGGGCATACCACGGGACGCGCTCGTCTGGTTCACGGACGGATCTGGCGGGGAGCGTGGGACGGGGGCAGGTGTTTACTCGGAAGGACCGAGGGTAAGTCACAGTATTTCCCTCGGAGCCCATGCAACGGTGTTTCAGGCCGAGATGTACGCCATCCTGCACTGTGTGCGGGAGAACAAGAGGAGGGGCTACACCAACAAGCGGATCCTCATAGCCACAGACAGCCAGGCAGCCCTTAAGGCACTAAGTAGCCCACGGGTAAATTCCTGGCTGGTGAGTGAGTGCCGAGACGAGACGAGCGACCTGGCTGGGCAGAATGAGGTGACCCTCATCTGGGTGCCGGGTCACTCGGGGGTCAAAGGCAATGAAGAAGCTGACAGTCTCGCAAAGAGGGGGTCAGCAGAACCATTTATGGGACCAGAACCGGCTCTGGGCGTGTCAAAGAGCACTGCCAGGGGAGCCATTAAGTCCTGGGTCAGAAACCAACACAAGGTGTACTGGGCGGACTGTCCAGGG
Organism: Tillus elongatus; assembly: GCA_964006375.1. NCBI lineage: Eukaryota > Metazoa > Arthropoda > Insecta > Coleoptera > Cleridae > Tillus > Tillus elongatus. The sequence goes on along the minus strand of OZ023262.1, from coordinate 319,263,400 downwards.
CTCAGACATGGGAAGTCAATAATTGACGGACCCAGTTCAAAGAGAGCTGTGGAGCTGCTAAACCTTAGCAGAGGACAGCTCAGAAACACAACAGGTCTCTTGACGGGACACATGGCCGTCAAGAAACACCTACATAAAATGGGGCGGTTCGAAGGGGACCTCGCATGCAGACTCTGCGGCGAGGGGGAGGAATCAGCCCAGCACATCTTGTGCGAGTGTATAGCTCTGGACCGGAAAAGACAACTGATCTACGGTCACTCTAGACCGGAGACAGAGCAATATAAAACTTCACCCTACCAATCGCTGTGCAGACTAGTTCAAGGCACAGTGATTTTGGAATGGGTGGAGTAAGACTAGGGGTATGCACAATCAACCAAGGGTTGCGGTGCTATCGGGGCGGCAAGGCCGCGGACGAGCCCTGAGGGAACAAAAAAAAAAAAAAAAAGCCTGTCTCTTTGGCCCAATTAGATGAGGATCGCAGACTCATGGAGGGTTCTATCTCCGTGGATCTCCAAAAAATATTAGACTGGGGAAGTAGAAATCTTGTACAATTCAACCCCACCAAATCTCAGTCTTGCCTTCTTTCTCATAAAAGATACACCAGCCCTAGAACCATCACAATGAACAAACAAGTTATTCAAAGTAATGAGTCCTTTTCACTTGTTGGTATTTCTGTGGATCGAAATCTCAATTGGAACCAACATGTCACATCAATTGCAGAAGCGGCTGCTAAGAAATTAGGTTTCCTCTTCCGTGCTCGCAAATACTTTTCACCAGGTAATCTCTATACCTTATATACTTCACAAATAAGGCCAAACCTCGAATACTGCTCCCACATCTGGGGTGCTGCTGCGGCTTCTACACTCGCTATCTTGGACTCCATTCAGAAGAGAGCTATACGTCTCATTGGTGACCCTACCCTTACCCAAGGCTGCCACCCCACCGACGTGCCGTTGGTGACCTCTCTCTCTTTTATAGATATCTGCATGGGCAGTGCTCAGAGGCGCTTTCTTCCATAGTTCCTCCACCTACTGCCCCCAACAGATCTACCAGGGGAACAGAGCGCATGCACCCTTTTACTGTCCAGGTCACCAGACATAGAACGTCTTGCTATGCCCGCTCTTTTTCCCCGAAGACTTCCAAGTTGTGGAATTCCTTGCCGGCGCATGTTTTTCCTTCTCCTCCGAACCTCCAAACTTTCAAGACCAGAATTAACAAGCTGCCTCTTTCTTCCTTGTCGACACCACGGTACGATAGTATTTAGGCTGTAAGCCCTCGTGGTGTATCTTTTTTTTTTGTGAGCATCCTGTATTATCTACAATATTTTCAGGAAATGCTCCTGAAGACCACGTATATGCTAGAGGAAAACACAATTTCGAAATTCGAACAGGTTAGGTACACTAGAGACCGACGCGTATATGATGTCCCACCCTGTTTTGTCAAAAGGGTAGATTGCTTTATGAAAATACGCTTTCATAACGCATGTTTCTATTGAATAAGTTTATGTTGTTAATAATATTGTTGCAGATTGAATCCCTGTCAAGAATAGGGGGACGTACAGGGCAAGAAGATGGTAACAAACTCTCGTACAAAGTTGTCGATTATTTGTTCAGACCAGAAGTTTTAATTGGGTACACCTGGACTGGAATATCAAGAGGAACATCATCAGGGGAGAAAAAATCGTTTCAGATGTTGACCGGTATATTGGATGTATTTTTCGAAGTTATTTACATGGCCGATACCAGACACACTAGAAAGAAAAACTGTAGTATTTTTAAAGATGGCGTCCTAAAACATGCGAAGAAAAGAAGTTTTCGCAAACGGTGAGTGTAGATATAAGGGTCAATCACCAATTTCATATAAATATTTTTTTGTCGTTGCAGAAATAACCAAAAAACAGAAATTGTTGCTGAACCAGCCATTGGTGGAACACAAATTTGTGAAAATGAAGAAAACACCCACAGAAGTTAACCAGTATAACGAGAAAATTAGTGACAGTGAGATCATAATAAAATAGAGCTCGGCTAACCATTTTATATTAAAGAATACATTTTTTTTATTTATTTATTTCATTATACAGGATTCTTTACCCAAGCAGTAATTTATTTATACAAATGTCAACTGGCTTAAATGACTAATCTCTTCATTGAAAATGTTTCTGTAATAGTTCCTAACAGTTGTAGCAATGAAGGCTAAATAATGAGTAGGATAATAAAGAGAAATGACAGCAGGAGCATTTTATTTCAAATTAAGAAGACATCCGCTAGAGGGATGTTTTGTGCGGGAGGAGAAATTCCAAGGGGTGTAATAAAGTGTTTTTAATAACTTAAATTCAATTAAAGGGTTCCTGGCTTTTTGAAACTTGTTACTACTTATGGACAGACTGTATATAATAGGGTCTGGGTTTTACGAGTAACAGAATGAACGAACTTCTTATTTAACGTGCAAATTATACCTCTTTATTATTAGTGAATTTTCTTTTAAAAAAATTCACTATTGAGGAGATCCAGACTTTTGAAAAAATTTCTTCAAATGAGCACGAACTAGACCCTATAGAACCCATATTAATGCTTTATTGGTATATAATAATACATCATGTCCATATAAAGAAGTCAGAGACTTGTACATATATTATTTGACATAATTTAAATCGTTTTGGCCCAAATGTGTTTGACGTATGCTTTCCAAAAGTTATTAACTTCAGATTTTGACGTACGAAAATTTAATTACCTTCTTCTCCCATCTAATGTTTCAATCATTGCCTACATTCATAACAGCTTCCAACCATATCAATATTCTCTTCGGATAAAAATCTGTTCTAACCATTCCTTATTAAATACAACATTTTTAAATTTTAAACAGGAACTAAATGACAGTATCTAACTGACATTAAAGTTATATATACAGCGTCAGTTTCAATTTTTATATGTTTATATATATATATATATATATATATATATATATATATATATATATATATATATATATATATATATATATATATATATATATATATATAAATCTCTCTGAGGCCTATGGTTGAACACACTGAGACCTCACAGACGATCTTCGGCGAGATTTGGGGAGTAGGCAGATTGAGGCCCCGTAATCGAGCTACAACAACCCAACCTACCTTTATCCACCGCTCTAAGAAGGAGTAGGCAGATTGAGGCCTTAGAGTGTCCTTACATATTTCCTTTACCCACCTTTGTCCACCACTCTAAGGAGTAGGCAGATTGAGGCCTTAGAGTGTCCTTACATATTTCCTTTACCCACCTTTGTCCACCACTCTAAGGAGTAGGCAGATTGAGGCCTAAGAGTGTCCTTACATATTTCCTTTACCCACCTTTGTCCATCACTCTTAGGAGTAGGCAGATTGAGGCCTTAGAGTGTCCTTACATATTTTCTTTACCTCTTGAAAATGGCTCCAAAACAGGAGCCGAATCGTCGAGTTTCCATAAATTCTGGACGCCGTTTAACCCGAGAACCAAGCATGTCTCATATATATATATATATATATATATATATATATATATATATATATATATATATATATATATATATATATATATATATATATATATATATATATATATATATATATATCCGTAAATAATCCTATGTACCAAAATTCAGATCTCTATGTTAAGAGACGAAAAAGTTAGAGGTAAATTACTTTGTAATTAATTTAATCTAAGAAAGTTAAAACGTCAAAACTGATTATTATGGTAGGAGTACAAACGTGAGTGAAAAATATAACACGAAATGACTAACAAGCTCCCAGATCTGTGTCAAAGTCGTTATTTTCCTTCATTTCGTTAAAATATGAACAAAAAAGCCATTGCAAATAAAAATTGTTTGGTGTAAATAGTTAGACCATTAACATACTACCGGAGATACCTGCTAGTACATAGATATAGAGCGTGGCCGAGTGGGGTAAGCCCTGTAGATCGGATAATCGACTCCTACATGACAAGTTCTAATCCTAGTTAGTGACTTCACTTTTTATCAATTTTTTTTTTAGTCTCATTTCAATTTACCGTTATCTGATCAGATTGTTGTTATTCCGATGAATTTTTTAGCCAGTTTTTGTTCAAAAAATAATTTAGTAAAGAGGAGATGAAAACTTGTAAGACTTAATTCAATTCGAATAGCATATCTGGTTGTTTGTTCTTGCCTTAACTTATTGAAACCGTTCCATATTTAATACAGTCGTAGACTTTTCTCGGGCTTCCCAAGTGCTTGTTTTAGTGAATTTTCTTTAAAAAAATCACTAATGAGGAGATCCCGACTTTTGAATTAAAAAAAATTCTTCAAATGAGCGCAAACTAGGCCTCCTATAACCCATATCCAGGGTCAGTTTAATTATATATATATATATATATATATATATATATATATATATATATATATATATATATATATATATATATATATATACGTACCAAAATTTAGGCAAACAAGTTATAGGCATTTAAAGAAAAAAATTGGATTTTTTTCAAAACGTCAAGGACGAGATTTGAAAACAAAATTGGCAACATTTAAGCAGAAAACCGAATGAAATACGGATGATGTAAAGTGTTTTGCAAACTCTTATGTATCAGTTTCAATCATCATTGCCCTTCATTTTGCTAAAGTATTTGTAGAAAATTCATTGCAAATAGACCCTTTCTCTGATGCATTGGGAGTAGTTTTAATTAAGTTTGTGGTTTAACGGTCTATAATTTTTAGCTAATTTTCGTAGAAAAAGATTGTGAATTAGGAGACCGCTACTTTTGAATTCTAAAAAGATTTCTTGAAATGATCGCAAATTAGGCCCCCTAGAATCCATATCCGGGTTTACTTTCTGTTTACATATATACAGGGTGACGCATTAATACGGTAAAGCCCAATATAATTGTTCTTATGCAAGAAAAAAATTCTATATCTTACTTATAGAGAGTACTTTTTTATGAACATTCCTTATTGTCGACTAGGAAACGAGAAACAAGATGGGGCTCCGCCACACTTTACGAGTAATGTCCGTGATTATTTAGAACAAATATTTTTGTGGGGTCACTTGAAATGACAGGTGTATAAAAAAAGTTCTAGACGCAGCAAGTGCGTTATGGTAGTGAATTTTGATTAAATCCTTAAAATTTAAATAACTCAATTTTATGTAAACTTAGACAGTTTAATTTTAGCACGTGGCAAGGTCTTTCTCAAGGCAACATATCCACCAAATTTTATTAAAATAGCTTTGTAATTTTTGGAGAAAATAATTTTTTCGAAAGAAAACTCAAAATTTAAATAACTCAATTTCCTATAAACTTAGAAAGTTGAATTTTGGTATGTGGTAGGGTCTTCTTCGAGGATATATATGCACCAAATTTCATTAAAATAGATTTGTTATTTTCGAAGAAAAATTTTTTTTCAAAAGAAAACTAAAAATTGTGCCTGAAAACCTTGTTCGATTTTCTTGGCTAACGAACTCACCCAAACCATTAATAAAATAAAGGCACTTGCCAAGTTTCATCGAAATCGGTTAGTTATTTTTAGAGTTAGCGGTTGGATATATACATATACATATATATATATATATATATATATATATATATATATATATATATATATATATATATATATATATAAACTGAATTGAAACTGACCCCGGAGATGGGTTCTAGGGGTCCTAGTTCGCGCATTTGAAACAGTTTTTGCAAAGTCTCACCATAGAAACGTCTCTATTAGTGACTTTTTTAAAATAAAAATTCTCTAAAGACGACCTGGAACAATTACAGAAGCGGGTAACTGAAGAAATCAACCATATTACGCCAGAGATGATACAAAATTCAGTGAGACATTTTGTTGACAGATTATATCACTGTCAAGTTGTAGACGGAGCACAATTTGAACAACTACTTTAGTTTAAGTCATATTACGAACTTTTATGACAGGTATATCGAGTTTGCATTATGAATATTTTATTATGTTTTTTTTTGTGGTGTTATTAATTACAAAAAACATATTGATGTTTCAGAACGTAGTTTCTTATTCTGCATCCGAAAATGGTAAATAATACATGGTTTTCCATTAAAAAAAATAAGTTGGAGTCATTTCCTGTTAAACCGGAAGTGAGAAAAAAGTGAATGTATTATAAAAAAGGCTTATTTGTGACCATTCGTCGTTACAAAAATCCAAAAAAATTGCGTCATTAATAACAGAGCTATTCGACCGTTCTGGGACTTTTTACTAACCCTCTGTAATATAAACATGAACAGATATGTTATGAACACCGATATATTTTAATATTATGAAAACTTGGTATCTACCAAAATGGAATTAATGATAATTATTTCTCAAGTGTACAGTCCTTTAAATCTGACGTAAAACAGATATCAACCTAAATGCATAGACATTACAAGTTTACGGGCCATAGTTAAAACAATTTATATGATTTCTAGCATTTCATTCAATGAGCTAATGTGTGTGACGTCAGATTGCACTGGCTGCGGTATGGTTACCATTCGCACATTTTAAAAGCCTTTTGTTACAACTAGTATGTGAATTCAACAGTTCATATTCATTCTGTCATGGTGCATTGAGTTTTGTCCCAACATGTAGTTTTGGATAGTTTTTATTTTATTTATTTGTATAATAATATTAATAGTGGTGCTTTTTATTCTAACTTAAGCCTAAGATCTAGATACTACTTAAGGGATTTAGACAGGGACACATAATCTTCATGCCAATGGGGACTATCATGGCAACTTTTCTTTTGGACATACAGGAGAGCCACTAACGTCATGGGTACATATAAAGGATAGACACAAATTACACATAAACTTAAAGCCTAGTTTTTTTATATTTTTAGGCGGAGTTTTTTAATTTACTTATATATAAGCAAATATATGTTTTTATTACTTTCCAGTTGTAGAAGTTGTTCCAAATTAAAGGGTTGCTCAACGTCTTTTAAGTTGTGTATTCTGTTTAGGAATTCATTTCTGTAATCCCATCCTTCAATGAGCTAACAAAACATGAAATTTCATTTGTTAAATATACAAGAAAGGACGTACGTGCAACGTTATGGTGGATGATGGCTTTAAAATAAGCCCGGTAAAGTAAGTGGTCCGCTCGGCGAAACAGTCTTCTGATGGTCAGCTTGTATGCAGGTGATATTCTTGTCGTAGATGGATAGAGCCTTTATCATTTCTTCTTTGTTGTGGAAATGGATGCGAAAAAACCAAATGGTGCGTTTTTGGAAAACCTCCGTTTCTCGGTTATGTGAGAACATACGGCGTTTTGATTTAGATATTTTATGAAAACTTTCTAAAGGCCTTTGCAATAAAATAATAAAAATAATAATATAATAATAATATGTTCATTGTTTATTTCAACAGTTACAGAATAATTCAAAAGTCGATAACATTACTTAAATCTAATCTAAAAATAATTCTAATATATTGTTAAAATCCAATTTAGGTCTTATCAAAATGTTTTTGCTGCGTGTACTCTAAACCCGTGCGGGTTTGTGTGTACACATTATTTATTAATGTCCCGGTAATGGAAGTTCGATATTATTTAAGGCATCTTTATAAGAGAAAAAGAGGCCCTCGTGGCGCAGGTTGCTAGGTGCCAGCCTGCTAAGCGAGAGGTCCCGGGTTCGATTCTTGGGCGAACCAAGTTGACTTTGTCTGGAAAATTTGTAAAAATTTTCAAATGTTGGGAAATGAATGTGATAATGGCCTGAGATGCCGCAGCCAATAATATTAAATAAAAAAATAAAAAAAGAAGAGAAAAATATATATAAAAAGAAATTAATTTTAAAAATTATATAATATACAATACGAGTTGAAGGGAATGAATGTAAAGAAGAGAAAAAAAATACAAACACAAAAATAAACATTAAATAGTTTAACAATGAAAATAGTGTTTGTTAAGCTTGTGGGAGTTTTTTGCGTAATGATCCTTGTTTGTCTCGTACCACCTTTTACAAGAACCTACGAAATTTTGAAAAGTACTCTGTGTGTAGTGTGCTGGAATCTCATTGTATATTAGTGGCCCCATGTATGAAATGTGCTGCTGTGAAAGATTTAAGGACCTAAAGGAAACTGTTACTTTGCTTGAGCTAATTGATCTTGTTGTAATACAATGAGAAATAGGTGAATGATAAATGGGGAATTTTTTCATGAATTTAGCAACTGAGAATATATAGAGGTCTGACACTGTGAATATACCGCTATCCTGAAAAACTTTTACACTAGGATATAATATTGTTCTATTCAGCATTGTCCTTATGATTCATTTTTGTGTTATGTTCAGGCATCTCTGGTGTACCTCGTATGCGTTTCCCCAGGCTATGATAGCATAGCTAAGGATTGACTGAACAATACAAATATAGACGCACTTTGACCACTTCCACGATAAAATATGCTTTAATTGCTTAAATTTATAAACTGTTTTTCTCAGTTTGTTGTTTATATAATCTGTGTTAAAATTCCATTTTAACAGTTGATCAATAAAGACACCTAAATACCGTGTGTTATCTGTACGTATTATTTTGTTCTCGCAGGAGCAGTTATTTTTATTATAGCAGTCATAGTCATGTATAGTAGTATACTGTTCATATCTGGTATTTGTGACAATCTAGGAGCAAATGTTATAAAACAAAATAATATATTTTACCGTTTTCGAGATAATGATTAAAACTTTGTTTTTTCTTATGGGCGCCATACTGGATTTTTAGGTCACGGTATTCAGAAAATGTGTTTAAAATGTAAAATTTATAAACCCCACAGATGAAAAACTCATTACTGTAAAGTACTTGGTAAGCACTATTACCAGACTAAAATTGGTTAACCAGGTAAATAAAAATACTGACTTTTCTCACCAACATCACCATTAACGTAACTTATTTTTCAGCTAAGGTTTATTTCTACCCTGGCAAAAAGTACCCGATTATGATCTACAATGAATACGTAATGAAGGTTCATGTGAAGCAGCATAACAAAACATTCTGGCACTGCAAGATGCAAAGCAAACTCAAATGTAAAGCTAGAGTTGTGACTTATGGGAAAACCTTGCAATTGTTGAATTTTGAGCACAACCATGAAACGACTGGTAGTTATGATCGAAAATCTATGATGAGTCAGGTTGTCAATGTGGTGAAGGGAGGCAAACACGGTGATCTTCATTAAGTGTTTCAGAAGAACGAGGTAAGGTTTTAACGTTGACATGTAGGTAAATTATTTCATAGATGTTAATTCATTATCATCAGGCCTTGTCGTCGCAACCGTCTATGTCTTGTAACCTGGCTGGTGTAGTATACTTGCAATATGGTAGGTGGTAGTGGACTTTTCCTTTACGTGATAGTAAAGGATTTTTTTCACGCCCGAGGAGGTACCACCCCTTACATCAAGGGGCCGGTGAAGTCCCAACGGACGTTTCCGGTTCTGGTGTATGAGTCGGTTTCCCTTATAAGCAAAAATGATGATGGCTCCTCCTTGTACAAAATATTCCGGAGGTAAAATACCCCTCCTGCAAAAGCACGTTGCCACCTCTTGTCTCAGGGGATGAAATTGTTTCTACCGCCCTGGGCAAGGCTGAACGTTTTGCTTCGTTGTTCACCGGCAATTCTACTCTCAACCCACCTCCAAATGTTCAAACACCAACAGTCCCCAATGTCGCGCATAAAATGACGGATATAATTTTTAAAACTAAAAAGGTACGAAAGATGCTCTCTTCTTTTAATACCAGGAAAGCCTCTGGCCTTGACGAGATCCCCGCAATTGTTCTCAAAAAATGCGCACCAGAACTTGCTCCTCTCCTGGCTCGTCTGTTTCAGACATCTTACGATAGAGGCATATTCCCTAGTAACTGGAAAACTGCTCGAGTACAACCCGTCCCCAAGAAAGGATCCAAAGCGCTTCCTAGCAACTACAGACCTATTTCTCTCCTTTCAGTCGTCTCTAAAGTGATGGAAAAGTATATAAACACCGAATTACTAAAATTTCTTGAAAAACACAGTCTAATCCACGACAGGCAGTATGGATTTCGTCAGCGCAGATCAACTGCCGACCTCCTTTCCTTTGTCACCCATTCCCAGAACAAGTCTATGGAACTACACGGTGAATGCCAGATTGTCGCTCTAGAAATATCCAAAGCATTCGACCAGGTCTGGCACGCAGCGCTGCTTAATAAACTACCGGCCTATGGCCTACCACCAAAACTCTGTACCTGGACAGCAAATTTCCTCTCCAACCGGAGCATTTCTGTTGTCGTGGATGGCCATTCCTCTAAACTGTATCCAATTAATGCAGGAGTTCCTCAAGGTTTAGCTTTAGCCCCTACTTTGTTTCTTCTCCACATCAATGACCTCCTCTCTAGCACATCCAACCCAGTTCACAGTTACGCGGACGACAGCACCCTCCACTCACATATACAATATTCTAAGCCTGTCTCTTTAGCCCAATTAGATGAGGATCTCAGACTCATGGAGGGTTTTGTCTCCATGGGTCTCCAAAATATATTAGACTGGGGAAGTAGAAATCTTGTACAATTCAACCCCACCAAATCATAGACTTGCTTTCTTTCTCATAAGAGATACATTAGCCCTAGACCCATCACAGTGAACAACCAAGTTATTCAAAGTAGGTTAGGTTAGGTTAGTTTGTGAGTGGTCCATATCGGTCCCTCCACCGCGACCATAAGGTCTATTGTGGCTCACGCCTAATGTCTATATTTCGCCCAACAAATCCAGCCTCCTACAGAGGTCGATAACCTTTGCGGGCGAAAGTTGATCCAGATCCTCTGGAGCAAGCTTTACCTTGCCAAAGAGCAGGTGTCTAGTCCTATCCGCTGCCGGACAGGAACACAGCACGTGCTCTGCTGTTTCGTCATCCTCCATACACAGCCGGCACTCGGTCTCCTGACCGATCCCAATGCGGTGCATGTGATGCCGCAAGCGACAGTGTCCTGTATACAGGCCGACTAGAGTACTCAGTTGTTGTCTGTTCAACTCTAGAAGTTTCTTAGCCCTTGACTCAGACAGGCCATTTATGAAGGCCTTAGAGTGAGCTAATCCTGGAAGATTTTGCCAATATTGAATTGTCCTTCTATCTGTCCAGGTCTTTAAGGTGCGTTTTGCTGTGCAAGATGTTATTCCCAGCACCGGTTCTGGTCCGACAAAGTCACACTGGGCACCACTCCTGGCAAGCGCATCTGCCGCAACGTTGCCATCATGGTCCGAGTGACCCGGTATCCAGACCAGCGACACCTCATTACAGCTGCCCAATTCGTTAAGGGCAGATTTACAACTCCATACCGTCTTTGAATTGCAACGGTAGGAACCAAGAGCCTTTATTGCAGCTTGGCTATCTGCAAATATCTTTATCGATTTGTTTGTGCATAGGTCTTTTAAGCTTTCCTTTGCACACATCTCGATGGCATAAACTTCTGCCTGGTGTATGGTTGCGTACTTGCCGAGGCTAGCTGATAGTCTAGCATCGGTGCTGCCCCCATATGCGCCGGCTCCTACTCCCATATTGGTTTTGGAGCCGTCAGAGTACCAGCAGAGGTCCGCTCTCAACAGGGTCGATTGGTTCCGGTCCCAGTCCTCCCTTTCCGGGAGGACGGTCTTGAAAGACAGATCTCTGCTGATTTTTGTAGGCATCAAGTCCGAGACCATTTCCAGAATCCTGTGACAATCACTGTCATCAAGGAGTCCGGACCCCCTCAGACTGACTTCCCTCGGCATGTTATCTGCCGTTTGTTTTAGTCTGTACGTTGTCCACCTCGCCACCCTCTCCAACCATATGTGAAGTGGGGGAATATTGAGGAGGACCTCCAGAGCGACTGATGGTGCGGTGCTTATCGCTCCCGTTATCATCAGACATGCTTGTCTCTGTAGATGAGCCAGTTTGGCCCTCGCGGTACCACGTAGCACCTTAGGCCACCAAACTATGGCTCCATATGTTATCATAGGTCTGATAACCACTACATAGAGCCAGTACATCTGTTGGGGGTTTGTTCCCCAGTTGTTCCCACAGATTCTCCGGCAGGTCCACAGGGACATCTTAGCCCTGCGGATAACATTTTCTAACTGTCTGTCCCAGTTGAGCTTCTTATCTAGGATAACTCCCAGATATTTTGCTTGGTCCGAAAATGGAATGTTTTCCCCCATAAGATTAGGTGGTTTTAATTTGTCCAACCTTCTTCTTCTGGTGAACGGGACAATGATCGTTTTGCGAGGGTTCACAGACATCTGTTCCCTACGGCACCAATCATTGACTACATTTAGTGCTTCTTGAAGAGTACTAGACAGTTCCTCCTCAGATTTGCCTCTAACCATTATGACAAGATCATCCGCATACGCCTGGACCTCAACCTCCCAGAGTCCGAGGATAGCCAGCAGGTCGTCCACAAAGAGGGACCACAACAGGGGGGATAGAACGCCCCCCTGAGGACACCCTCTCGCAGCCCTAACGCTGACCACCTCTCCCCGTAATGAGGTAATAATGGTCCGATTGTGCAGCATGTTTCCGATCCAGCCACAGATGGTAGGTTCCACCCCCCTAGCGATAGTGGCCTCGTAGAGGGAGATCGGTAATGCATTATTAAATGCTCCTTCTATGTCGAGAAATGCCGCCACCGCAACCTCTCCATTTTCCAGAGAGTGTGTGATCTTCTCGACGAGGTTATTGAGCGCTAACTCAGTTGATTTGCCAGTTTGATAGGCATACTGGTGGGTATTTAGGGGGTTCTTGGTTAAGATGTTCCCCCTAATGTGTCCGTCCAGTATTTTTTCCAATCCCTTCAGGAGGAATGATGTAATACTGAGAGGTCTCAGTGAAGTAGGTAGGAGGTCATTACGTCCCAATTTGGGAATGTAAACCCCCCTAACCACCGTCCAGCTGGAAGGAATATAGTTCCAGGCCAGACTGGCTCTGAACAGCCTGATAAGGAAGGGTAGGAGAATCTCCAGTCCCTTTTGTAGTAGGACCGGTACCACCCCATCCTCCCCTGGCGACTTGAATGGCTGGAAATGATTCACAGCACACTCCACTGCCGAGGCTGTAACTATTCTCCGAGCAACTAGCCAGTCCTCCCTTTGGGGGCGTTTAGATCGTCCCTCAGCTGGTAGGACCTCACCGTTGCTCAGGATCAGACAATCTGGGAAGTGTGTGTGTGCTAAGAGCTCTAACGTTTCTTTCCGAGATTCAGTAAAGGAACCATCTGGTCGTTTTATCGATCCCAGTTCCTGTACACGGTCGCGTGAGAGTCAAAGTAATGAGTCCTTTTCACTTGTTGGCATTTCTGTGGATCGAAATCTCAATTGGCACCAACATGTCACATCAATTGCAGAAGCGGCTGCTAAGAAATTAGGTTTCCTCTTCCGGGCTCGCAAATACTTTTCACCAGCTAATCTCTATACCTTATATACTTCACAAATAAGACCAAACCTTGAATACTGCTTCCACATCTGGGGTGCTGCTGCCGCTTCTACACTCGCTATCCTGGACTCCATTCAGAAGAGAGCTATACGCCTCATCGGTGACCCTACCCTCACCCAAAGACTGCCATCCCTTGCCCACCGACATGCCGTTGGTGACATCTCTCTTGTTTATAGATATCTGCACGGGCACTGCTCAGAGGAGCTTTCTTCCATAGTTCCTTCACCTGCGGCTCCCAACAGATCTACCAGGAGAACAGAGCGAATGCACCCTTTTACTGTCCAGGTCACCAGATATACAACATCTTGTTATGCCCGCTCTTTTGTCCCGAGGACATGTTTTTCCTTCTCCTCCGAACCTCCAAACCTGCAAGTCCAGAATTAACAAGTTGCCTCTTTCCTCCTTGTCTACACCCACGGTACGATAGTATTTAGGCTGTAAGCCCTCGTGGTGTGTTGTTGAAATAAATAAAAAATTAAAAAGACTATTCTTACTCAATAGTTTTAAGAAATTATTTGATAAGCAAACACGAAATTTTAAAGGACAGAAACTTCTGCACTATTGATATTTATAAGTAAAAACATAGTGATTAATTAAACAAATTTATACTACATTAGGGCACCTAAAATAAAGTTAACTTAATCAGGAGATTTCATACAAGTGAAGTTATTCCTAATAGGAATGTCACTAAACATGTGAGAAAATTTAATTGCTTTCAATGTGGATCTTCTTCAAAATTTTAAACAATAGTTTTATTTATTAATTTTGACACAAAAACGTTAATCAGAGAGGAGTCACAATAATTTCTCCCCTTATTTCAATTTTTCAACTTTGTATCATTTTGTACACTCACCTTTAATGGACCTCGCGATTTTTTGTGGTTGTTGTATACTCCTCAGTGTTTCACGATTAGTCTTATATGATCTTACACTTCCAGCCTACACTGTCGAGCTTTATGTTTCTTCTTAAGGCTACTGAATATGGGTCTCGCTGTTGTCTGGTTGAGTATAAATGGACTTCAATACCTTTTATTACTTTAATCTTTGTTTTTATTTTGTTATTCACTATGTTATGTATTAATTTGCACCATTCATTCTTACGAGATTGTTAATTTGTAAAGTGGTCAGCCTTTTATACAACTGCTTTGTTGGATAGTACTAGCTTAGACCATATAATATCCTTAATATTCGATTTTGTGTTCTTTGCAGTTGCTGTAGTTCTGTTTTTGGTGAAGCTGCAACACAACACAACGTATTTTAAAGTTACCTTTTTCTTTACGGTTCGAATTGTGGTGAGAATGCATCTAGCCTTACTTACCTTTTTCTGTTTAGAATTTCTTTTTTGTTTATTCTACTTAAGGCTAGATACTTTCTCACCATAATTAGAACCGCAGACGGGTTTCGCTCTAATTAAAGCTTGCCAGCACGGCATATTAATTGTAGCGAAAATACACCTATAAAGTAAAACGGCTATAGTAGCCAACCTCCTAGAACATTGTGGGATGTACGACGAGTTGGCGACCCTGTCGTGCATCTCGCAATGTCTTATTCTACTTATTTTTAAATTTATATTTGTTTTAGAGTTATAACTTTGTAGTGCATAGTTGATTTTAATAAATGATTTAAAATATTAATTAGCTCTTTAAGTATGTATTTATTTTACAATATTTTTAATCTTGTATTAGAAACCATATTCAGGACCACTTTAAATTCTTATATATATATATATATATATATATATATATATATATATATATATATATATATATATATATATATATATATATATATATATATATATATATGACTCACGGTCGATGGTAGGTTAGGCGTTTACGTAGGACGAGACGTAAGACTGTTTTGAAAATTTGATTTCTTGGGCAATTAGTTGTGATCTATCGATCTAAAATATTTTCAGTGCTGCGGCGAGACAACTGTATATTATAGCAGTTTTTGCTTCGCAATTGCTTTCCGATTATTTTTCTACAATACTTACCTAAGGGGTTTTCGAGAAATTAATTGATTTTCTTTTAGTGAATGTTTATTTTTTAAAAATCACTAATAGAGAGGTATTGATGGTGAGACTTTCTAAAAAAAATTTCAAATGAGCGCAAAATAGGACCCCTAGAATCCATATCCGGGGTCAGTTTCAAATTTTATGTGTGTATATATATATATATATATATATATATATATATATATATATATATATATATATATGTATGTATGTATCCAACCGATAACTTAAAAAAGGATTTACCGATATCGATGAAACTCGATTCCTTTTTTTTTAATGTCTTGGATGAGTTCGTTAGCCAGGAAAGGTTTCTGGGAAAATTTGAGTTTTCTTTCGAAAAAAATTTTTCTCCTAAAATGATAAGGCTATTTTAACGAAATTTGAAGGAAATGTTGCCTTAGGAAATACCTTACTACGTACCAAAATTCAACTTTATAAGTTTATAGGAAATTGAGTTATTTAGATTTGAAGCATTTAATAAAAATTCACTATCATAACGCACTTGCAATGTTTATTACTGCGTTATTTGGATTCGTAGAAACCTGCAATTTTGGGTCGTTCAAAATTAATGATCGATAGATACAAAAATGGTGAAAAGTGCATTTTTAAAAATAGAACACCCTGTATATTATCAAAGATCCTGAAAGACAATTAAATTGTCTTTCACGTAATATCTTATGATCGTATACATATGTAGTCAGATTTCCAAAATAAAAGCAGGTTTCTAGAAATATCGGATTATTCTGTCATATTTTTTGTGCACTTTCTTAAAAACAATTCACCAACGACTTTTGAATTTTGAAAAAATTTCTTCAAATGAGCGCTAACTAGGACCCCTAAAACTCATATCGGGGGTCAGTTTCAATTTTTATATGTTTATATATATCACACCGATAACTCAAAAAATCACGAGCCGATTTTGATCAAATTTGGTGAGTACCTTCCTTTTGCAAGTGGCTTGGGTAAGTTAGTTAGCCAGGAAAATCGGCCCAGGTTTTCCCGAAAAATTCTGTGATTTCTTTCGGAAAAAAATTATATATCCGGAGATGAAGAACTCGTTACTGTAAAGTACTTGTCAACACTTGCTAAGTGCTGTAACAAAACTGAAGTTGTCTGAACAGGTAGATAACAATATTAACTATCTTACCAAAATCACAACTAATGTGACCTGTTTTTCAGCTAAAGTTTATTTCTACCCTGGCAAAAAGTACCCAATTATGATTTACAATGAATACGAAATGAAAGTTCATGTGAAGCTACATAATAAAACATTCTGGTACTGCAAGATGCAAAGCAAACTCAAATGTAAAGCGAGAGTTGTGACTTATGGGAAAACCTTACAATTGTTGAATTTTGAGCACAACCATGAAGCGACTGGTAGTTATGACTACAAATCTATGATGAGTCAGGTTGTCAATGTGGTGAAGGGAGGCAAATACGGTGATCTTCATTAAGTGTTTCAGAAGAACAAGGTAAGGTTTTGACGTGGACATTTAGGCAATACTTATAATGAAAATTATAAGCTCAATTAATAATCAATAATCTATATAAAATTAGATGCTCAGTTAGGGCATAATCTTTAACACAAATTAAATACAGGGCCTGGGTTTTAGCCCTTATGGTTGCTGGGATGTAAGACATACAAATAAAATTCAAGATAATGTAAAATAAATTTATTGACAATCATCACAGTTATATAATATAGTTAGCTCCGATTAACATATCTCAATAAATGATGAAGAAAATGAATTAATGCTAAACTAAATCTGAATACTGTTTAGGTGAATTGTGGAGGGGTACTTTTAGTTTTCGTAGAAACGGTGTTACAGATAAATAATGTAGTTAGCTTTGATGTCGATTCGAACTGCTGCCTTGGAGGTGACAGGATGCTGGATGCTGTAGGGGGCCCCACTGTGCCGGTGTCTGCGGAACAGCTGGAGTAGGCTTCCTTATGCCGACAGCTCTTCAGGAATGATTCCAGGTGTTCTTGTTTACAGGAGCGTATAAGGTGGAGGACCACAGGACAGGGGTTCCCGGTAGGTAGATGTCCAGGCCATGGATGCACGTGGAACGGGTCCCTTAATAACGGTGATGGATTCCTATGATAACAGTGATGGGTTCCATAATAACGTTGATCGGTTCCATAATAACGTTGATCGGTTCCATAATACCGGTGATGGGTTCCATAAAAACGTTGATCGGTTCCATAATAACGGGGCGAAGTAAAATTTCAGATGAGTTACGGTCAGCTAAGTTCTTTGCTAATTAAATAGGGCAAGTGGCAGCTTGTTTCGTAAGTACAAGAGTTATCTGTTATGTTTAAAGTTAATAAAATTTAATTGACTTCGAGAAGAGCATAGTTGATTCAAAATAATAGCAAATAATCAATTAATATCAATTTTGGAACGCTACCACAAGCCATCATAAAACAATATCGCTACAGTAAGAGAAATTATTTAACGTAAATTTAGTACAGCAAAAGTACAGGCTATTTATATTAATCACGATTACAAAACTTACAAGTAATTCACAAAATAAGCGAGCATTTGATATTATATTTATTCTTACCCAGGCTGGCATACTGCTTTTTCGAGCTTCGATTAATTACGTCTTTGCATCTTGTTATGTTAAAGTTTTACAAGAGAAGAAGACTGTCACACGTGGGGAGTTCGCTTATAAAGAGCTTAACTGGCGAGCGGCGATGTATTCGAGTAATCGAGTGACCACGTTGGATGTTAGGCGCGTCGTCGAGTCTTACTGCAGTAGAACCATTGACCACGGAATACGTATGTCGGATCACCGACTCTGGCGTCACTAGGGGAAGTCAGACTCTGACGTCACTGCAGGGACTGATTCAGAATCTTTATAGCACGGAAAGAAAAGGTGTTGACGCGTGTGACATGTTACATAATATTGTAGAGATGTAAATTTATTAACTGACACACTTCACCCATTTTCAGGCGTCTATGGCTAGAGGAGTATTATGTTTGTTTTGTCACCTTCTCAGTTCTTCACCACATTAATCTTCATTCGTAATAACATTCCAAAGATATATGAACATTTCTACACTAAGAACCTCGGTGGTTCAGTGGTAAGAACGTGTGCCTCTGAACCGTAGGGTACTGGGTTCGATGCCAGGATTCGCCTTTCACTTTTTCAGTGCGTACTGTACAATTAACATCCACCGAGGTTGTGGCATTAGTAGGTATAGATATACGGTTCTAAGGCCACCACCCAACATCAATACACATTGCGCACGCGTGTAACGTCGAACGCATGCGCAATTGGTGCCGGTGGATAGAGTTTGGAAGGAGGTCTAACCTGAGATGACGTAATCCAAGATGGCTGACCGGAAGTGAAAAATCTGGGGAATATAAAGTTCTAAAAGGTACTTGACCCGACCTTTTGAAATAAGAGGATCCGCCATTTTGATTTTTATAAAAATGGCAATAAAAACTATGGTGGATAACGCATGCGCAAACCAACTCTGTTAGTTTTTAGTTTAGACTCTATATGTGAGGTATCATTTTACTCGTCTAGATGAGCAAAATTCAAGCATGGCGACTCACGCATGCGCAAACCACTTATGTTAGTTTTTGGTTTAGACCCCATGTGTAAGATACCAGTTTACTCGTCTTGATGAGTAGAGTTGAAATGTGTGCAAAAAATTAACATCTCTATTAGCAATTTTTTTAAAATGAAAATTCGCTAAAAACCATCTTTTAAATGGGCAACCCTCCACCGCGTAATACACAAACAGTCTATCCACCAAATGTTATATTAATGTATCGCTCTGGTAACATACACTGATCTGCAAGAAGACGAATTTAGCAAACTCAGCTTAGAATACAAGTATGTACGTTTGTTTATAAGAATAAAATTTAATAGATATTGATAAAACATTCTAATAATTGCATCATGTTGTATGTATGCACTAATGAATACATAATTTTCAGAGATGGTAAGCTTCTTACCTGGCAAAAAACATCCCATAATGATCATCAACAACTTTGAGTTCAAAGTAAATAAAAAGTTTATTGACAAGACAGTATGGATCTGTACGATGCATGCCAAATATAGGTGCAGAGCTCGAGCCACCAGTTTTGGAAAAACTATCCAGATTTTCGATCAGCACTCGCATGGCCCGTGTCAACCCAGAACATCAGAAACTTTACTAGAGCAAGTCGTCAATGTTATTAGAACGGTCAGATAACTTTTGATCATAATATAGTCATACATGTTTTAAATAGTCTTAGAACATGAACATGACCACAACGAAAATGTTTATTAAAATTTTTGTGATTTTCTATTTACGTTCAAACTAATCCTAGCCTAATAAATATAATTCAATAAAAGCTTACTATTGATTTTATTCTATTTCAAGAAGTAATAGATATAAATATAATAATAATAATAATAAGTCTTTATTCGCACTACAACCAAAAGAAAACGATACAAAATTCACAATATATATATATATATATATATATATATATATATATATATATATATATATATATATATATATATATACAGGGTGTGGCGCCAAGACCTTTAGTTTAGCCGTTTATCACTACTCCGATTTGAAATTTGAAAATTTAGGCACATATGATCGAGACGAATTCCAGTTCAGTGAGAATAGTTTACTTTATGCCAAACTTCCGGTTTAACCGGAAGTGACCCTCAACTTGCTTATTTTAAATACAATATGGTCATTTTCATTATATTTTCGAATTCTACATTGAATTTGAGATAAATTATTACTAATACACCATGTGTCAAAAATCAACCGTTTCGAAATTTTTCGATTTTTTTTAATTCTCGCGAAAACCAACTTGAACGTTGCACGCTCTCTCTCTGTGGGGATACAACTGAAAAGACTCAGTTCCTGTACAGATTACCCTCAAATTGGCACCTAAACGACGCGTTTCTTTTAAGTATACAGGGTGATAAGAATTAGCCGTGCCGTAAAATTTAAATCACAATTACTCGCTAATTTCAAATGGAACACCCCATATATTATGAACTATTTCGGTTCGCATCCGGTTTCCCTTTCAACGTGTATTAGCATTCCCTATACCTAAATTCCACAGTTTCCCGAATATTTCAATTTTATTGTATTCACTTAATTCAAATTGTCGCAATAGATTTAAGGCAGGCTTTGGAACTTGATAATATGCTTGTTGACGTCTACATGTCAAAAGAGCGTCAAGCGAAGCTTAGTGTCATAAAAATCGAGATACTATCAGTCAACGCGGTGCATAAATGGTAAATTTGCAGTACACAAACGACGATTTTTTGCAGCTTGTAATTACTTATGGTGAGTGTCAACGAATTGTGGGCCGAACATGTCGTACATTTGCAGAAAAGTACCCGAATGAACCGAAACTCACGACATGATAAAGAGGTTGCTGCAAAATTGTTTACAACATGGAAGTTTTCGCCCAAAAGTACAGAAGCGTAAGCCACTCGTCGATAACGAGGTACGTATTGGCATTTTTTGTTGCTGATACCAAGGCATCTATCAGGAATTGCGAAAAAGAATTGCGCTCAGCGAGAACGATTCACAGAATTTTGAAAAAGCATCATTGGAGACCCTTCTCTTACCACCCGATACATGGTTTGCAACTAAACGATCTTCCTAGACGTGTTGAGTTCTGTGAATGGTTCCTATTGAAAACACAAGATGAGAATTTCTGCAAGAGAATTATTTGGTGCGATGAGGCGAAGTTCTCCAAAAATGGCATGCACAATCGCCACAATAGTCACTTCTGGTCAGATGAAAATCCCCATGTTACCAGGATCAACTATTTCCAAGACAGGTGGTCATTCAATGTGTTTTGTGCAATTAAGAACGATAAGATTTTTGGGATTAAAATATACGATGAAAATCTCACTGGTATGAGTTATAATGATATTTTGCACGAAGTGATTCTAGTTTGTCTCAACACATTAAGTTTAGAAGAAGCTAGAACAAGCTGGTATCAGCAAGACGGAGCACCGCCCCACAGTTTCCATTTACCTCATGATTTTCTGCAACAACATTTTGAAGACAGGTGGATTGCCAATAACGGCCCACATAGATGGCCACCACGGTCTCCTGACTTACCACCTCTGGATGCAAGCATCTGGGGCTACATCAAAAATAAAGTTTACCACAAACCTGCCACCACAAAAAAAGACATGGTAGGTAAAGTTTTACGTGCCTTCAATTCACTGAATTCGAGACAAATCAGAAAGGCTACGAACCAAAACATTATAAGACGAATAATAAAATGCCTCCATGTCAGTGGGAGTAATTTTGAGCATTTGTTATAAGTTCCACAATTTTTTTATTTGTTTTTGTGTTTTAGTTTTCCACTAGCTACTAGTTAAGTTCTGTACTCATTTATAATAAATAACTACCTATATTGTTGAGTTGTATTTTGGTTTTACAAGTTAGTTAACAACACATTGATTTTACAGAACTAAAACAAGGGAAATGCAGTGATTTGGATGCAAATACAAAGTGTTCTATTTTTTTTACGCGCGAAGGCCCAACAAATGTTATGTTCTCGTTTGTAAGGGGTGGGACTTGACATGTAGACGTCAACAAGCATATTATCAAGTTCCAAAGCCTGCTTTAAATCTATTGTGACAATTTGAATCAAGTGAATCCAATAAAATTGAAATATTCGGGAAACGGTGGAATTTAGGTATAGGGAATGCTAATACACGTTGAAAGGGAAACCGGATGCGAACTGAAATAGCTCATAATATATAGGGTGTTCCACTTGAAATAAGCGAGTAACTGTAATTTAAATTTTACCAAATAGCACGGCTAATTGTCATCACCCTGTATACTTAAAAGAAACGCTATCAAACGTGTCGTTTAGGTGTCAATCTGAGGGTAATCTGTACAGAAACTAAGTCTTCTCAGTTGTATTCTCAGAGAGATAGAGAGAGAGAGAGAGAGAGAGAGAGAGAGAGAGAGAGAGCGTGCAACGTTCACCTTGGTTTTCGCGAGAATTTTGAAAAAAAATCGAAAATTTTCGAAAACGGTTATATATATATATATATATATATATATATATATATATATATATATATATATATATATATATATATATAACATATATATATATATATATATATATATATATATATATATATATATATATATATATATATATATATATATATATAAACATATAAAAATTGAAACTGACCCCTGATATTGGTTCTAGGGGTCCTAGTTCGCGTTCATTTGAAAACATTTTTGCAAAGTCTCTCCATCGATACCTTCTATTAGTGAATTTTGTTTAATAAAAATTCACTAAAAATGAAGGGCTCGCCGATTTTTTCCCCGAAAATATATTATACAAAAATCTACTTAATAAACTAACTAAACTTAATAATTATTAACTATACTTACCAAGTTTTCCTCTAGTAAGTTGTAGGTTATCGTAGTTAAAAAGTCCCTTAAAAAGTTAACCTTTAAATGTATAATATTATCCACTGAATTAATCACAGTATCACAATTATTTTGTCCACTTATTGAACAACCCGAAGTAACATACATAATAATAATAATAATTGTCTTGTTAGAACATGTAAACAACAACGAAATGATCTAATTAAAATCAATACGACGCGCAGAACTACACGAAAATTACTAAACACATGCTAGACACAGACACGCTCTGCCAAAATTCCACTGCAAACTGCAACAAGTGTGGAATTTGAGAGCGCACACCAGATTGCTTATTCGGTCGTTTTCGACGATGATACTCGATCATTTCGCACTGAAGTATCGCATTTCCTCAAGAGCGCCGAAAAATACACACCGCCGGCAACTGATGTATATATGGATATTTGGATATGGATGTATATAACGATAACGTCTGCAACCAACCATTAACACTATACTTATTCTGATGCTGTATTAATGGCTGCCGATTCTGCGATCCTCAATCCTCGATATACTAATTTTGTTTGTTGATTGCAGGAATGCAGGAGGTAAAAAAGGAAATAAAAATTAATTAAAATATGGCATAGCAAAAATATTTTTTTTTTCACGGCAGGCGGCAGTCCACGCGCACAGACGCACTTATTGAGCAGCCGCCCCTGCGATAAACGTCAGTTTAGGGATATAGATAAACTTAAAATATTCTCTATGTGTGTTGTACACATTGAGAATTATAGCAAAATGATTAAAAATTCCATCTTTAAGTATAATGATTGGGTATCACTGTCATCTTCTCTTGCAATGAAAAAGTGATCAATACAGGAGTGTTGTCTGGTAGGCTTGTCAATTTTTTGTAGATAACCAAACTCATTTAGTTTGTTTAATTATGAGTTTGAAACTTCGTAGGATTTTAAAATATCAATATTTAAATCTCCGCCAAGTACTTCGATGTTGTTCATTTTAGTATAGAAATTTGTGAATATATGATTTAAGACACTGAGAAAATCATGTTCATTAACCGATGGTACTCTGTAAGCGGCAGTAATTCCTACTAAAGTATTATGTTTTTCTAAAACAACACGAACACATTTAGTTTTACCAGAGGAGATTATTGAGCATATTGGGTTCAAAGAACTCTTAGCGTAAACTATACATCCGTCAGATTTGTTAATGCAATTTTCATTATGAATGATTATACAGGGTGGTGCATTGAATACGAAACAGACCGATTTGCGTCCAGATATTTTTTTTAAGAAATGCTGAAACACGTCAATTTTAATATTGAGCGGGACATGTTTTGACACAAAACTCAGCTTTGTCACATCAACCTTTTAAGGGTGGTGATAACAACCATTCTGTTTTAAATAGGGAACATGGGTCGAGTGTTACATAATTTAAAAGCTCTTTCTTTTCTGAATTCAGCACACTATTTTTTTTTTGAAGTTTTATTAACTCGTTTAAAAATTAAAAGTTTTATCAACTCGTTTAGAAATTATTCACAGTTGAAGTTGCAAGAACTTATTTCATTCATCATGATAAGAAATGCACTAATTAGTCAATTTTTCCTGTAAAAAAAAACAAAGCCAAACGTTCAAAATTTTTTATTCATTTAAGTAAGTGTTCAAATTGTTGACCACCAGCTTCCATACAAAAGTACAAATTTTGTTCAAAACGAGCTCTGACATTCTGGAAGTATTTGTGGAGTTATTAGACGGCATTCTTCAACAATGCGTCGTCGTAATTCTTCCAGAAAGAAGTCTAAAGGATTTAAATCCCGTGATGTAGGGGGCCACTCAATATCACCTCTACGCCCAATCCATTGCTCTGGAAACTCTCTGTTCAAAAACTCCCTAACACGTTGTGGAAAATGCGGAGGAGCTCCATCTTGTTGAAACACTAATTGATTTTCTTGACAGCGATAATCATTTTTAACAATCTCAATTAGTAGAGGGTAAACAATATCTTCTAGTAACTCCAAATACGTTTGGCCACTCAAATTGCCAAACTCAAATTGGTCCGATTAAACGGTCTCCAAAAATGCCAGTCCAGACATTCAATTTTTGTGGAGTTGGAGTGTGGACTTCGTGAAAATTTCTTGGATTATTATCTGCCCAATAACGACAATTATGACGATTGACTGTAGAGTTTAATAAAAACGTACACTCGTCTGAAAAACAGATATTGAACAGAAAGTTCCCGTTATCAGCTATTCGTGCAGTCATAACTTCACAAAACTTCAGCCGCCGACCAAAATCATCTTCATTCAGTTGTCGTACAAGATGAATTTTATTCGGGTGAAATTTATGATGCATCAATATTCGCTGAATAGTTCTTCTTTTGATGTTTGAAACAGTGGCCAATTTTCTCGTGCTCAAAGTTGGGTCTGCAGCAATTTGTCCTAAAACTTCAATCTCAGTAGTCTCATTTCTAACCGGAAATTCACGTTCAGGATACCGTTTTTTGTTGGCTACTGAACCACTTTGTCGAAACTTTGCAACTAACTCCAAAATCTATTTTCTGTTAACATGTCTGTTCGGATGTCGTTCATTAAACAAATTTGCGGTACGGTTGGCACAGTCATCGTTTTTGAAAAAAGAGTAATTATTTCAACTCTTTCTTCTACAGAATACACCATTGTGAAATTAATTTTCGGTAGTACTATCAAGTATCAAACCGACCGATAAACTGAAATAATAAACCGAATTTCTCTCATTCCGATAAGAAATGTTCTGATAGTCAATTTTTTGTTTACACACCAACAAAACATTGACGATCAGCACATTTCTAATCGGAATGAGTGAAATTAGCTTTTGCATCTTCAACTATAAATAATTTTTAAACGAGTGGATAAAACTTCCAAAAAAATTAGTGTGCTGAATACAGAAAAGAAAGAGCTTTCAAATGATGTAACACTCGACCCATGTTCCCTATTTAAAATATAAGGGTTGTTATCACCACCCTTAAGGGGTTGATGAGTTAAAGTTAAGTTTTATGTCAAAACATGTCCCCCTCAAGATTAAAATTGACGAGTTTCGCGTTTCTTAAAAAAAATCCACTGGGCGCAAATCGGTCTGTTTCGTTTTTAATGCGTCACCCTATATAGATCTGTATGATAAAAAATAGTAACCTATAAAATAATAAAAACTATTATTTGTAGGTCTGGTGTACTTTATCCCTGGAAAGAAGCACCCTATTATGGTTTTAAATGATTACCAATTTCGTGTTCACAAACAACTTATAGACAAGACAGTTTGGGTTTGCACGATGATAAGCAAATTCAAGTGCCGAGCCAGAGGAATGAGTTTTCAGAAGACACTTAAAATATTCGACGAGCACACCCACCCGCCAGTTCCAGCGAACACCGATAAACTTGTCCCACAAATTGTTAACATTACAAAACTACAAAAGTAACAAAATACTAGTTTTAGCTTTGTCTGTATTATAAAGTGTTTTGCATTTATTACAGTTTTTTAATTATTTAATTTTTTTTATTTTCATACCTAAAGCCTTGTTTTCTCGAGGATACTCTCACGACAGTACTCTTTTGACACTCGCCTTAATCGTCGGGTCACCAAACTGTGGCGTTTACACGGTAATAATGCACGGTCACAGAGCCAACACTGAGCTAATTTCAGGCGTAGCTGCTGTTATTTTAGTGAAATTATGAAAATCAAACCCACAAAAAGCAAAAAAAAAACTAAAATAATATGGGTGAGATAGTGGATCCAACGGGGAAATGCACTAGGCGCTTTCCAAAGATAAATAAGGGAACTTACTGTACGAGATCTAAGAAGTTTTATAAATTTTACTTCCACATCGTCAATACGTGTGCAAATATGGTATCGGTGACAGAAATTAAAAAAAAAAAATCGCTTAAACGTCGTAAAAAGTGTCAATATATATATAAAAGATGATTTGGGAGTGATTTTTTTTACTGTCGGTGTGTATATCTGTCTATTAGTAGTCACGATAACTAACGAACGAGAGCCTCGGTGGTTCAGGGGTAAGAACGTGTGCCTCTGAACCAAAGGGTACTGGGCTCGATCCCAGCATTTTCCTTTCACTTTTTCAGTACAAACTCTAACATTAACATCAACCGAGGTTCTGGCATTGTATTTGAGCAAGTTGAATGTCTGCACGTTCTCCTTTTCGGAGGGGGCGTAAATCCGCCGGTCCCGTGTCCAAGCGATGTTGGGCACGTTAAAGATCCCTACTCTCCTTACAGAAAGGCAGGGGTTTGGAAAATTTTCCAGGATAGTGAGGTGAAACTGCTCCCTGGCGTCGGTGGTTGGCCATAGTCGCAGAAATAGGCCGACGTTAAAGAAACAAAACGCACACACACACACACACACAACTAACGAACAGTTGGAATTGTTTTTGGGTAAAATCGCTCCAGGGGGTAGAGGGGTGATTTGGTGAAAAATTACATCTTTTCGTTAAAACTTGAGTAATATAACGTTTTAGGGTTTAATTATTAGAAAACTTTCGATTTTATCAAACATCTGGTATCCCGTGCTAAAATTAAATTAGGAGTGGAATCTGTGGGGGTGGAATATCGCCGACAGAAAGTTCGAATTTGTTTTTTTTTTTCGCTAAAACAGTGTAAAAAGTCCCAAAACATATAGAAAACTTAATTCTGGAACGAACATTTTTTTGTCTATCGGTCTGTCATATTTTCTTTGTGGTCAAGTCATGGACCCTAAATTCATTTCATGAGAATGTCTTTCCGAGGAGAATATATTATATGTGGAAGTTATCTTTCAATCTGTAGCACTATTTTACATATAAGTACACTTGGAGAACCCAAATTGCCACAACACATATTTCAAAGACCTTACGATCGTTTCGTTGACAATGTCAACGTCATCAGAGGATGAAAAATGCTTAATTTTTCATCCTCTGATGACGTTGTTATTGTCAACGAAATGATCGTAACGTCTTTGAAATATGTGTTGTGGTGATTTGGGTGTTCTCCAAGTGTACTCCAAGTGCTCATCACAGGTTCCAGTTTTCACATAGTGTATTTTACATATAAACAAGGGAGTGTTTAATAATGCTGGTTTATATACGTCCTTCCTTCCAGTGCCTGTGCCCATAGACCTTCGAACGTTGGCTTATTCTTGATTGTATGTGCACCGAATGTTTAGAATTTTTCATCGAGGCTCGTTTATACTTTTTTGCCCAGCAGAGGCAGCAGCTGCTCTTCAGCTACATCTCGCTTAACGCAGTTCTTATAATCCGGACAACTATTTTACCACAAGCAAGGAAAACGTCCATATTCTTTCAGGAAATTTATATTACAATTCACAAATTGGCTAATTAGTGAATTTTCTTAAAAAAATTCACTAATGAGGAGATCCCGACTTTCGAATTTTGAAAAAATTTCTTCAAATGAGCGCTAATTAGGACCCCTGGAACCCAAATCTGAGGTCGGTTTCAGACTTTATATGTTTATATATATATATATATATATATATATATATATATATATATATATATATATATATATATATATATATATATATATATATATATTTATATATTTATATATTTATGTGTCACACCTATAACTAAAAAAATAATGGACCGATTTTGATAAAACTTGGTGAGTACCTTTCTTTTACAAGTGGCTTGGATAAGTTCGTTAGCCAGGAAAATCCGCCGAGGTCTTCCCGGAAAATTTTGTGTTTTCTTACGAAAAAAATCGAAAAAAATTTATTTCTCCGGAATTAACAAAGTAAGGGCAACCAAATTTCACAAGCGGGTTTACATCATTATGGGTAAAATACATACGAAAATTTAGCTCTGTAGGTTAAAGGACAAAAAAGTTACAGGCATTTAAAGAACAATAAATTTGGGTTTTCGTCAAAATCGCGACTTTAAACGCCAAAATTGGTAAGTACCTTCCTTTCACAAGTGGCTTGAATAAGTTCGTTAGCCAGGAAAATCCGCCGAGGTTTTCCCGGAAAATTTTATGTTTTCTTTCGAAAAAAAATTATATCTCCAAAATTAACAAAGTAAGGGCAATTAAATTTCATACGCGGGTTTATATCATTATAGGCAAGTTACCTACCAAAATTTAGCTCCGTAGGTTAAAGGACAAAAAAGTTACAGGCATTCAAAGAAAAATACATTTGGCTTTTCCTCAAAACGTCAAAACCGCGATTTTAAACGTCAAAATTGGTAATATTTAGGCAATGAACCTGACACTAATATGAGCTATGGAAGGAAAATGTCTCAAGAATAATGTTTTACAAAGCCTGAAGTCTTAGTTTCAATCGTCATTGTCCTTCATTTTACTAAAATATTCCCAGAAAATTCATTTCAAATAGACCCTTTCTCTGATGTTTTGGCTGTCGGTTTAGTTAAGTTGATGCTTTCGCTGTAGGTTTAGTGAAGTTTATGGTTTAACGGTCTATAATTTTTAGCTCATTTTCGTAGAACAAATTCGTTACTGCATTTTAGCATATTTTATCGAAATATGATGCATGTTTGTAAGAAAAAATCTGGACACAGTAAGTGCGTTTTGGTAGCAAATTTTCATTAAATCCTCCAAATTTCAATAACTCATTTGCTATTAACGTAAGTTTTGTTGGTTAGGAAACCAACATTTAACTGTATTTTCCGAACATTTTTGTATGAACGCAGCAAGGGCGTTTTGGTTGCGAATTTTCAATAAATGTTTCAAATTTCAATAACTCAATTTGCTATTAACCTAAGGTTCATTGGCTAGGAGACCAATTTTCTCAGAAATATTTAAAGTTTATTTTCCGAAAAGTTTTGTACATTTTCAAATAATTATTTTGATAAAATATGATACACTGTTTCTACTATATAGGTTATACCGGTAACCAAATTGATGCCTGCTCGCATTAGAGCGATATATTTGTAATTAAAAACATTTTTATGAAACTTCACTTCCATAACGCACTTGCTGCGTCCAGAGTTTTTTTTCAAATTACGCACGTGCACGGTTTAATCGCAAATAAACGATATTGGACAGTGTGAGGATTGTCTATATAACTAAAGCAGCAAGGAAAAAAGCATAATATTTCGATGAACATATTACAGATGAATGTGAATAATGTCGTTGAAAATTGTTGGATTTTGACGATTTAAAAAGTGGGCGAGGCGGACGTGATGGACGCAGGCATTAATGGGTGAACGGGGGCGATCGAGGGGGGGAGCGCCACAGAGTCCCGAAGAAGCAGGTTTTTGTAGAACATCGCAGGGAGCGAACAAAAATCTGCAGCAGAAAACGGCCCGTCTGGAACGTAAAGGGGCGAATTTTATTTAAACAAAACTTTTTTGGGGATGTTGGGGTGAAAAAACCGGTGAAACAAGAGCAAAAACTGGATTTTCGACCTAAAAAGATGCTCCGATGAGGGGTCTATCTCCTCTGAAGATACGGCACTATTAATTACGCCATTATCAAAAACGTAATCTCCAGAAAATTTTACATCAACAAAACTTTTATCTGTTTTGAACTAATTCTGATTGGTTCATTAACTGAATGCATTTTGAATGTAGCAGGAATTCTAATTTATTTAACTGTTGTAAAAGAGCCTCCCAAAAAGTATTAAAAATTGAAGACCTTTTACTGACTGATGAATATAAGAATCCATTTGGTGTATCATTTGGAATTTCAAGAATTTCTTTAACTGAGCTTCCTAGAATTTTGTCAATGTCATCAAGAAAGTTTGTGTTTAGTTGTTCGACAGGGGCTGTTTGAAGAGGGTAAATTAAACATAGTGATAAATACTGATTCAAGGAAACATGTTTTTGTTCACAATTGAGTAAATTTGATTTTGTTAGCGTATGCGGGGGCTAGTTCATTTACCCCTTTGCAAAACGCTCTCCAGGTTGTCCTTTTGGATCGTCTAAGCTCTTTGTTATATGACGTTAGAGCCTGTCGGTATTCAGCCCAGTCCCCATTTCTTTGTGCCCTATTACACAGGTTTCTGACCGCTCATAGCCGGCCCAGTTTCCTGTCTCACCAAGACACGTCTCTTTGTGTTGCTCTTCGCTTAATAGAAAGGTGGCATATCAGGGTTCCCACTTATCTGGAAAACCGGGAAAAGTCAGAGAACTTGTAGCTGGAAAAATTCTGTCAGGAAAGTCAGGGAAAAATTCAGAAAAACCGTGAAAATTGACTAGGGGTCAGGGAATTTTTGTCTGTGTCAGGGAAAAATTATTTGTTACCGTTTTATGCTAAATAATTAAAACACCATGATAAGGACACTTGGAGGAACCAGATCACCACAACAGATTAAAAAAAATCTGACGATCATTTCACTAACCAAGTTAGCGTCATCAGAGGATGAATATTCTTCTGCAGGTAGTCGGTCACTAACGATTTAGGGAGGTTCAACGAGACAAAAATTAATATATTTGGTTTGGCGGAAATATTTGTATTATTTTATTATCTATCGGACGTGCTTCTGTCGGTATTTATTTTACAAAGCATTCTATCAGGAGACTACTCATAGGCGGCGGTGCGGGATTTATAAATTTTTTATTATTACTATATTTAGCAATATATATATATATATATATATATATATATATATATATATATATATATATATATATATACTTTCGAAGGCGTTTAGCTGTCGTGGATTTCAACATTTTTTATTAATTTTAGATTTTAGATGGTGATTAGGATCCCAAATATGTCGGGCGACGGAATATCTATCTATCGTACCGTATCTTAATTGTGCTAAATGATCTTTGAATCTAATTCCAATAGATCTTTTTGTTTGTCCGACGTATTTAAGATCACAATCTTTACAACTTATTTAATAAATTCCCGAAATTTTGTCATTATTTTCCTTGTCTTTTGGGTTACCTAGCAAGTATTCTTGTCGAAGATGGTAGTTGAAAATTGGAGTTTTTAAAAATGCTCGTGATTTGAGATTCAAATGGTAAGCAAACTAAGTTTTTTTCTGCTTTCTCTCTTCTAAAGGTCCTTGATTCCGCCAACATTTTCTTTGTTTTTTATATGTCAATTAATTTCTACACTAGGCAAGCTGTGTATTCGTTATATTCGGCCATGTTCTTAATATACTTTAATTCTTTGGTTTATCTAGGTGCATATTTGTAAAAGTAGCGTTTTCGTTTATTCGTAAGGAAAATTGTGTATGTTTTATAAATGTAATTTTGGAGAAGTGTGTTTTCCGCCATGACGCAAAGACCTACTGTATTCTTTAGTAGTGTGTTACACATTTTGGGGGTAAATTGTGGAATATCAAAGTCAGGGAAAAAGGTTTTGGCATGTCAGGGAAATCAGGGAAAAGTCAGGGAAATTGATATGCTGTTTTCAGTGGGAACCCGGCATATACACATAACTAAATGTCCGGAAGCTAACTCCACCGCGTAGCAAACGAAAAAATAATTTTCTGAAATCTAATGTCAAGGATAACATTTATGTATATCAAGTACCGCATGGTGCTTCCTAATTTTCTCTGTTTTTGTTGTAATATAGACTTTAATAAACGAGTGTTTAATAAATTTATGTTTTTCAGAAGTAATACATTTTTATCCTGGCCTAAAACATCCTATAATGGTAATAAGAAATCAGACTTACAAAATTCGCAGGAAATTCGCTGAGAGAACCAGTTGGGTTTGTACCATGATGAATAAACACAAGTGTAAAGCTAAGGCTGTAACTTTTGGAAGGACTGTGAAACTCTACAGTGAACACACACATGGACCTAACGCACCAGAAAAGGTTTCAGCATGTACATCACAACTTGTTAATATAATAAAGTTTTAAAATATATACTGTCCTAAACTTTACATCATTGATTCCACCTTCGAGAAACTTCTGCGTTAGAAGTACAGGCATATAGTCTGTTTAAAAAGCTAACATTTCATAAGTACATTTGGAAAACCCAAATCACCACAACATATATTTTTAAAGACCTGACGATCGTTTCACTTACAAAGTTAGCGGCACCAGAGGATACTACGTCTTAGGTAAAGGCCGCCAAAGAGAGGCAACTTTTCTTTGTATTGTATTTTAATTGCTGGACGAAGTTTTTGAACTTTCGTTATAATGTTACCGGCCCGGTTTCGGAATATCTTCTACGTCAAAGCGAGAGTGTAAACAAAGGACTATGAATCAGTGGCGGCGCTCGGTGTAACGAACTTTTATTTTTTATTGCGTTACACATATAAATACGTTCGTACGCATCTAACTTCGCTGGTTGTCTAACATTTTTGATAAGTTTCAGATTTTCTTTATCAATTTGGTGGTTATTATCCTAAATATGTTGTGCCACGCACGACTTGTCTACACTACCGTATCTCAGCTGTGCCAGATGCGTTAATAAGTGAATAAGGAAGTTTAACTAGGATATCGTTTTCAGAAATGGTGTTGTTTTGAAGAAGGTCAATGAAATGGGTGGAGTTTTTGACATAGGACACAGCGTTTTATACTAATGGTTAGAGAGTTTTGACTAGATCTTTCGCAAGTTTTTGTGTGGGTGAACGGTGCACACTTACGATAGGGCGAAGGGGAATATCAGGCTTATGGATTTTTGGGAGGCCGTATTTTCTAGGGATGCGAGATGATTTTTCGCAGGGATTAGTTCTTTTTTGAGGACATGACTGAGTTGGGAGTTGTTGATGATAGTTTTGGTTTTATTCTCAAGATAAATTGTAGGGTCGAGGTGCTCCAATGGGTTCACTACTCTCTGCTGAATTGGCTAACATTTTCATGGAAAACTTCGAGACACAAGCCCTCAATTCATCCACATTTAAACCAATCTGCTGGTTAAGATACGTTGACGACATTTGCGCTGTCTGGCCACACGGTAAAGAATCTAGACGAATTCCTTTCTTACCTTAATAACATCAACCCCCAAATCCAGTTCATCATGGAAATAGAAAATTTGCCTTTCTTAGATGTACGCATCACTAAAAACCCAGTCAGAGGATTTAATTACACTGTGTACCGAAAACCAACCCACACTAATCGTTACCTCAACGCCCAATCTCACCATCACCCATCGCAACTAAATTACGTGGTTCGAACACTAGTCACGGGATTTTCTTACACTGTGTACCGAAATCCAACCCACACTAATCGTTAGCTTAGTGCCCAATCTCACCATCACCCATCGCAACTAAATTCCGTGGTTCGAACACTAGTAGCATGATCACTTAGATAACGAACAACAACAATAAACAGACAGAATTAAGCTATTTAAAACAGACATTGCTAGAAAACGGATACGACAACAATCACATACTACGAAACATTAGAAACGCACAACAACAAACCACTGCATCACAACAAGAACAGGCAGAGTCCACACAACAACACAGCATTTTAATCATACATGAAAGGTGTCACCGACAAAATCAGCTGAATTTTTAGAACCAATAATATCAAAACCATATTCACAACAGCTTAAAAACTGGCATATCTGATAAAAACTCCCAAGGATACGATTCCAAACGAATCACACGGTGTTTACAAAATTCCTTGTTCCGACTGTTTCAGAACTTATGTAGGACAAACAAATAGATGCATCCACAAAGAATATATGAATGCACCTTCGCAGTTAGATATCCGACCCCTCATCGGCGCTGGCCTTAAATCTGGTTTTAGTGGTTCTTTTAGTCTGCCCAACGTATTTGAGACTATAATCTTTACAGCTTGTCTCATATATATACCCGAAAATTCACTGGCTTTGTCCTTATCTTTCGTATTACCTAACAATTTTTTTTATTATTTTTTTGTTGAAAAAGTTAGCTGCAAATCAGCTTTCTTAAAAATGCTCTCAAAACCCGTTGTGATACGCGGTTCAAATGGTATGTACACAAACTTTTTTCTACTTTATATTTCCTGAATGTCGTGGATTCCGGTAACATTTTCTTTGTTCTGTGTCTGTGAATTATTCTTTTTCCTAACAATCCCCCAAAAAAATGTTTGTTAGGTACTAGGAAAGATAAAAACTGAAATGTAGGGTATTTATGATATAAATTATACAGATGGTAGTCTCAAATACGTTGGGCAGACTAAAAGAACCATTGAAATGTGTTGTAATATAGACTTTAATAAACGAGTTTTTAATAAATTTATCTTTTTCAGAAGTAATACATTTTTATCCTGGCCTAAAACATCCTATGATGGTAATAAGAAATCAGGCTTACAAAATTCACAGGAAATACGCTCAGAGAACCAGTTGGGTTTGTACCATGATGAATAAACACAAGTGTAAAGCTAAGGCTGTAACTTTTGGAAGGACTGTGAAACTCTACAGTGAACACACACATGGACTTAACGCGCCAGAAAATGTTTCAGCATGTACATCACAACTTGTTAATATAATAAAGTTTTAAAATATATACTGTCCGAAACGTTACATCATTGATTCCACCTTCGACAAACTTCTGCGTTAGAAATACAGGCATATAGTCTGTTTAAAAAGCTAACATTTCATAAGTACATTTGGAAAACCCAAATCACCACAACATATATTTTTAAAGACCTGACGATCGTTTCACTTACAAAGTTAGCGGCACCAGAGGATACTACGTCTTAGGTAAAGGCCGCCAAAGAGAGGCAACTTTTCTTTGTATTGTATTTTAATTGCTGGACGAAGTTTTTGAACTTTCATTATAATTATACCTGCCCTGTTTCGGAATATCTTCTACGTCAAAGCGAGAGTGTAAACAAAGGACTATGAATCAATGGCGGCGCTCGGTGTAACGAACTTTTATTTTTTATTGCCTTAGACATATAAATACGTTCGTACGCATCTAGCTTCGCTGGTTGTCGAACATTTTTGATAGGTTTCAGATTTTCTTTATCAATTTGGTGGTTATTATCCTAAATATGTTGTGCCACGCACGACTTGTCTACACTACCGTATCTCAGCTGTGCCAGATGCGTGAATAAGTGAATAAGGAAGCTATATCAAAGCTAACTTGGATATCGTTTTCAGAAATGGTGTTTTGAAGAAGGTCAATGAAATGTGTGGAGTTTTTGACATGGAATGCAGCGTTTTCTACTAATGGTTGGAGAGTTTTGGCTAGATCTTTCGCAAGTTTTTGTGTGGGTGAACGGTGCGCACTTTCGATAGGTCGAAGGGAAATATCAGGCTTATGGATTTTCGGGAGACTGTATTTTCTAGAGATGCGAGATGATTTTTCGCAGGGATTAGTTGCTTTTTGAGGTCAGGACTGAGTTGGGAGTTGTTGTGGATAGTTTTGGTTTTCTTCTCAACATAAGTTGTAGGGTCGAGGGGCTCCAATGGGTTTACTACTCTCTCCTGCATTGGCTAACATTTTCATGGAAAACTTCGAGACACAAACCCTCAATTCATCCCCATTTAAACCAATCTGCTGGTTAAGATACGTTGACGAAATTTTCGCTGGATGGCCACACGGTAAAGAATCTAGACGAATTCCTTTCTTACCTTAATAACATCAACCCCAAATCCAGTTCACCATGGAAATAGAAAATTTGCCTTTATTAGATATAGGCGTCACTAAAAACCCAGTCACGGGATTTTCTTACACTGTGTACCGAAAACCAACCCACACTAATCGTTACCTTAACGCCCAATCTCACCATCACCCATCGCAACTAAATTCCGTGGTTCGAACACCAGTAGCATGATCCCTTAGATTAACGAACAACAACAATAAACAGACAGAATAAAACTATTTAAAACAGACATTGATAGAAAACGGATACGACAACAATCACATACTACGAAACATTAGAAACGCACAACAACAAACCACTGCATCACAAGAAGAACAGGCAGAGTCCACACAACAACACAGCATTTTAATCATACATTAAAGGTGTCACCGACAAAATCAGCCCAATTTTATTCACAACAGCTCAAAAACTGTCATATCTGATATAAACTCCCAAGGATACGATTCCAAACGAATCCCACGGAGTTTACGAAATTCCTTGTTCCGACTGTTCCAGAACTTATGTAGGACAAACAAATAGATGCTTCCACAAAGAATATATGAATGCACCCTCGCAGTTAGAAAATCCGACCCCTCATCGGCGCTGGCCTTAAATCTGGTTTTAGTGGTTCTTTTAGTCTGCCCAACATATTTGAGACTATAATCTTTACAGCTTGGCTCATAGATACCCGAAAATTCAATGGCTTTATCTTTATCTTTCGTATTACCTAACAATTTTTTTTTCGAAAAAGTTTGCTGCAAATCAGCTTTCTTAAAAATGCTCTCAAGACCCGTTGTGATACGCGGTTCAAATGGTAGGCACACAAACTTTTTTCTACTTTATCTTTCCTGAATGTCGTGGATTCCGGTAACATTTTATTTGTTCTGTGTCTATGAATTATTCTTTTTTCCTAAGTAATCCGAAAAAAAAGGTTGTTAGGTACTAGGAAAGATAAAGACTTAAATGTGGGGTATTTCTGATATAAATTATAAAGATGATAGTCTCAAATACGTTGGGCAGACTAAAAGAACCACTGAAATTTGTTGTAATATAGACTTTAATAAACGAGTGTTTAATAAATTTATCTTTTTCAGAAGTAATACATTTTTATCCTGGCCTAAAACATCCTATGATGGTAATAAGAAATCAGGCTTACAAAATTCACAGGAAATACGCTCAGAGAACCAGTTGGGTTTGTACCATGATGAATAAACACAAGTGTAAAGCTAAGGCTGTAACTTTTGGAAGGACTGTGAAACTATACAGTGAACACACACATGGACTTAACGCGCCAGAAAATGTTTCAGCATGTACATCACAACTTGTTAATATAATAAAGTTTTAAAATATATACTGTCCGAAACTTTACATAATTGATTCCACCTTCGAGAAACTTCTGCGTTATAAATACAGGCATATAGTCTGTTTAAAAAGCTAACATTTCATAAGTACATTTGGAAAAACCCAAATCACCACAACATATATTTTTAAAGACCTGACGATCGTTTCACTTACAAAGTTAGCGTCATCAGAGGATACTACGTCTTGGGTAAAGACCGCCAAAGAGAGGCAAACTTTCTTTGTATTGTATTTTAATTGCCGGACGAAGTTTTTGAACTTTCATTATAATTATACCTGCCCTGTTTCGGAATATCTTCTACGTCAAAGAGAGAGTGTAAACAAAGGACTATAAATCAATGTGCGGCGCTAGGTGTAACGAAATTTTATTTTTTATTGCCTTAGACATATAAATATTTGCGTACGTATCTAGCTTCGCTGGTTGCCTAATATTTTTGATTAGTTTCAGATTTTCTTTATAAATTTGGTGGTTATTATCCCAAATATGTTGTGCCACGCATGACTTGTCTACACTATCGTATCTCAGCTGTGCCAGATGCGTGAATAAGTAAAAAAGGAAACTATATCAAAGCTAACTAGGATATCGTTTTCAGAAATGGTGTTGCTTTGAAGAAGGTCAATGAAATGGGTGGAGTTTTTGACATAGGATGTAGCGTTTTCTACTAAAGGTTGGGAAGTTTTGGCTAGATCTTTCGCAAGTTTTTGTGTGGGTGAACGGTGGGCACTTACGATGGGGAAAAGGGGAATATCAGGCTTATGGATTTTCAGGAGACCGTATTTTCTAGGGATGCGAGATGATTTTTCGCGGGGATTAGTTCTTTTTTGAGGTCAGGACTGAGTTGGGAGTTGTTGATGATAGTTTTGGTTTTCTTCTCAAGATATGTTGTAGGGTCGAGGTGCTCCAATGGGTTCACTACTCCCTCCTGCATTGGCTAACATTTTCATGGAAAACTTCGAGACACAAGCCCTCACTTCATCCCCATTTAAACCAACCTGCTGGTTAAGATACGTTGACGACATTTTCGCTCTCTGGCCATACGGTAAAGAATCTCTAGACGATATCCTTTCTTACCTTAATAACATCAACCCCCAAATCCAGTTTACCATGGAAATAAAAAATTTGCCTTTCTTAGATGTACGCATCACTAAAAACCCAGTCAGAGGATTTAATTACACTGTGTACCGAAAACCAACCCACACTAATCGTTACCTCAACGCCCAATCTCACCATCACCCATCGCAACTAAATTCCGTGGTTCGAACACTAGTAGCATGATTCCTTAGATTAACGAACAACAACAATAAACAGACAGAATTAAACTTTTTAAAACAGACATTGCTAGAAAACGGATTTCCTTGCAGAAAGGCAGGGGTTCGGTAAATTTCCAGGATAGTTTTTTATTTTTATTTTATTTCGACAACACACCACGACGGCTTACAGCCTAAATACTATCGTACCGTGGGTGTCGACAAGGAGGAAAGAGGTAACTTGTTAATTCTAAACTTGAAGATTTGGAGGTTCGGAGGAGAAGGAAAAACATGTGCCGGCAAAGAATTCCATAACTTGGAATTCCTCGGGACAAAAGAGCGGGCATAACAAGATGTTCTATGTCTGGAGACCTGGACAGTAAAAGGGTGCGTTCGCTCTGTTCTCCTGGTAGATCTGTTGGGGGCAGCATGTGGAGGAACTATGGAAGAAAGCTCCTCTGAGCAGTGCCCGTGCAGATATCTATAAAAGAGAGAGAGGTCACCAACGGCACGTCGGTGGGCAAGGGATGGCAGCCTTTGGGTGAGTGTAGGGTCACCGATGAGACGTATAGCTCTCTTCTGAATGGAGTCCAGGATAGCGAGTGTAGAAGCGGCAGCGGCACCACAGATGTGGGAGCAGTATTCGAGGTTTGGCCTTATTTGTGAAGTATATAAGGTATAGAGGTTAGCTGGTGAAAAGTATTTGCGAGCTCGGAAGAGGAAGCCTAATTTCTTAGCAGCCGATTCTGCAATTGAAGTGACATGTTGGTGCCAATTGAGACCTCGATTCACAGAGATGCCAACAAGTGAAAAGGACTCATTACTTTGGATAAATTGGTTGTTCATTGTGATGGGTCTAGAGCTGGTGTATCTCTTATGAGTAAGACAGCAAGACTGAGTTTTGGTGGGGTTGAATTGTACAAGATTTCTACTTCCCCGGTCTAGTGAGGTGAAACTGCTCCCTGGCGTCGGTGGTTGGCCATAGTCGCGGAAATAGGCCGACGTTAAATAAACAAAACACACACACACACAACTAACGAACGGTTGGGATTGTTTTGGATCGTCTAAGCTCTTTGTTATATGAGGTTAGAGCCTGTCGGTATTCAGCCCAGTCCCCATTTCTTTGTGCCCTATTACACAGGTTTCTGACCTCCGCTCATAGCCGGTCCAGTTTCCTGTCCCACCAAGACACGTCTCTTTGTGTTGCTTTTCGCCTAATAGAAAGGTGGCGTATCAGGGTTGTCTGAAAAACAGGGAAAACCGGGAAAAGTCAGGGAATTTGTAGATGGAAAAAAATTCTGTCAGAAAAGTCAGGAAAAATTCAGAAAAACCGTGAAAATTGATTAAGGGTCAGGGAATTTTTGTCTGTGTCAGGGAAAAATTATTTGTTTCCGTTTTATGATAAATAATTGAAACACCATGATAAGCACACTTGGAAAACCCAAATCACCACAACAGATTAAAAAATCTTACCATCATTTGACTAACCAAGTTAGCGTCATCAGATGATGAATATTCTTCTGCAGGTAGTCGGTCACTAACGATTTAGGAAGGTTCAACGAGACCAAAATTAATATATTTGGTTTGGCGGAAATATTTGTATTCTTTTATTATCTATCGGACGTGCTTCTGCCGGTATTTATTTTACAAAGCATTCTATCAGGAGACTGCTCATAGGCGGCTGAGCGGGAATCATAAATTTTTTATTATTACTATATTTAGCAGTATATATATATATATATATATATATATATATATATATATATATATATATATATATATATATATATATATATATATATATATATATACTTTCGAAGGCGTTTAGCTGTCCTGGTATTCAACATTTTTTATTAATTTTAGATTTTAGATGGTGACTAGGATCCCAAATATGTCGGGCGACGGAAGATCTATCTATCGTACCGTATCTTAATTGTGCTGAATGATCTTTGAATCTAATTCCAACAGATCTTTTTGTTTGTCCGACGTATTTAAGATCACAATCTTTACAACTTATTTAATAAATTCCCGAGATTTTGGCATTATTATCCTTGTCTTTTGGGTTACCTAGCAAGTTTTTTTAGGTATTGTTGTCGAAGATGGTAGTTGAAAATTGGATTTTTAGAAGATGCTATCTAGACCCCTCGTGATTCGAGGTTTAAATGGTACGCAAACTAAGTTGCTAAAAGTCCTTGATTCCGCTAACATTTTCTTTGTTTTTTATCTGTTAATTAATTTATCCACTAGGCAAGCAGTGTATTCGTTATATTCGGCCATGTTCTTAATATACTTTAATTCTCTGGTATATCTATGTGCATATTTGTAAAAGTAGCGTTTTCGTTTATTCGTAAGGAAAATTGTGTATGTTTTATAAATCTAATTCTGGAGAAGTGTGTTTTCCACCATGACGCAAAGACCTACTGTATTCTCTAGTAGTGTGTTACACATTTTGGGGGTAAATTGTGGAATATCAAAGTCAGGGAAAAAGGTTTTGGCATGTCAGGGAAAAGTCAGGGAAATTGATATGCTGTTTTTAGTGGGAACCCGGCATATGCACATAACTAAAAGACCGGAAGCTAACTCGACAGCGCAGCAAACGAAAAAATAATTTTCTGAAATTTAATGCCAAGGATAACATTTATGTATATCAAGTACCGTAGGGTGCTTGCTAATTTTCTCTGTTTTAGTTGTAATATAGACTTATATAAATATGTGTTTAATAAATTTATGTTTTTCAGAAGTAATTGATTTTTATCCTGGCCTAAAACATCCTATAATGGTAATAAGAAAGCAGGCTTACAGAATTCACAGGAAATACGCTCAGAGAACCACTTGGGTTTGTACCATGATGAATAAACACAAGTGTAAAGGTAAAGCTGTAACCTTTGGAAGGACTGTGAAACTCTACAGTGAACACACACATGGACCTAACGCGCCAGAAAATGTTTCAGCATGTACATCACAACTTGTTAATATAATAAACTTTTAAAATATATACTGTTCGAAACTTTACATCAAATTCATTGAGGTGAAAACCATTGCTTCGATTTTCGAGAAACTTCTACGGTAGAAACACATGCATATAGTCTGTTTGAAAAGCTAACATTTCATAAGTACATTTGGAGAACCCAAATCACCACAACATGTCTTTTTAAATACCTAACGATCGTTTCACTAACAAAGTTACCGTCATCAGACTAGTTCCCCTCTCGGTTTCGTTTCTTTACCTAAGATCCGGTATATAAGGTGATGTTAGTTTTTAAAGTAGTTAGAATTTTTCATCCTCTGATGACGCTAACTTGGTTAGTGAAACGATCGTCAGGTCTTTTAAAATGTG
Organism: Tillus elongatus; assembly: GCA_964006375.1. Taxonomy (NCBI): domain Eukaryota; kingdom Metazoa; phylum Arthropoda; class Insecta; order Coleoptera; family Cleridae; genus Tillus; species Tillus elongatus. The sequence goes on along the minus strand of OZ023262.1, from coordinate 319,221,119 downwards.
TTGTGGTGATTTGGGTTCTCCAAGTGTACTTATCAGTGCTCATCACAGGTTCCAATCTTCACTTAATAAAACGTGATGTTTAGTTGACGCACCGTCGCTACTTCATTAAAAAAAATTACATAATGAGCTTCGCGGATAACTACAAATTTGTTTTAAAAAACTTTTTTTGTTGTTTATTGTTTGCAAAAACTGGATGGGTTGAGTACAACAAAACCATCCAAACAATTAATAAGGAAATTTACCTGCCATATTCATAATTTGACAGGTACATTCCCTTTGTAAATAATTAATTTTTTTTGTGAAAATTTTTTGTAACTTTAATGAAATTTGTAACACATTTTTTAAAGACACTTGCAGTACTTACATATTATATCTAAGGCCAAATTTTAATTTTTTAGCTGCTTATAGAATATATATTTTTTCAAATAATCGCTAACTGGGACTCTAAAACCGATCTCCAAGGTCCATTTTAATTTAAAGAATTAGTTTTAATAATATATATTACTAATATTGTACAATTCTTATAAAATTCACTACTATGTCCGCGCTATGTCCGCATTCTTTCTAAGGCAAAAAACTCATTCAATAACCACATCAAAAACAAAGTCCTCTCGAGCTCCAACGGCAGCAAACCCTTCTAGACTCTTGCTAAATCTATTAGGAATAATTTATGCAAGACCACGTTCCCACCTCTTGTTTCAGTGGATGCAATTCTTTCTACCGCTCTGGGCAAGCCTGAACTTTTTGCCTCGTTGTTCGCCGGCAATTCTACTCTCAACCCACTTCCAAATGTTTAACCATCATTTTCAAAACTAAAAATGTACGAAAGATGCTCTCTTCTCTTAATACCAGGAATGCCTCTGGCGTTGACGAGATCCCAGCAATTGTTCTCAGAAAATGCGCACCAGAACTTGCTCATGTCCTGACTCGTCTGTTTTAGACATCTTATAATAAAGGCATATTCCCTAGTAACTGGAAAACTGCTCGAGTACAACCCGTCCCCAAGAAATGATCCAAAGCGCTTCCTAGCAACTACAGGCCAATTTATCTCATTTCAGTTGTCTCTAAAGTGATGGAAAATTATATAAACACCGAAATACTATTTTTAAAAAAACACAGTCTAATCCACGACAGGCAGTATGGATTCCGTCAGCGCAGATCAACTGCCGACCTCATTTCCTTTGTCACCCATTCTTGGAACAAGTCTATGGAACTTAACGGTGAATCCCAGATTGTCGCTCTAGACATATCCAAAGTATTTGTTCAGGTCTCGCACGCAGCGCTGCTTAATAAACTTCTGGCTTATGGCCTACCATCAAAACTCTGTACCTGGACAGCAAATTTCCTCTCCAACCGGAGCATTTCTGTTGTCGTGGATGGCCTTTCCTCTAAACTGTATCCAATTAATGCAGGAGTACCTCAAGGTTCAGCTTAACCCCTACTTTGTTTCTTTTCCACATCAATGACCTCCTCTCTAGCACATCCAACCCAGTTCACATTTACACTGATGACAGCACCCTCCACTCAAATATACAATATTCTAAGCCTGTCTCTTTAGCCCAATTAGATGAGGATCGCAGACTCATGGAGGGTTCTCTCTCTGTGAATCTCCAAAAAATATTAGACTGGGGAAGTAGAAATCTTGTACAATTCAACTCCACCAAATCTCAGTCTTGCTTTCTATCTCATAAGAAATACACTAGCCCTAGACCATTCACAATGAACAACCAAGTTATTCAAAGTAATGAGTCCTTTTCACTGAATTTCTGTGGATGTGACATCAATTGCAGAAGCGGCTGCCAAGAAATTTGGTTTCCTCTTCCGGGCTCTCAAATACTTTTCACCAACTAATCTCTATACCTTATATACTTCACAAATAAGGCCTCGAATACTGCTCCCACATCTGGGGTGCCGCTGCCGCTTCCACCCTCGCTATCCTGGATTCCATTCAGAAGAGAGCTATAGGTCTCATCGGTGACCCTACTCTTACCCAAAGGCTGCCATCCCTTGCCTACCGATGTGCCGTTGGTGACCTCTCTATATTTTATAGATATCTGCACGGGCACTGCTCAGAGGAGCTTTCTTCCATAGTTCCTCCACCTGCTGCCCCCAACAGATCTACCAGGGGAACAGAGCGAATGCACTCTTTTACTGTCCAGGTCATCAGACATGGAACATCTTGTTATGCTCGCTCTTGTGTCTCGAGGACTTCCAAGTTGTGGTATTCCTTGCCAGCACATGTTTTTCCTTCTCGTCCGAACCTTCAAGTCCAGAATTAACAAGTTGCCTCTTTCCTCCTTGTCGACACCCAGGGTACGATAGTAATTAGGCTGTGATCCCTCGTGGTTTGTTGTTGAAATTAAAAAAAATAAACAAAAAATTTAGATCGACCTCTTAACCAAGGGGCTGAAATTCGGTTCACAGTCACAAAAGGACGATGTAGTAAAAACCACTGAAACAGGAATAAAGAAAACTACCTGGATTTTTAGAAAACCTAATTCGAGAAGCATGCATTAATTTCCAAAAACTGGAAAAAGAAAATACGTCCACTAAAAATCAAAATTTTAATCAAATAAAAATTCAGATTTTTTTGTTGTTGTGCTCTACGAATAAAATAGTGTTGGCGCCGCTCTGTGGTATATATTTTAGTTCATTATATTTTAAATAGTAGTTTTTGCTGGGAGGTTTTATTTCAGCTTTATCGAAAGATAGATGGCAACACCTGTATTATTTTTAAATTAAACTGGAGATCGACCTCTTAAGTTTTTTGCGTTTGAACAGAAAATCTCTTATTGTACCTGCTGGCGATAGTCTGAAAAGACACATATGTTCAAAGACGCTTTAGCAGTTTACTAGTTAAGAAAATTACTAACTGTTTTCCTCTTGGCAGGGCAGATATATATGTGCTTTAGTTTGTTAATCGGCATACTATATTAAGTGAATTGTTGGTGCCTCCAGATTCCTTATATCCTAATCCCTATATCCTTTTTCTCTCTGGAAGCATTTACCGGCAGTAAAACACCAGACCGGTAAGTTTTATTGTTATTTTAATATTTATAATACGTGTATATATTTGTTTTGTACTGACTCTGAGTATTGCATTTAATTTGTTTCGTATTTGTTTGTTTCGCATACAGTCCATTTTTTCGTGAGATCTTATGTGTCAATTTCGTTTTAGACTTTGTACTTAAATCCAACGGCCGACACAAATAGAGTTTTTAGATGCTGCAATGTGGTAGGTATGCATTTTGATTTATTGCAGTATTCACTAAGTGAGTGGTGAACGTGTCGCCACCTAGTTCGGAACCAAGTACTATGTTGTCACGCCCGCTCCAAATAACACATAGTGTTAAAAATAGAGACGGTATACAACCAACTAACAATTTAAAAAATTGTTAGCCCTGGCCCATTTCTATACCAATATAGGGACAAAGTATGTAAGACTAAATGCATTCTCGCAACAATTAGATTCGTAGACCGGTTTCGCTCTCATTAGAGCTCTTCAGTACGGCATACTAATTGTAGCAAAAATGCACCAAAAACAACACGGCTATCGTATAGCCAGTCTTAAAACACTAAGTGAGTGGTGAACGTGTCGCCACCTAGTTCGGAACCAAGTACTATGTTGTCACGCCCGCTCCAAATAACACAGAGTGTTAAAAATAGAGACGGTATACAACCAACTAACAATTTAAAAAATTGTTAGCCCTGGCCCATTTCTACCCCAATATAGGGACAAAGTATGTAAGACTAAATGCATTCTCGCAACAATTAGATTCGTAGACCGGTTTCGCTCTCATTAGAGCTCTTCAGTGCGGCATACTAATTGTAGCAAAAATGCACCAAAAACAACAGGGCTATCGTATAGCCAGTCTTAAAACACTAAGTGAGTGGTGAACGTGTCGCCACCTAGTTCGGAACCAAGTACTATGTTGTCACGCCCGCTCCAAATAACACAGAGTGTTAAAAATAGAGACGGTATACAACCAACTAACAATCTAAAAAATTGTTAGCCCTGGCCCATTTCTACCCCAATATAGGGACAAAGTATGTAAGACTAGATGCATTCTCGCAACAATTAGATTCGTAGACCGGTTTCGCTCTCATTAGAGCTCTTCAGTACGGCATACTAATTGTAGCAAAAATGCACCAAAAACAACACGGCTATCGTATAGCCAGTCTTAAAACACTAAGTGAGTTGTGAACGTGTCGCCAGCTAGTTCGGAACCAAGTACTATGTTGTCACGCCCGCTCCAATTCTAATTGTTGCGAGAATGCATCTAGTCTTACATACTTTGTCCCTATATTGGGGTAGAAATGGGCCAGGGCTAACAATTTTTTAAATTGTTAGTTGGTTGTATACCGTCTCTATTTTTAACACTCTGTGTTATTTGGAGCGGGCGTGACAACATAGTACTTGGTTCCGAACTAGGTGGCGACACGTTCACCACTCACTTAGTGTTTTAAGACTGGCTATACGATAGCCGTGTTATTTTTGGTGCATTTTTGCTACAATTAGTATGCCGTACTGAAGAGCTCTAATGAGAGCGAAACCGGTCTACGGTTCTAATTGTTGCGAGAATGCATCTAGTCTTACTTGCAGTATTCATTTCTAAGTGAGTATTTTTTTTTTCAGAAGTCGTACATTTCTACGCTGGTAAGAAAAATCCTATAATGCTCATTAAGGACCAGTCGTTTAGAATCCATAGAAAATACGCAGGAAGAACAACTTGGGTTTGCGTCATGATGAATAAACACAGGTGTAAAGCTAAAGCTGTGACTTTTGGAAGAACTGTCAAACTTGACGGTAACCATTCTCATGGACCGAATATTCCAAAAAATGTTACACCTAGTACTTCACAAGTTGTGAATATAATGAAGTTATAAGAGCTAGTTGTGTGTTAAATGATATCAGGTCAGGTCAGTAACCATTCTCATAGACAGAAGAGACAAAAAAATGTTACATGTACTACTTCATAAATTATGAATTAATAAAGTTACAAAAGTTATTATGTCCCCTGATTTCACGTTTCTTTATGTTTTGAAATGCATCTTGCATGTACAGTGACCATATTAGAAACACTCAGCAGTTTCAGTTTTTAGCGAATTTTCATTAAGAAAAATTCTCTATTAGAGAGGTCACCATGAAAAGCTTTTGAAAAAATGTCTTCAGATGAACGCGAATTTCCTAGAACCCAAAAGTAAGGTCCGTTAAAATTTTTATATGTTTATATATATATATATATATATATATATATATATATATATATATATATATATATATATATATATATATATATATATATATATATATACAGGCTGTTTCAAAAAACATGCACCATCGCTCGTGGGGCAATTCCTTACTAAAAAATAAGAAAAAAAGTTCCTGTACACATGGGCCCGGAAACCCATAGTTTCCAATATAGAGAGAGTTGAATTTTAATTTTTTTTTTATTTTTTATAAATAATTTCAAAACCACTGGATTGATTTTAATGAAACTTGGAACTTGAAAGTGTATTATGAAAGTGCATATTTTCAAGTGAAAATCTGCTTACAACTGCGTCAGTGGCGTGCGTACGGGGTAACTGTAAAAATTCATTTGGGGAAAAAATATGTGCGCCACTGTCTTTTTCCAATTTTGATACATCAGTTATGAAGCTTATTACATAATCCACAAAAGCTGCCTCTTGGTATTTTTTCGTTCAGGGTATCCCTTAGGAGATATGATTAATTTTATAAAAAGGGGCAAAGTACCGATTCGTTGGAGTAATGAAAACAGTAATCGTAAAGTGCCATGAAACTATAATTTTTGATAGTTCTCTAAATTCTACAATTTTGAAGTGCTTTGTAGGCGTCAAAAGAGTTTTCGTGCTATTTTTTAAATTTTGATACGGTGCAGTATTTTCGTTTTTAGTTATTTGTTGATACTGAGCTGCTCATTAATATTATTTCCTCCTCTCAAGATGGTTTTCATTAAGTACACTTCAGCGGATTTGACCGATATGTTGTTAATTTATGGACAAACAAATCAAAATGCCAGACAAACTGTGCGAGTTTATCAGGAAACTTATCCGCAAAGAAGAATTCCTGACAAAAATATTTTCCCACGTATTGTAAGACATTTGAGAGAAACTGGTTCTTTAAAATCTTTAAAAGCTGACTCTGGACGCAGAAGATACCGCTGAACTGTACGAGTTGAAGAGGCAATATTAAATAGAGTTGAACGTGATCCTAGTACAAGTACGAGAATTATTGCCACCGAACTGGGTAATATTTCGGCATCATCAGTTCACAGAACTCTGAAGGATCAAAGTTTATATCCCTATCATTTTACACGTGTCCAGGAACTTCTACCTAGAGACTTTCAACCAAGGGTAATGTTTTGTCAGTAGTTCTTAAACAAACTTAGGCACGACCAGCATTTTTCTAAACGTGTACTATTTACTGATGAGGCGTCATTTACGCGAAAAGGTATCGTAAATTTTCACAATTTACATACATGGGCCGATGAAAACCCACACTCTCTAAGAGTTGCAAATTCGCAGTATCACTTTTCCATCAATATTTGGGCTGCTATTATTGAAAATCACATAATTGGTCCTGTTGTTCCACCGAATCGTCATGACCATGAATCATATTTAAACTTTTTACAAAATGATTTGCCGTTGTTACTACCGCTTTTTATGAGAAATGGTACAATGTGGTTCCAGCATGATGGTGCGCCCGCACATTTTGCAGCAGTTGTAAGAACATATTTAGCCAACACATACGGTCACCGATGGATTGGTCGTGGAGGTCCGGTGTCATGGCCACCTCGATCCTTGGACCTGAATCCTCTCGATTTTTATTTGTGGGGTCATTTAAAAGGAATAGTGTATAAAACACTAGTAAATACACGAGAAGAATTGTTGGGAAGAATAGAATATGCATTTGCCAGCATTAGAGAAGATCAAAATATTTGCAGAAGAGTAAGAAGATCTTTGCGCAGAAGGTTAAATAATTGTAACGACGCTAATGGTGGTCACTTTCAACATTATCTTTAGCTTTGTTATTAAAGTCAATTGAGTAATGTACAAAAAAACAAGAGTTTGGAAAAATCATGGTTTCTTTATGATTACTTTTTTCATTTTTTATTTTTATTTTTTATTTATCATTTTTTATCAATGTTTGTAATATTCATTTCAATGTTTATCACCAATAAGTTTTACGTAGGTTAGTTATTTGCACGTTTATTGCTGTAATGTTTACTGTATGTTTTGTTTTTCATATTCTTATGGTTGCAGTAAACATATATTATTATTATTATTATTACGCCGACTAATCGGTACTTTGCCCCTTTTTATAAAATTAATCATATCTCCTAAGGGATACCCTGAACGTAAAAATACCAAGAGGTAGCTTTTGTGGCTTATGTAATAAGCTTCATAACTGATGTATCAAAATTGGAAAAAGACAGTGGCGCACATATTTTTCCCCAAATGAATTTTTACAGTTACCCCGTACGCACGCCACTAACGCAGTTGTAAGCAGATTTTCACTTGAAAATATGCACTTTCATAATACACTTTCAAGTTCCAAGTTTCATTAAAATCAATCCAGTGGTTTTGAAATTGTTTATAAAAAATTTAAAAAAAAATTAAAATTCAACTCCCTGTATATTGGAAACTATGCGTTTCCGGAGCCATGTGCACAGGAACTTTTTTTCTTATTTTTTAGTAAGGAATTGCCCCACGAGCGATGGTGCATGTTTTTTGAAACAGCCTGTATATATATTTATATATATATATATATATATATATATATATATATATATATATATATATATATATATATATATATATATATATTCGAGCGATAACTCAACTGTATTAAGGCCACGGACAAGTTCGTATATCAGCTATAACGGACATTTTCTTCCCCAAAAATATACGAAAATATTTTTGAAAACGCTATATTTTTGTATCAGAGTAACTGGAATGAGACTTTACATGTGGCTAGAAATAGTGCAAGTTAACCTATGTTGTGAATTTTAAGCAATTTGGTACACAATATTTAGAGTTTTTTCCAAATTAAAATTAAAATCCAAAAGACATGCATTGAAACTACTTAGTGGTTAATGATAGAATGTACAGCGGCCTTCCAGCAGGACGGCAGCGACTAATTTGAGTACATTAGAAATTACTATATACCAGCCTTATGAGTCCTGCTGGCAGTACGAGTTTGCCTACAGCTTAAAAGCCAATGAAATTCTCTAATAGTGCATTTTTGTTCGAAGTCGATATGTGTATTAGTTTCCATTTTACGCGGGATTGAACTTGTCAGTCGTAGAAGACGCAATTTAACATTGTTACATAGAATCATGCAGCCCGGCGAATGTGTTTCTACGGCAGCAACTACTTTCGTCACGAAAAATGACCACTCTTGGAGTATTTCACAATTTCGGGATAGCTGGAAAACCGCCAAGTGCTTAGGAACAATAAAAAAGGTTTTCAGATCCAAAAATATTGCTCTTGGTAAATGGGATATCGATGGCAACAGAACTAAAATAAACTGCAATGCCCTTGTAATTGAAGGTGAATAAGTGCTCGTGGTACGTACAAGACGTATTTTTTCATTTTCTGATTATCTTTATTATGTTATAAAGTATTTATTTGAAAATAAAATAACAAGGTTTTGATAGTCATTTACTTATTTATTCAATTTCATTTTAGACTCTCCTGAATCAAATAGCCTTAATCACCGAGGCGTTGACGAAAATTATTCTCAAAATAAAAAGCCAAGACTGCAGATGGAGAGTCCACACGTTTGCTATTAAAAACATTTTTATGAAAATTCACTTCCATAACGCACTTGCTGCGTCCAGGCTTTTTTTTTTAATTGTCGAGTTGGAATATTAATTAATTTATTTAGATAATTCTTACCACTGAAATGTACCTATATCTTTTGATAGTTTGAAACAGTGGGTCAACAAAGGTAGTCAGTAATAGGGATGGGCACATTTCTTAAAACATCGATGTTATCATCGATGTTTAACATCGAAACCTACTATCGATGGTAGGAAAAACATCGGCTGGAAAACATCGATGTTGGGAAACATCGATGTTTTCAAAATAATTGTGAATTTACCAATTCTATAATTCTATGTTCTTCCGAGAAAAAAAATAGTTTGTAGTTTTGTAGGCATTAGAAAATGGAAACATATTCCGATGCAGATTATGTCAGGTGCAAGTAATACAAAAAATAAGTGGTAACAAAAATAAATAAATGTTTATTGTACTGCAATAAAATAAGAAACAATGTGTAAAACAAAAATAGAAAAACTTAACTTCTAATGACTTTAATAATAAAAAGTAAACTTCAAATTTAATTCTAAACTGTTAATAACCCTGTTTATATATATATATATATATATATATATATATATATATATATATATATATATATATATATATATATATATATATATATATATATATATATATATATAATATAATTCACCAATATTAGTGATAATACTGATAATCTCACCATACAGTTTTATATACTCCAGTAATCTCTGTCAATGGACTGAAGGAATCATATTTTGCCCAAGTGTTCTCCAGTTAAACGGTTTCTTTCTTACGTGGCTGTCTGTCCAGCTTTGGAAAAAAAATTCTGCCGGTGCAGAAGTCGCCACTATGGACAAGAATTTTTTCGCGACATGGTATAAATGGGGACATACATTTTTATTTTCTGACCACCATTTCAGTGGATTCTCGGTAAGATTAATTAGAGGATTCTTTAAATACAAAGACATTTCGCTTAATTGTTCTTTCTCTTGTGAAGCACTCTTTTGAACTAACTGAGAATGATGCGCCCATATATTGCCCTTTTGAGAAACTATAATTATGTTAAAATTTTTACCAAACATCATTGTGACAATCTAGACTACTTACCCGTGTCCTGTTTATTATTTGTCGTTTCACTTCCTATTATTTCGCGATTGTGGTCATCATCTCCTTGCGTTTTTACTAACAGAGATAACTGTTGTATTAGATTAACTGCTGCTGCAACATTATGAGGACTCTTAAAATAAATCTTTTTGCACCTCGGATCTAGCAAGATTGCCACGGCTAATTGTTGGACTTGTTCAACAGCAGAAAATCGTTTCCTACATTCTTGGAGAAGTGCTTCTTTTAGTGGAATACCTAAGGTGTCGTTTACATCACATTCAATGTGTGAAACTTCTTTTTCCAAATTATACGTGAGAGAGATTACAAGACTTGAACTAATATACTTTTGGCCACAAATTTCTGTTGTTACTGCTTCTAACGTCTTTAGAAGTTCAATGATTTTATTCAGTTCAAAAACTTCCTTGGCTGTAACCATTATGGGGGCAGAAGGATGTCTGTTCACTATGGTATTTATGTATTCCCGCAGTTCAAGAAAACGATTAATCATGTAGTATGTGGAATTCCAGCGGGTGGACACCTCTTGTATAATTTTTTTTTCAGGTTTATGGTCGCTTGTTTGTGCCTTCCGTAATTTATCAGCAGCTACTACTGAATGCCTAAACCACGTTACAATTGTTTTAATTTAGATATAACTGATCACAATTCCGAAATAGATTTTATAGCTCTGTCAGCAACTAAATTTATTTGATGAGCGAAGCAATGAATGTGCCTTTTTTGGAAAACGTTTCCTTAATAGCTTTTGTGATATTGGCCGCTCTATCCGTAACAACAGTAGTAACTTTAGTTTCTAGGATACCCCATTCCTCACGTATACGTTTTAACACTACTGAAATGTATTCGGCTGTATGCCATTCATCTAAAAGATATACACCTAAGTCAACAGAATTTATGGAATTGTTATCTTCAAAGTGCATAGTAACACCAATAAAACTTCTACATTGCATATCTGTCCATATATCTGTCGTCAAACATTTTTTTAAATTTGCAAACGACATGCATTTGCAACAGGATTTGTGGGATACCTAACGATGTTTCGATGATTACAAGTAACATCGATGTTAAAAATATAACATCGAAATTACAACATTGATGTTTTAAACATCGATGTTCAATGGAAAACATCGATATTCCAAAAACATCGATGTTAGGTGCCCATCCCTAGTCAGTAATCTTTACGGAAAATTCCTTTTTTGTGTTCCTTTTGTATTGTCGAGTTTGAATATCAGTTTACTGATTTAGGTTTTCCTTACCTGTGATAGGTATCTATATTTTTTGTTAGTTTCAAAGGCTGAACCAACACAGATAATCAGTATTCATTAACTAGAATTTGCTTTTGTGTTTTGTTTTTGGTTTTTTATAACAGGTCCCTAGTTATATACATACATGTTTTCAGTAAAAATGCTTTCTTCCTTTTTCGTGACCTTATTACAAGGCTAATTATCACAATTTCCTTTCAAACGCTTTTCTTCTTGCAGTACAATTATAATTAAAGTGGGTCCTGCCAGCAGGACCCCAATTCTTTCTTTTTTTAATTTCAACAACACACCATGAGGGCTTACAGCCTAAATACTATCGTACCATGGGTGTTGACAAGGAGGAAAGAGGCAGCTTGTTAATTCTGGACTTGAAGGTTTGGAGGTTCGAGGAGAAGGAAAAACATGTGCCGGCAAGGGATTCCACAACTTGGAAGTCCTCGGGACAAAAGAGCGGGCATAACAAGATGTTCTATGTCTGGTGACCTGGACAGTAAAAGGGTGCATTCGCTCTGTTCCCCTGGTAGATCTGTTGGGGACAGTAGGTAGGGGAACTATGGAGGAAAGCTCCTCTGAGCAGTGCCCGTGTAGATATCTATAAAAGAGAGAGAGGTCACCAACGGCACGTCGGTGGGCAAGGGATGGCAGCCTTTGGGTGAGGGTAGGGTCACCGATGAGACGTATAGCTCTCTTTTGAATGGAGTCCAGGATAGCGAGTGTAGAAGCGGCAGCCGCACCCCAGATGTGGGAGCAGTATTCGAGGTTTGGCCTTATTTGTGAAGTATATAAGGTATAGAGATTAGCTGGTGAAAAGTATTTGCGAGCCCGGAAGAGGAAACCTAATTTCTTAGCAGCCGCTTCTGCAATTGATGTGACATGTTGGTGCCAATTAAGATTTCGATCCACAGAAATTCCAACAAGAGAAAAGGACTCATTACTTTGAATAACTTGGTTGTTCATTGTGATGGGCCTAGGGCTGCTGTATCTCTTGTGAGAAAGAAAGCAAGACTTGGTGGGGTTGAATTGTACAAGATTTCTACTTCCCCAGTCTAATATTTTTTGGAGATCCACGGAGACAGAACCCTCCATGAGTCTGCGATCCTCATCTAATTGGGCTAAAGAGACAGGCTTAGAATATTGTATATTTGAATGGAGGGTGCTGTCGTCCGCGTAGCTGTGAACTCGGTTGGATGTGCTCGAGAGGAGGTCATTGATGTGGAGAAGAAACAAAGTAGGGGCTAAAGCTGAACCTTGAGGAACTCCTGCATTAATTGGATACAGTTTAGAGGAATGGCCATCCACAACAACAGGTATGCTCCTGTTGGAGAGGAAATTTGCTGTCCACATACAGAGTTTTGGTGGTAGGCCATAGGCCGGAAGTTTATTAAGCAGCGCTGCGTGCCAGACCTGGTCGAATGCTTTGGATATGTCCAGAGCAACAATCTGTGATTCACCGTGTTGTTCCATAGACTTGTTCCAAGAATGGGTGACAAAGGAAAGGAGGTTGGCAGTCGATCTGCGCTGACGGAATCCATACTGCCTGTCGTGAATTAGACTGTGTTTTTCAAGAAATGTTAGTAATTCGGTGCTTATATACTTTTTCATCACTTTAGAGACGACTGAAAGGAGAGAAATGGGCCTGTAGTTGCTGGGAAGCGCTTTGGATCCTTTCTTGGGGATGGGTTGTACTCGAGCAGTTTTCCAGTTACTAGGGAATATGCCTTTATTATAAGATATCTGAAATAGATGAGTCAGGACAGGAGCAAGCTCTGGTGCGCATTTTTTGAGAGCAATTGCCGGGATCTCGTCAAGGCCAGAGGCTTTCCTGGTATTAAGAGCAGAGAGCATCTTTCGTACCTTTTTAGTTTTGAAAATGATATCCGTCATTTTATGCGCGACATTGGGAACTGTTGGTGGTTGAACATTTGGAGGTGGGTTGACAGTAGAATTGCCGGCGAACAACGAAGCAAAAGGTTCAGCCTTGCCCAGGGCGGTAGAAACAATTTCATCCCCTGAGACAGGAGGCGGGAACGTGCTTTTGCAGAAATTATTCCCAATAGATTTAGCAAGAGTCCAGAAGGGTTTGCCGCCGTTGGAGCTTAAGAGGACTTTGTTTTTGATGTGGTTATTAAACGAGCTTTTTGCCTCAGAAAGAATGTGGACATAGCGGTTTCTTGCGACGTTAAATTCTTGACGATTTTCTTGACTGGGATTGTGTAGAAGCGTTTTGTGAGCTTTGACCTTTTCAAGTCTGGCCTTGTCACAGGATTTAGAGAACCAGGGCTTTTGAGTGGCTGAAAAGGTTTTCTGTGTACGTGGGATAAATAATTCCATGCCAGCTTGGATAATTTCGGTGACGTTTTGTGAGATATCAGAGGGGCCAGGATGAGAGAAGCAGACAGACGCCCATGGAAATGAGGAAAAGTAATCCCGCATTTCGTCCCAGTTTGCGAAGTTGTAGTGCCAAACGATACGTGGGTGTGATGACTGTGTGACCTCGGGTTGCATTGCGCAGGAAGCAGTGACCATGCCGTGGTCTGAGCGACCAAGGGGGGCGGTGACTGATATCTTATAGCATTCAGGTTGTGTAGTAAGAAGGAGATCCAAGGGATTTGAGCTGTGTGTTGGGATACGAGGAAAGTAAGTAGGTTGCTGAACCATATTGGCTAATGAGTTGCTGAGTGCAAAGGCCTCCGCTGCTCTCCCTTGTGGATCGGTTTTTGAAGATCCTAGCCATTCCTTATTATGGACATTGAAGTCACCAAGAATAGTGACCTCGGAGGAAGGATATTCAGAAATCAGACCGTTTTTTCAGAAAGGTAGTCAAAGAGCTGGATAAAGTTGTTGTCAGAAGGTGACCGGTAAATGCAACAGATGAATTTAGTTGCAGCCCTGAGAGAAAGTTTTATCCATAGTATGTCTTTTCTTCTAGCTTCTAAATTGGGGAGTCTGGTGCAGGGTAGATTGCTACGGACGTATGCGCACACGCCTCCATGCAATCTAAAGGAAGTAAGGAGCTCATACCCCGGGAAATTAAGGTGATTAGTGGCTGTTTTGGAACTGATTTGGGTTTCGGTGAGGAAGAGGAGTTGGGGCCTGTTAGCCTGGAGGAAATGGTGGACGGAGTTCAGGTTAGAATTTAGGCCACATATATTCGAAAAGGATATGTTAAATCTTAATGTTGGCGCCCCCTGTACACCCCTCTCCCGGAGATCCGAACGGAGGGGTATTTTGCCTCCGGAATATTTTGTACAAGGAGGAGCCATCATCATTTTTGTTTATAAGGGAAATCGACTCATACACCAGAACCGGAAACCTCCGTTGGGACTTCACGGGGCCCCTTGATGTATGGGGTGGTACCTCCTCGGGCGTGGTAAAATAATGCCAGTAAATGTTTAATTCAAATTTTGTTCAATGTACTGCGGCTAGTACGCTACGTACTGCTCGCATGATAGCGTTATGCGCGGAACGTTGTCCTGCTAGCAGGACAAAAGTCTCTGTACAAAAGTACTTCTAGAAACGCTTTCAGCAGGACAAAGCTCTGTACACTCTATCATTAAAGTCCAATGCATGACAGACAAAGTAATTAACTGTCACGCGTAAATTGATTCCTACAACAGGTATAAATCATACATCAACGGTAACCAAATTAATGTATACCAGGCATAAAACATACTACCCGAATCAACAGTTGTGAAATCTCTGCCACTATTATGGAAAATGACAGACGACATGAAATTTAAAATTTGCCAAGTGATTGTTATTTAGTTAGGGGATTTAATCAATTATTAAAATACACTATATTTGTAGCTTTTTGAACGGCCCAAAATACAGTTTTAGCGTAGCATAGATATATTATGCTGTCGTATAATATAGTGGTAATGTAAACAAAATCAAGCAAAGTCTCTATAAAAATGATTCTAAAAATTTTTTTTATCTTCAAACTTAAACATAAGACGTCATATAAGACCTAAACAGTCGTGGGATGTGTTTGAATGGTAATTCTACTAATTCTGTAATTAATTGTTACGTATACTTTGTATATAATATACCGAGCATGAAGCCGATTTGGAGTATCATGTAAACAAAACTTTAGCTAACGTGTGCTTACATAGCGCAGAGACAGCGTCGTTGTCTTCTAAGCAGATGGTTACGCGATCGAATCCAGCTCGATGATAGTATGTTTTTTAATGTTTTATTTTGACATTTGGTTTGTCACCTTTGAGTCTGAAATTATAATTTTGTTATTGCTAATATTGAAAAAACCGGTTTGATTAGGTTGACTAAAACGAAATCGTACTGGCGACTAATAAGGAAAAATCACTGCTACGTTTAAAATTTGCAGATACTTTACTTTTCTAAATATGAATTAAGTTTCCTTTTGGAAATCTTGTATACCTTTAATGAAATCTGTAATACAAGTTTCTTTTAAAGGGACTTAAACTATCTACAGATATAGCAAAATTTAGTTCTTTATCTTTATAGAAAATTGAGTTTTGGGCATTTGTCTCAAAAGGACTTGCAACGCAAGATTTTTTTAATAATAGAGAGATATTGATGGTAACACTTTCGAAAGCATTCTTCAAATGCGCGGGTACTAGGACCTCTAAAATCGATCTTCAAGGTCTGTGTAAGTTTTAAAGTATTAACTTTACTAATATGCCGTAGAATAATAGTGTACAATTCTTATGAAAATTCGCTACTATAACGCGCTTGCTGCGACCCGGATTTTTTTTAGTTCTGTAGAAAAACAGTGTGATAAATATTGTAATACTATTTATTTATATGAACAACAACAAAGTAGAGACAGTTATATAACTGATTGATAACTTGTTCAAAAAATATAAATATTTTCAATATTTTGTCACAGCGCCTCTTGAAGTAATGACTTCGTGGATCCTACATGGCATGCTTTCCATGCACCTAACAGAATTTTTCTGATTATTTCATTACAATGCTAGACATTGGTGAGTCTCCTAATGAGCTGCTACTTATTTGTTACAATCTCTTTGGAGACATCGCGCTCTGTCAGCTTGCAAAGGTTTTCTATTGGATTGAGGTCTGGAGAGTTGCCACGCCACAGCAAAATCTTAAAGAAAATTCACTGAAATTAGATTTGAAGAACATTTAGCACAACTAATATAAGGTACAACATATAGATCATGCATGACCCGCCATATTTCGAATAATAATTAACACGTAGATAATGAGAACCTAAAATTAATCAAAATCGGGACAAAAAAGGGAAAAGGAAGGAGGGAGGCCCTTTCCCCGCTTTCTGGACACTACCTCCAGGGTCAGCGACCCTGGACCTCTATCGTCTAGGATATGGCAGGTTGGTATAGGATTTACTTTATTAGAATATAATATAAAAAACTCTGGACGCAGCAAGTGCGTTATGGTAGTGATTTTTTATTAAATGCTTCAAGTTTGAATAACTCAATTTTCGATCAACTTAGAAAGTTTAATTTTGGTATGTAGTAAGGTCTTTCAGAGGGCAAGATATTCACCAAATTTCATTAAAATAACTTTGTAATTTTTGAAGAAAAAATTTTTTTTCGAAAGAAAATTTAAAATTTGAATAAGTCAATTTTCGATAGACTTAGAAAGTTAAATTTTGGTACTTAGTAAGGTCTCCTCCAAGGCAACACATATAGTAAATTACATTAAAACAGCTTTGTTATTTTCGGAGACAAATTTTTTTTGAGAAGAGAAAACTCAAAATTTTCCCGGAAAACCCCATCTGATTTTCCTGGATAACGAACTCATCCAATCCATTATTCATTGAAATCGGTTAATTATTTTTTAAGTTATCAGACGGATATATATATATATACATATATATATATATATATATATATATATATATATATATATATATATATATATATATATATATATATATATATATATATATATATATATATATATAAACATATAAAAATTGAAACTGATCCCGGATATGGGTTCTAGTGGTCCTAGTTCGCGCTCATTTGAAAAATTTCTTGCAAAGTCTCACCATCGATCCCTCTCTAATAGTGATTTTTTTAAAATAAAAATTCACTAATAATATCTGATGTAAATGCAATTCAAAAGTAAATAATAAAACAAATGAATAGTTGCATCTGTAGTTAATTACTACATGCATTTTGCTTTTGTTTCTGAAGAAGCCACATTTAACGAAACGGTTCATATTATAATTATATAGAGCGAATATCGTAATAATTTGTTTTATCACTATATAATTATATAAATATTTCCCTTCATTATTTAAATTCTTAAAATTAGAATACAATAACAGCCTAAAATTCTTGCCTTTAACTTAAAAGAAAGGTAAGACTAGATGCATTCTCGCAACAATTAGAACCGTAGACCGGTTTCGCTCTCATTAGAGCTCTTCAGTACAGCATACTAATTGTAGCAAAAATGCACCAAAAATAACACGGCTGTAGTATAGCCAGTCTTAAAACACTAAGTGAGTGGTGAACGTGTCGCCACCTAGTTCGGAACCAAGTACTATGTTGTCACGCCCGCTCCAAATAACACAGAGTGTTAAAAATAGAGACAGTATACAACTAACTAACAATTTAAAAAATTGTAGTGTGTAGTAAGGTCTCTCCTAACGCAAGATATCTACCAAATTTCATTAAAATAACTTTGTCATTTTCGGAGAAAAAAATTTTCGAAAGAAAATTTAAAATTTGAATAACTCAATTTTTTATTAACTTAGAAAGTTGAATTTCAGTACGTAGTAAGATCTCTCCCAAGGCAACATATATAGTAAATTTCAATAAAACAGCTTTGTTACTTTCGGAGACAAAAAATTTTTTCGAAAGAAAACTCAAAATTTTCCAGGAAAACCCCGTCCGATTTTTCTGGCCAACGAACTCATCCAAGCCATTAATAAAAGAAAACCACTTGCCAAGTTTCATCGAAATCGGTTAATTATTGTTTGAGTTATCAGACGGATATATATATATATATATATATATATATATATATATATATATATATATATATATATATATATATATATATATATATATATATATATATATATATATATATATATATATATATATATATATATATATGTTTATATATATATATATATATATATATATATATATATATATATATATATAAATAAACATATAAAAATTGAAACTGACCCCGGATATGGGTTCTAGGGGTCCTAGGTCGCACTCATTTAAAAGAATTTTTGCAAAGTCTCACCATCGATACCTCTCTATTAGTGAATTTTTTAAAATAAAAATTCACTAAAATAACAGCATAGATTCCCTTTTTTAATAAGGGAAAAAATACAAATGTGCACAATTGCAAAGCATATAATCTTTACTCTATACAAATTTTACTTATAAATTATCCAACATTACGCACAATTTATGGGAAGAAATGCCAATTGTTTCTGTTAAAACAGAAGTCGCTAACAAGGTACTTTGATCTTTAACCTTGTATTCCTTTTATATAATGTGGCATCATGTTTCAAAGCAAAATATAAATATCCAAATAAACACCTACTCAGCAGCAAAACGCAGAAGTGAATGCTTTTATTCTAATATTAAATGTTAGTAAAATAAAAGTTTATATCCTAAAAATTTGAGTCTATAATACTATGTATTAGCTAGGCCATCAAGTTACTCAGGTTTCCTCCACAACCAAATGAACATTAAATTAAATTTAAAATAGTATTGTTTTATGTTCTCGTTCATAAGATTCATTATTTTATTTAGCCCATTATTGAACATGTTTGCACGAATTATAGCGAGGAAACTTTACTGACCGTACTATGCCATAAACAGGTAGTTCCGAGTCGATACCGTTTACCTGAAGAGACAGAAAGGTTTATTCAACACGGAGTAGATATTGAAATTTAAAATCTTACTTCAGAGCCTTGGTGGTTCAGTGGTAGGGACGTGTACCTCTAAACCGAGGGTACCGGGTTAGATTGCCAGGGTTACCCTTTCACTGTTTCAGTACATACTGTACACTTAACATCACCCGAGGTTGTGGCATTGTATGTGAGCAAGTTAAATGTTTGCACGTTTCGCCCATCTGATGGGGCGTAAAGCGATCGGTCCCGTGTCAATGCGAGGTTGAGCACGTTCAATGTCCCTACCCTCCTTACAGAAACGCAGGGGCTCAGCAAAATTTCCGGGATAGTGAGGAAAAGCTGCTCCCGGGCGTCGGTGATTGGCCATAGTTGCGGAACTAGACCGACGTTAAAGGAAAACATCGTACTCTCATTCTGTATTTGACAAAGCTGAGAACTTCGGCGAAACTTCAGTTACACATTCAATGAACTAGTGGAAATCGATTTGTTTTTTATATAAGTTGACAATAGATTTACATCAAGTATCGGCCTCCGCAATATCATTCTTGGTTTTTTTTGTGGCATCTACGTTCTTGTCTATTAAAATGTTTTCTAATACAGGTAAGCATTATCTAGGAGGTGTGCTACAAACATCAAAATCAATTAATTTACTGTTTGGAGGAATAATTAAGTTGTTAAAATTTTATGTTAGTTCATAAGAATTTTTAACTGACTATTTTGGAATCTTATTTCTTACGCGTGAACAGGTTGACTAGGCCATACACCCTCGGGATCCCCAGTAGGGATCAGTGAAGGGAAAATGAGGTTGCATTCCAGCCCGCAAGCCTGGTCTGTTTCACCGACGGATCGCGGCTGTAGATCCAACAATCCTCCGGGGTAGGAATATACATCGAGGGCCTGGGGGTGCGCGAGAGCTATGCTCTTGGCGCATGTACCATGGCATTCGAAACATAAGTCTATGCTATCCTGTCTGTTGCCAATAGACAGGATGTGAAGTGGAGTCCCGAGAAATTTGTGTACATCTGCTCGGATAGCCAGGCGGTCCTCCGGGCAGTCTGCGCGGCCAGAATCAGGTTAACACTGGTTCAGGAGTGCGCTGACGTCCTCAGAGGACCAGCCAGGACGAAGGAGGTGCAACTGGTCTGGGTTCCGGGACACTGTGGCGTAGCGGGGAATGAGGTGACGAATAATCTCGCAAGACTTGGTTCCCGGTGGCCGTTCTGTGGCCCGGAGCCTGCGATAGGCATAAGTAGGAAGACGGTCTCTGTGGCCTTAGACAGGTGGACCAAAGAAGCAATGGAGAAGCACTGGGGGTCGGTTGGTGGCTGCAAGCAGGCGAGGGACTTCGTGGAGAGGCCGGACAGATATAAAGCTGTCTGGCTACTCGAAAGGAGTCGACCTACGCTTCGCCGTATCCTTGGGGTGCTGACAGGCCACTGCGCCCTTAGAAGACACCTCACATTGATAGGCGTAGAGAGAGATGATGAAACGTCCTACCACTACCTGTGTGAATGCGAGGCTTTTGGGAGTCTTCGAGCAGAATTGTTCGGATCAAGGACTCTACAGAGGAGTTAGGTAAGTACCGTCCAATTGAAGACCGTCACGGCCTTTATCTCGAGGCCAAGACGGTTTGGCGACGGAACCGAGGAAGAGTAGAGCATGGTTGCTGGGGTTGGCAAAAAGTGCCCATTGTGGCCTACTTGCTTGGCGTTGGCCTCCCCACCACTGCTACTACCACTACTACTACTACTACACGTGAAACTAGTCTCCTTTCTGTCTTATGATTACGTGTATTAACCTATAGCTCATTACGGGTCTCGCTGGAATGTTTGGTTTGCAAATTTTTTGATAGCCATACATATTTGGTGGTTGTGGACTTTTATATAAAATTTATTTCTTTTCTTGTTGACTTAATAGATATGTATTTTTAGGTTCATTTGTTAGTTTTGCCTGAAAGGAAATTGGTGAGACTCTTTTTTTTCTTTTTTTAAGTTTAATTATATATAGAACCTCGGTGGTTCAGGGGTAAGAACGTGTGCCTCTGAACTGAAGGGTACTGGGTTCGATCCCAGCGTTCTCTTTTCACTTTTTTAGTACAAACTGTAACATCAACATCAACCGAGGTTCTGGCATTGTATTTGAGAAAGTTGTATGTCTGCACGTTCCGCCCTTCGGAGGGGGCGTAAAGCCGTCGGTCCCGTGTCCATGCGATGTTGGGCACGTTAAAGATCCCTACCCTCCTTACAGAAAGGCAGAGGTTCGGCAAAATTTCCAGGATAGTGAGTTGAAACTGCTCTCTGGCGTCGGTGATTGGCGATAATGGCGGAAATAGGCCGACGTTAAAGAAACAAAACACACACACAAGTTTAATTATAGATTAGGTATATAATTTTAACTTTATGCATTTTAGAAAATTTTCGTGTAAAAATATTTAGTAATTTTTCATATAAATCTGTTTTAAATTTTCGTAGAAATTATTATTTGTAAGATTTCTGTGAAATGGTAATTAATTATAAATGCTTAGTTAGTTGATTAAAAATTTTTTTCGATTTTTCATGAAAACATTTTTTCGAGCTCTACGAATAAAATAGAAAGAGTTTTTAGATGCTGCAATGTGGTAGGTATGCATTTTGATTGATCGCAATGTTCATTTCTAAGTGATTATATTTTTCCAGAAATCGTACATTTCTACGCTGGTAAGAAGAATCCTATAATGCTCATTAAAGACAACTCGTTTAAAATACATAGAAAATACGCAGGAAGAACAACTTGGGTTTGCGGCATGATCAATAGATACAGGTGTAAAGCTAAAGCTGTGACTTTTGGAAGAACTGTCAAACTTGACAGTAACCATTCTCATGGACCGAATATCCCAAAAAATGTCACACCTACTACTTCACAAATTGTCAATATAGTTGAGTTATAAGAGTTAATTGTGTGTTAAATGATATCAGACCAGGTCAGGTTATTTTACACTGACCATTATCATGGACAGAATAGACCAAAAAATGTTACGTGTACTACTTCATAAATTATTAATATAATAAAGCTACAAAAGTTATTATGTCCCATGCTTTTACGTTTATTTATGTTTTGTAACGATTCAGTTTTTACGTGGAATCATTACTGGTTTAAAAACAC
This sequence comes from Tillus elongatus, assembly GCA_964006375.1. Lineage (NCBI taxonomy): Eukaryota > Metazoa > Arthropoda > Insecta > Coleoptera > Cleridae > Tillus > Tillus elongatus. The sequence goes on along the minus strand of OZ023262.1, from coordinate 319,198,916 downwards.
CTAGAAAACGCCCAAACATAATAAACAATACCAGAAACCCTATCTATATTGAATATTTCACGTTTTGCTTTCAAAATAATGTTGATGAAAATTCGCTAAAATATTCTGTATCGTAAGAAGCGTACTGAACTCCCTGTAATATACGTCAAGATCTAAACATTGAAAAACGTTGCATTTTGTTGGGAAAAATAAACATATCTATTGTCCTGAAATTCTAGGTAAAAGGCTGACGTAATTATGACGAAATCCAGAAAATCGGTTAAGAAATGAACGGACGAGTCCATTATTGTGGAGGTGTGTATAGAGGACTTTGGTGACTTCGCCAAGGATAGGGGCTCTCGTTCTATCCCATTCGAAGAATGAAGGCGAGAAAGAGCTCGCAAATAACGACTAACGCTCATAACACTGAAATTTGCGTGCTGGTGTCAGGTGCAGCCGAACGCTCTCTGCCTCGAGGAGTCTAACGCTGACGCCTCTGGCGTGGACATCGTTTACTTGAGGTGGCTCTCGAACTGTCTTATAAACGGGGTTTTTAAGTCTTTCTGTTACCTATACTACCTTGTAACAACACTCCGTGATTGTTTAAAATGTTTTAGTGACTTTCGAGTTTAAATGAATAACGTAGTTAGCATAAAAGCGGAACTTAAGTTGTGGTTCTTTGTTTCAACCTGTTGATTAGCTACCTTAAAAAGAATTCCGGGTTATCGCCGAAGTTTAAGTCAATTGGCAGTGAATTTCTCCAAGGCAAATTCAACGTTTTAATTATAAATCGCGAAGTTTCCACCAAGCGACTTCAGAATATCAACCTGTTTGTTAAAGGGTTTTGTACGCGTGACAATAAATCCACCGGCCTAGTAACCATCAATTGGAACCATCACTGTCTTTCCCAGCTTCCTTTCTCTTGTTGGAGTCACTGAGACTTGTGTCAGCAACTAATATTTGATTCAATTTGGAGGTCATCCCCATAAAGTAACCAGGTGATTCAAGGCAGAAGATTCGGTGAGTCAATAGAATTTTTTCTCTGAACTAGCAAACTTGGTCTGATGTATTCATCTGGCAGCTGAATTTTTATTATCTCAACCTTCAAAGACACTCAATCAAGTTTTAGTTTTGAATAATGTCAGGGAGCTGCTATTAGAATAATTATGAACTTCCTGTTTTAATCTCTGAAATTATCTCAGTTTTTGTAAATTTAAACACGTCATTTTTGAAATTGTAATCAGTGAATCTTGTCTGTAAAAATATTTAACATGTACATTGTCTTTAATATCACCTGTTTTTTAATAATTACTATCGAGTTTTCACGTAGATATGCACATATATATTTTTCAAAATTGAGCTTCACTCGAGAACTGGCCAGGATCTAAGGATTGATCGACGAACGTCAAATAATTAACATATTAATTTGTTTATTTTTGAGCTGCAACACACAGCATCTCATTTTTAATATACCTCAATATACAGGGTGTCCCTCTAACAATGGGCCAAACCCATATATTCGGATAGAGCATCAAAAATTAAATAGACTTTCATCAATACGTTTTGTCCGATTGTTGCTTGTTTTCGATATACAGTGTGTTAAAATTGACTTTGAAAAAAATTAAATCGCTCGTTTTTCTGCTAATTACTGGAATATTGATTTGGAACTTTGTAATAGGGGGTTATCGAGGATGCCGCTTCCAACCGTGATACCTATTTTGAGCTACATCATAGTTGGCGCCACCTACACTAAACCCGAATGTTTTACAGGGGCATAACTTTTTCGATGATCAACTTTCTGCAAATCTGTTCAGAAAAACTGAAAACTACTAATTTTTTGTACGAAAAAGGTATACTTAGTTGAAACTCATAAAGTGAGTGGTTACCGAGATATTGCGGTTTTAATAATGGTGTGCATTGAAAATCTCTCAAATCTGAAATTTTATTCTGGCCCAAAGTTCATCTCTGGAGTTACAAACATTATTGTGTATGTACCAGTTGTTTCAAGTAACCCCAATGGAAAATTCTAGAGGATTGAGGTCGGTGAATTTTAATCATAATTTTCTAATTCTAAATCAATTCCTAAAAATTGGGAAGTTTCTCTGGATTCAATTCGATTTCATAGAATAAGTATGTTTTTGGCAAATAAAAGATGTATTCCTGTGGATATATCACGGCGCTAATAACTATAGCAGTTGATTGGCCGGGTCAACAACTGTCAATGAAGTAGATGAAATATCTTTTGTTTTTCGTTTTCATAGGTATGTCATTTGCGTAACACAATAAACATAATCTGTCAATTTTGACAAGCACATGGTTTTTCAATTAAGAGCAGTAGGTAGTTATTATTTCTGAAATGCGTCGCCATAATGAGTTTAGCAATATTGAGAAGAGAGATATGATCTGCGTTTATGCGCAATCAAACTTCCGTAGCCACCAAGCCGCCGCCAGATACTTGGAATTATATCCTAATCGTAGACAACCAGATCACAAGACATTTAGAAGATTATACAATAAATTAGGTATGTAAAAGAGTAATATGCACTCATTGCCGTTGATTATTTCTGAAACGAAAGTTTTGACAAAATTCACACCCGAGGGCTAAAAAAATCGTGAAATACACATTTTGTTACACGGATGCGTATCATCTCGTCCTAATGTATTCGTAGGTGAAACTGGTTCTTTCAATTCGAAGTCGGAAGTTGGTGGACCAAGACGTCCTGTACATCAAGAGGAAGAGATATTAGTACGCCTTGCAGAAGATCCGGAAACAAGCGTAAGACACCTCTCTGCAGCAACTGGAATAAATAAATCAAGTATTGGTAGACTTCTCAGAAAAGAAAAGTTACATCCTTACCACTTCACACCAGTGCAGAATCTTTTACCTCTAGATTTTCTATCTAGATTGGATTTTTGTGAACGCATTCGTCGGTATCAGAATGACGATCCGTTTTTCTTCAACAACATTCTATTCACTGACGAAGCGACATTCACAAGAAGAGGAGTTTTCAATTTCAAAAATGCTCACACATATGACAGCAGCAATCCTCATTTGACGCGAGAACACCATTTTCAACATGAGTTCTCCATTAATGTCTGGTGTGGCATACTAGGCGACGTGTTGTTGGGACCAATAGAACTTCCTGCAAGGCTCAATGTGGAGAATTATTCCATTTTCTTGAGAGATCAACTTCCTATTCTCTTGGAAGATGTCCCTCTAGACGTGCGCAGGAGATTATGGTTCATTCACGATGGGGCACCTGCCCATTATGGACTTCCTGTCAGAGAATTTCTGAACCAAAATTATCCGCGCCGATGGATAGGTCGAGGTGGAGATTTTCCTTGGCCTACACGTAGCCCCGACCTCAATCCTCTAGATTTCTTCCTCTGGGGTCACTTGAAAGAATTAGTATACAAGAATATTTGTAACTCCAGAGATGAACTTTGGGCTAGAATAATCGAATCCAGTGAAATATTGAAAAACGATTATCAAACTTTTTTTAAGGTGAGGCAAAATTTTGGGTTGAGACTAGAAAAATGTATTGAAGTAGGCGGAGGCCATTTTGAGAATCTTATTAAGTGAATTGTTCGATAATTGTCAATTTTTTCTAATAATTTAGTGATAATAATAATGTTAATAAAATTTCAGATTTGAGAGATTTTCAATGCACACCATTATTAAAACCGCAATATCTCGGTAACCACTCACTTTATGAGTTTCAACTAAGTATACCTTTTTCGTACAAAAAATTAGTAGTTTTCAGTTTTTCTGAACAGATTTGCAAAAAGTTGATCATCGAAAAAGTTATGCCCCTGTAAAACATTCGGGTTTAGTGTAGGTGGCGCCAACTATGATGTATCTCAAATAGGTATCACGGTTGGAAGCGGCATCCTCGATAACCCCCTATTACAAAGTTCTAAATCAATATTTCAGTAATTAGCAGAAAAACGAGCGATTTAATTTTTGTCAAAGTCAAATTTAACACACTGTATATCGAAAACAAGCAACAATCGGACAAAACGTATTAATGAAAGTCTATTTAATTTTTGATGCTCTATCCGAATATATGGGTTTGGTATAAGTGGTTACATTCCTTTAGCAAGATACAACCACATTTATATCATTACTCTGTCATATGTATGTTAATTAATCATTTTCTGTTATTGAAATTCTTGCTATTTATTTGATTTCTATTTGTGTAAAATTAATGTTTATTTTGATAGTTACCAACCATTTAATTTTTATTTGTTCACCATTTCAAATTCCATCCATGTGAATAAATTCAATATTTTGTTACATTAACATGTCTGTCTGATTGAAGATTTATTCCTCTTTAAACCATTTTGACTTTTTGGTGACAACCAAATTGGGACCTTTAATATCGCATTCCTAGATATCGAAGAGAAACTTTAAGTAAAAATCATCGTAACCAGGCACTAGTTTGGAGCGCTGATAAATATGACACTTCAGGCAGTGCAACAACACAACAACAGCGTAAGTAGTAAACAATATCAAGATCTTCCAACCTTATAAGCTATTTCTAATCTTGCTAGTTATATATCTGATAGATAGTAACCTTTTAGGGTAGGACTTATAGGAACTAGTGACCTTACTACTGAACAGATTTGGGTTCACTTGAGGTCCCGCATATATTACTACTACTGCTTGCCTATTACCGAGTAAATAAATCCCTTATCTTTTAGTTTGAGGAGGTTAAAGTTTTTAAATCCATCATGGATATACAGTGGGTGACTATATTAGAAACAATCGACAGTTTCAGTTTTTTTTTGTTCTGTAAGAAAAACAAGGTAGTAGATATTATAACACAAATTATTTATGTGAACAACATCAAAGTAGAGACAGTTATATAACTTATTGATACCAATTGCAAGAATTATTCAAAAAATATAAATATGTTCAATATTTTGTCACATCGCCTCTTGGAGTAATGACTGCCTGGACTCTACATGGCATGCTTTCTATGCACCTAACAGAATTTTCTTTGATTTTTTCATCATGGCGCTAGATACTGATGAGTCTCCTAATGAGCTGCTACTTATTTGTTACAATCTCTTTGGAGACATCGCGCTCTTTCAGCTTGCAAAGGTTTTCTATTGGGTTGAGGTCTGGAGAGTTGCCAGGCCACAGCAAAATGTTAATTTTCTGTCGACCGATTATGATAAAACTTGATGTATACCCTACTTTTGCAAGTGGCTTGGATAAGTTCCTTAGTGCCGAAAATCGGACTAGGTTTTCCCGGAAAATTTTTATGTCTCCGGAAATGACAAAGCCAAATAACCAAATTTGGTACCAAATTTTACATCATAAAAACTAAATCATGTACCAAAATTTAGATTTCTAATTTAAAAGACATAACAGTTATAGGTATATCATGTAAAAAAATTCGGTTCCTCTGGAGGCCAAATGAAGACACAAGACAAAAAAATGTTTGTATGATAAACACAATTCATGTAATTTTATAGACAAAAAAACATTTCGGGTTAAGGAATCGAAAAATATTAAACGAGTACAATAAGCTTTCGTATTCCATTAAAACAAGATTCTAAGGTGTAATATAACAGTGCATAGTAATAGTCCATGGCAACAATACATGTCATTTGCAACTGACAAATTATTTTGACAAATGTCAGATCTACTGACAAAAGTGACATGTAATCGAATATTTTCTTTTCTGATATGTGTAATACAAATATAACGCTTTCCTTCTTACATTTATCTTTAATTTTGGCCACCACAATTTTAATCATAGAGTTAGATATAATTTGGTATTAGTGAATGAGGAGACCGCGACTTTTGAATTTTTAAAAAAGTCTTCAAATGAGCGCGAACTACGCCCCTGGAACCCATATCCGAGGTCAGTTTCAGACATTATAACCACACTGATAACAAAAAATAATGTTCCAATTTTGATCAAATTTAGTGAGTGCGTTGCTTTTGCCAGTGGCTTGCATAAGTTTGTTAGCCAGGAAAATCGGCCCAGTTTTTTCCGGAAAGTTTTGCGTTTTCCTTCGAAAATTTTTTATATCTCCGGAAATAACAAAGTTACGACAACAGAATTTGGTACGCTAGTTTATATTTTGAAAAGTCAATTAAGGATCAAAATTTAGATCTGTGTTTCGAGTTTTTCTCTTAAAACGTCACAGAAAATGTATTTCAAATAGATCCTTTCTCTTATGCGTTGGCAGCAGTTTTAGTTATAGAGTTTATCGTTTAATTGTCTATAATTTTTTAGTGAGTTTTCGTGGAAAACATTTCGCTAAAGTGGAGACCGCGACTTTTCAATTTTGAAAAGATTTCTTCAAATGAGGGCGAACTAAACTAGGATAACCCTGGAGATGGGTTATCCGGGGTTAGTATCAGTTTTTATCTGTTCTCATATATACAAGTGACGCATTTCTACACAAAGCTAAATATATCCGCTATTATACATGATACGAGAAAAAATTGGATACGTTAATTATATGATGTCTTGAGCTGCATCTTACAAAATTATTTTGATGACCACAGGATGGCCCATAAGTCGTTGGGGATATAAATTTTCCTTTTTTTTCGAACACCCCTTATATTATTTTATTTTTGTTTTTCTATGTGTTACAGTGCATGTTTGTAGCGAAAAAAAATTGTCAGCGTTCATCGTTTTTGAGTTATTTCAACTGTTTTGCAGCTTTTCGCATTTTTCAGTGTGTTCATCCGGGCCTAAGACAGATCTCTCCTTGGCCTAAGGTTGAACATACTGACACCTTAGAGACGATTTCTGACGAGATTTGAAGAGTAGGCAGATTGAGGCCAACACCAACCGAGGTTATGGCATTGTATTTGAGCAAGTTGAATGTCTGCACGTTCCGCCCATGGGAGGGGGCGTAGACCCGCCGGTCTCGTGTCCGTGCGATGTTAGGCATGTTAAAGATCTCTACCCTCCTTACAGAAATGGAGGAATTCAGCAATGTCTCCAGGATAGTGAGGCGAAACTGTTCCCTGGCGTCGGTGGCCATAGTCGCGGAAATAGGCCGACGTTAAGTAAAAAAAAATAAGTTTTTACACACGCACACCCACACGAACGCATGTACGCACACATATTTTCTAAACATCACTACTGTTTTTTTTTTAAATTAACCAACGAACTGACGTCAATTTTTTTCAGAAGTCATATATTTTTACGCTGGTAAGAAATATCCTGTGATGGTCGTCAACAATCAGTCGTACAAAACCCATAGAAAATATGCTGATAGAACCTCGTGGGTGTGCAGTCTGATTTCCAAATACAAATGTAGAGCAAGAGCCACAACATCTGGAAGAACTGTAAAACTTTTTGATCAGCATACACATGGACCAAATGTCCAAGAAAATACTACAGCATTCACCTGGCAAAGAGTCAATATAATTAAGTTGTCAAATTAAAGTGTAATTAATTAATTATTATTATTATTATTATTACTAACAATATTTGATCCTAATTCGTATTAGCGTGTATCGATACTTAAAAGTGTTTCTAGAAACAAAAAAAATTCAAGGGGGTGTTGGATAGCTAATATTCATATAAGTTTTGCTTAGGTATTACATTAGATTATTTATTAGCGGCTTTGAGAACGTAAAGAGTTCGTTTTTTAGAATATATATATATATATATATATATATATATATATATATATATATATATATATATATATATATATATATATATATATATATATATATATATATTATTATTATTATTATTACGTTCTTCGGGGTTCTGGATATGTTGACTAACAATACACAGCTTTTCAAACTACCAATCTATTATAACGAACTATTTTCCAACCATAAACACATGAACTAAAATATTCCTCTATTACAAATATCCATAGAACTATATTTCACTATTCGCCTTCTATGATCACTTAGTCTGCACCAACACTAACTCACTACGGACTGACTGACTCTATCCGCGGCTCGCCTGTTTATACTGTCTATAGAGATTCTAGACCCCTCTACATTCTTCACGAATATCAACAGTGAAGCCAGAGCAGTATTGTCCAAGTCTGTATGTAGTATGGACCAGTTTCGCCAAGTCAGGGCAACAACAATCAATGAATATATATGTATATATATATATATATATATATATATATATATATATATATATATATATATATATATTTATCAAAAAATTGTGGGAACGCCGTCAGTTGTAGAATAAAACTCTTTATTATACGCCGAGCTTTCGGAAAAATTTATTCCTTTATCGAGGCTACAACATGGAAAGAAAAAAGTTTACAATTTACTTGGAAAAAATATAAAAGTTTAAAATACTTACATATAACATGAGTTCTACTAAACTATTTATCTAATAACAAACATAAAAAGAAAACCTTTTGATGAATTTGAGTGAAGTCTAATAAATGCCAAACTGACATATAAAGCTAAATATTGTTTAATTGAATTTGTTTTTTGCTTTTGTCTAGGAAATATAAAAAGGGGTAGTGATTTCTAAAATTATTATCTTTCTTTAAGTTTATTAAATTTTCGTTAAAAGTAATTTCAAACTCTTCTAAACACATTCTTTTATTACTTAAGGTTTCACAGTGTAAAATAGAAACATTACTAAAATTTATATTATGGCCAGTGTCAAGATTATGTTCTGACAGAGCGCAAGTTCTTTTTTGTAAACGTATGTCACTTTTGTGCTGTGTTAACCTATCTTTAAGGACTCTGCTTGTTTGGCCAATGTATCTTAAATTACAATTATTACATGGAATACAATACATCACTCCAGACACTTTGGAAATTTCATCCTTACTTTTGAGTTTACTAAAAATGTTATTAATTGTTTTTGAATATCGAAACGTTATTTTAAAATTGGTTTCATCTTTAAATATAAACTTTAACCTATTGGAAATACTTTTAATGTATGGGATTGATATGTAAAAAAAGTTAGATGTTTCCGAACTCGAAATTATTTGGTTGTTATGTCTGTCAGATAAATTTGATACTGTTTGTAGAGGTTGTCTTGTATTGTAATGGTGATTGTTTGGAAAATTGTATAAAAGTTTATTAAGTAGTTTGGGAGGATAAGAGTTGTTAACAAAAATATTTAAAAGTTTTCTTAAATTTTTTTCGTGGAAAGAAGGATGGCATATCTTTAATATTCTATTTTTCAAACCTAATAAAATGTTAATTTTAGTTTTAAACAAATGATCTGAATGGAAATTAATATATCTTTGAGAATTAGTTGGTTTTATATACCAATCTAAAATTATGTTGTTATCGTTTGTTCTAATTAATTTTGTATCTAGGAATGGTACACTGTTATCTGTTTCCTCTTCTAATGTAAATTTAATATATTGGTTGTAAGAATTAAAAACCTCCAAAATGTGTGTTGTTGAATTTAGAGGAATACTACAAATAATGTCATCAACATATTTTTTAAAAAAAGGAATATTGAAATTTAATTTTGGTATACACGTTTCAAGCAAATCATCTATAACATATTGTGCAATAATTGGAGAGATACAAGCACCCATTGGAGTACCAAAAATTTGTTTATAATGTGTTTTCAAAAACAAAATAGCTTGAGTTAAAAATAAAATCAACTATTTCAAAAAATGTATTTTTTGGAATGGATGTTTCTAGAGAAATAGAAACCCATCTTTTCTCAATGCTATCTTTAAAAAGTTGAAGTGGTATGTTAGTAAAAAGTGAAACAATATCAAGACTAACAATTACATAATTATCTGGAATTGTAACATCCTTTATAAAATCTGAAAAGTGAAAAGAGTCTCTTATGTAATAATCATTGTTTATATTGTAAGCTTTTGTTAAAATTTCAGTGATTAGTATAGCTAATTTACTATTAGGTGAATTTATGGAAGAAATAATTGGCCTTAAAGATAAAACAGGTTTATGAATTTTAGGAAGACCATAGTATTTTGGACACGTCTGATTATATATTGTTAATTTTTTAGCCATTTCTTGTGTAGTAAAACTATTATTTTTTAATTTGGAAACTATTTTATTAGCTTTTTGTTGAAAGGTGGATGTTGGGTCTGTGGTTAATTTTTTGTAATAATTTTCGTCAGAAAGTAAAGAATTGGAAAGCTCAATATACTGATCCTTATTCATAATAACTGTGACATTGCCTTTGTCAGATCTTGTAACTATAAGGTTGTTATGTGATTTAAAAAAAGAAACTGATTTTTTGTAAAGTATTTCTAGGTAGGTGAACTCTGTTTCTTTTTGATAAAAATTTGTTAGAATGTTAATTACTTGTGATCTATATATATTTTGTTTACTAGTATTACACTGTGAAATTATAAATTCAATTTCAGACAAAAATTTTGAAAGATATATGTCATTTTTGTTTGGAGAAATGCTAAATTTGTAACCTAAAGCCAAAAAATGTTTTATTTCACTAGGTAATTCGGTATCAGAGATATTTTTAATCCAGTTTTCTTGGATGTTAATTTTTCTAAAAGTTTCATTAATTAAATGATTTAATTTATTGATATTCCTATTTTTAATTTCAATGAACTTTTTATTGTAACTAGTAATTTGTCGACGTGAAAATTCACTAAAAATTTCATTCGGTATAATTGTAGATACTAACGTTTGTTGATTTTTAATAAATTTTTCAAAATGAGTAATTTGTTTATGTGCAACAGAAATTTCTAAATTAAGAATTTTGTTTACTAACCTTGTTCTAAAATTATGAAACATATTTCCTGTTTGACAACTATCAACTTCAAACAAATTCATTACATTTTTGATACTGTTTAAAATATGATAGGAAAAACACCATTTTGCCTGCATTTCAGTAAAAAAATTCTTCTGTTCTTCAAGTTTGCTAATTTTGTATTGTAGTTGGACCAATTTTTGAGATATTGTGCTGCAGAAAGACCATATTGTATTATAATTTCTTGAAAAAAACCCATTCTTCTCTTTAGTATTAAATTTTTGTGACGGTAATAGTGTTATTTATCAAAAAATTGTGGGAACGCCGTCAGTTGTAGAATAAAACTCTTTATTATACGCCGAGCTTTCGGAAAAATTTATTCCTTTATCGAGGCTACAACATGGAAAGAAAAAAGTTTACAATTTACTTGGAAAAAATATAAAAGTTTAAAATACTTACATATAACATGAGTTCTACTAAACTATTTATCTAATAACAAACATAAAAAGAAAACCTTTTGATGAATTTGAGTGAAGTCTAATAAATGCCAAACTGACATATAAAGCTAAATATTGTTTAATTGAATTTGTTTTTTGTTTTTGTCTAGGAAATATAAAAACGAAAATTTAATAAACTTAAAGAAAGATAATAATTTTAGAAATCACTACCCCTTTTTATATTTCCTAGACAAAAACAAAAAACAAATTCAATTAAACAATATTTAGCTTTATATGTCAGTTTGGCATTTATTAGACTTCACTCAAATTCATCAAAAGGTTTTCTTTTTATGTTTGTTATTAGATAAATAGTTTAGTAGAACTCATGTTATATGTAAGTATTTTAAACTTTTATATTTTTTCCAAGTAAATTGTAAACTTTTTTCTTTACATGTTGTAGCCTCGATAAAGGAATAAATTTTTCCGAAAGCTCGGCGTATAATAAAGAGTTTTATTCTACAACTGACGGCGTTCCCACAATTTTTTGATAAATAACACTATTACCGTCACAAAAATTTAATACTATATAATATATATATATATATATATATATATATATATATATATATATATATATATATATAAGTTTCCCCACTATTATTATCATTCGGCCTCCTCTTTATAAAGCCGTTCTTTTTCATAGGTAGATCGAAGCAATGCTGGTGTAATCCAAGGCTTTCTTCCCTGTTTCACCACACATTCATTCCTGTAACTTGCATCGTACACCATCTGCTTTAGTTTCCGTACAAAAATACCCGTCGCGTCCTCCACATCTTCAGCCGCAAAACCTACTCCCACACACTTCCTCTGTTGCCAGTTGCACTAGTTTACTCTTATTCAATCTCAGCCTCTCAAACCTATTACACACAGTAGTTTTGACCTCTTCGCAAGTTTTTAGGTAGACAACAATAGGGTAGTGGTCCGTTATGGAACATTCCAGAACATAAGCCTCAAACTTAACGTCACGCGATGATTTAAGTAACATATGATCCAAACAACTGTTTGATCCATTCGTAACCGTAGGGTATGAATTGATTAATGTAGTGAAGCCAAATTCAGAAGCATTGTTAAGGTATTCCTGAGCGATTCTCGTGTTAATTGCAAATGAGAGCTTGAATAAAATTCCTTTGGAAACAATCCGTTTGTAATTGAGTTCTTCTAACGGCAATTTTAGCCCTGTGAAGACGAGAAAAAATTTGGAGCTCCCGCAATTAATAGTTCTTTCATAAGCAAATTGATTTCCAGTCAATTCTGCTGTGAAACAAAAATTTTCAAACGATAGGGATTTGGATGACTATTGATGGCGCACTGTATATTAAGCGTTCATTCTGCGTTAATTCTGTTAACGGAACGGTCCTCCCTGAAGCTTTGGTTTCAATATGAGCCCTCTATTACTCAAATGGGTTGACGAGTAAAAAGGTTACACCCTAAAACAGAAAGAGCCTCTTTTTTGTAACCAACCTGTAAATAAAAAGGATAAACGTAAAATTCAAACACCATCATGTAGCTTTGGTCCTATCCAATTTGTTTTTAGTTAAAATTTAATTAAAATAAATTTCAAACGAGAGCTTCTAGATGGTAATAGAAAATTTTCAATGTTTTATTCCCTGTATAAAATTCATGTGACTTATCTGATAATTTGCAAAACAAAGAGTTAATAGCGAACGGATCGTGATTGAAAACGCTTTCAACGGAGTTCAATTTGATCGCGGCAATCGAATGTTACATCTTTTTTTATCTTTAACGTCGGTGTATTTCTGCGATTATGGCCAATCACCGACGCCAGGGAGCAGTTTCACCTCACTATCCGGGAAATTTTGCCGAACCCCCGCCTTGTTGTAAGGAGGGTAGGGATCTTTAACGTGCCCAACATCGCATGGACACGGGACCGACGGATTTACACCCCCTCCGAAAGGCGGAATGTGCTGACGTTCGACTTGCTCAAATGCAATGCTAGAACCTTGGTTGATGTTAATCTTACAGTATGCAATGAAAAAGTGAAAGCAGAACGTTGGGATCGAACCCGGTACCCTTCGGTTCAGAGGCACACGTTCTTACCATTGAACCACGGAGGCTCTACATCAAATTTAAAAAGGGTAACATTTTTGCCAGAGACGCTTTGAGTGTTGAGTAGTTTATATTAGATTCGTATTATATACTTTTATTTATTTAATGTATTTGTTGTTTATAGGGTAAATTAATTGTATTTAAATATATATGGATAGATAATGTTAAAGAAACCTAGGTAAAATATACGGGGAGATGTATTATTAGGTTGCTCTGGATACTAGGATTTTGAAAGACATGACCGGATGTAAGAACAACACTTAACGATAGGTTCTAACAAAGGGTATTTAGTAAATAATAATAATATGAAACATATATACATTGTAATGGTAAATAATAAAATACTTTGATCTAAAACAGTGAGTTATTTTGTATGTTAAATATTAATATTAATATTTTAATTTGTGGTAAACAGCAGAAGGTGAGATGTAAGAGGGGAGTCGCCATCTCGTTGCGAAACCAAGTAGTATGTTGTCACGACAACTACGAATAACACAAATAACAATTTTGTAGATTGTCTGCCCTGGCCCATTTCTGCCGTGACAACATACTACTTGGTTCCGCAACGAGATGGCGACTCCTGTCTTACATCTCACTTTGTGTTGTGAGGCTAGCTACCATAGCCGGATTACTTTATAGGTGTAGTCTGACTGCAATTAGTATACTGTACTGACGAGCTCTAATGAAAGCGAAACCTGTCTACGGATCTAATTGTGGTGACAATATTACATACATTGTCCCTATTTTAGGGAAGAAATAGGCCAGGGCTGACAATTTACAAAATTGTTACTTGGTCGTACATAGTCTCTATTTTATAACATTTTATGTTATTTGGAGCTGCTGCGACAACATACTACTTGGTTACGCAACGAGATGGAAACTCCTGTCTTACATCTCACTATGTGCCGTGAGGTTGGCTACCATAGCCGTATTACGATATAGGTGTGTTCTTGCTGTAATTAGTATATCGCAATGACGAGCTCTAATTAGAGCGAAATTTGAGACGGTTCTAAACCTCTCTTTATATTTATAACAGCTTGTCAACTTTAGGGGTGAAAAACAGAATTAATATATGGACATAATACTCACTTGTGAACACTCTGTAGTTTATAGTTTGCATGTTTTGGTAAATAAAGAGTTTGTTGTAAAACCTTGGAAAGGCGCCAATTACAATTTCACTTTTGTTGTTGTTTAAGGTTTAATACAAATAAACAACCCTCTTCATCTAATTTTACTTGTAAAAATTAACCTAAATCCAAAACAGTAAACAAGTTTATATTTGAGGTTTTGTTTACATTTTTAATAGTAGCAATTGCCCTTAAGGATGTACTGTCTCCTTCTCTCTTATGACAATCCATGTTTTCCTATCTAACTCTTCAGTGTATAGTGTCATCCTTTTCATTCTTTCTTTCTACCAGATATAATTTCTGAAATTAATAAAATTTATTTTTAAAGGAAATATTAACATCTCTCTCACTTCTCATCAAATTACAAGTTTTTGTTGTTTGGTTAAAGATTAATATTCGTATGAAATTATCATTTATTAAGATTCGAGTTACTGAACAATAAAGTTGTAGTAGTAAAAGGTGTTTAAAAATTGCCTTCAGCTATATGCTGGATATTAGCCTACAGCTTGCAAAACTGGTTTTAAATAACAGTGTTTGTTCTGTATTAAATTCCACATTAATTTTATTGAGAAATAAGTCAGTACGAATCACTATTTATATTTTTGTGGGAAAAGAAACCTCATCTATTGGGTAAGCTTCTATTAATTAACTATTAACTTTTCTCCACATTGATTCTGTCTGATAATAATTAAATAAGTAGTACCTGCCGAGAGAGATATTTGTTCATTGTGCGGTTTTTTGTCTGGGTCTTAAATCTTCTGGAGTGTTCTGCTTGTTTTGTGTAATCGTCCGAAGCTGTACCTGTCAAGTTCTTTTAAACTGATTTGCTGAGCTAGCCGTAACTGGGCCCACACTACCATATTAGCGGCTACAGACCAGGACCACGTTAGATAAGTGGTTTCTTTTGTTATTCTGTTCAGTATATCCATAACTACAATAATAACACAGTAGTCAATAGTAACTTTTATTTATAGAAAAAAAATCTGATTAATGCACACATATAAACAGTTTTAGTTACACTTATCAAGAAGCGTATAGATATTGCAATATATTTAACATACAGCCGTACCTTTGTAAACCTGGGCAGTCGACTGTGAAAGGGGATCTAGTGACATCTTTGTTACAGTATATGTATAGTCGTTAAGTCCATCTCTAACCCTAAGTCATTCTTCTTTTTACCATCATTAGGTGTTAACTTAAAACATCAGAAGTTATTGTTGTAACAATATCACTTTAACTGTTTGGAAATGTTGTGATTACAGATATTAAATTTCACTAACTGTTTCTGTCTGTGTCTTGATTTAACTAGAAGGTAATTAATTAAAGTAGGTTGTGGAAATCAGGTATAACGTTTTTAACCACAAAGCAGTTGGCTTTGAATAACATCTGTTGCTAGACGTTGACAAATGAGAGTGACATCTTTACCAACTGCTGACATTAAAATTACCAAGTCCTCCGTGTAACGTGGAACTGAACTCTATTCTATATTTCCTTCTCTTCACTGTAGCTTGTTGAATTTCCCTTTCCTTCTCATTCTGTGCTTCTCTTAAATTGTACGGGCCAGAAGCCGGGCAAACCCTTGTGTTAATATTAATAAGAATAACCCGTCACAAACCGGTCTACGGTTCTAATTGTCGTGAGGATACATCTAGCCTTACATGGTGGTAAACAGTTTTGTAGTCTTTGGTTGCTCGTATTAGCTGTTTGTGTTTTAAATAAACTGGAGTAAGTTAATGAGAAGGTAATTTTTTCTGTTTGCTTCTGTTCGATGTTTTTAGAATGCAATCCGTTTCGTTGTATTTGATGACCTCAGGTGTTCGTTCAACCGGGTTACACAAGCTGATGTGGAATTCCCATGCGGACACTTTTATTGGCTAAATTCTGAAACAAATATGATATTTGATTGCAAGATCGAAATTGGGACATAAATGATACATGGTTATTGTTTATGTTTTAACAGATATATAGGCTTTATGTCACTAAACTGTTACAAAATATGTTTGTCAAATGTTAACTTACACAATAATTTATATATTCATATATGTAAGGCTAGATGTATTCTCACCATAATTAGAACCGCAGACCGGTTTCGCTCTAATTAGAGCTCATTAGAACGATATACTAATTACAGCGAGAACACACCTGTAAGGTAATACGGCTATGGTAGCCAGCCTCCTAGAACATTGTGAGATGTACGACAGGGTCGCCATCTCGGTGCGGAACATGGTAGTATGTTGTCGATGGCTGTCGTGACAACATACTACTTAATTTCGCACCGAAATGGCGACTCTGTCGTACATCTCACAATATTCATATATATTCTATTAAATGTAAAAAAGTTCGGGACGTCGCAAGTGCGTTATGGTAGTGAATTTTCATTAAATGGTTCAAATTTGAATAACTCAATTTTCTATAAACTTAGAAAGTCGAATTTGGTACGAGTAAGGTCTTTCCCCAGACAACATATCCACCAAATTTCATTAAAATATCTTTGTAATTTTCAGAGAATTTTTTTTTTCGAAAGAACAAATTTTCCCGGAAAACCTTGTCCGATTTTCCTGGCTAACGAACTCATCCAAGCCATTAATAAAAGAAATATTATTGACAAGTTTAATCAAAATCAGTTAATAACTTTTTGATTGATTGTGCGGATATATATATATATATATATATATATATATATATATATATATATATATATATATATATATATATATATATATATATATATGTAAATGAAGTTCTCATGGTACTTCATTAGGTTTGAGTCTCCCGCTCATTAACTAGGGCGCATGACATTGTGAGAGTAGATAATACCATTAAATGTAAACACGTTATTGAAGTAATTTAATTAAGAATAAAATTTATCAGACTAATAAAAATTTTGTACCTAGTAATGTTCAATTGATGTAAATAGTATTGATTTATTGTGATTAATAAAAAACTCTCTTTTCAGAGCAACTCAATTTAGTTTTGTTTCGCAATTCCAACAATCTATAAAGAATTTTATAAACTCACATATATATATATATATATATATATATATATATATATATATATATATATATATATATATATATATATATATATAAATTCTCACCATGGATACCACTCTATTCAGTGATTTAAAAAAAATATCCCTAAAATAACAAAGTAAACATATCAAAAAGATATTCCTTTTTGGTCCATTAATAAGATTCAAGCTTGAACTTTTAAAATAAATTAGCTACAACATTATGCTGACAATTTCACAAAGAACGAGCCGAAAAAGAACAGCATCAATAAAAGCACTCACGCACTAGGGAATATATCAGGCGAGACATAGGGCGCTTGTCGTGATTTTGTTTGTAAATCGCGCAAAGACGTGAATTTTGCTTTCAAGGGGGAAGACTTCTAGGCTTATTTTCAACATTGCAACACCAACCGGCGGCGGTGCGATCCACCACTAAAATCTTAAATCCCGGGTGTTGGGGGGGGGGGGGGGTGGGTGAGGTGGATGGTGTCTTCTTTGGGGGTGTATTTCAAGCAGCACATCATTTTTGATTTTTTAAATTTGACGCAATGGGTTCTGAGAACTAACTTCTGAAGGTGAGTAATTTATTTATCAAAAACTTACATGTCAGTTTATACTCTGCAACCCTTCTATCTGCATTCGTTTATGATACGCTGGCGTAAATATTATAAGGAACCGAACTGACTAGAATACATTTTACTCTTTGTGTGACTTTACAAAAATAAATCTAGGGGTGATAAATCTGGCGATGGTGCGGGCTATTCTATGTAACCAAACTTTCAACCACCAGCCTCCAATTGTACGTTTTGTTCAAAACTTGTTCTAACCTTCTGGAGTGATTTGTCGGCATTCGTTTACGATACGCTGGCGTAAATCTTGTAAGGAATCTAGCTTACTAGAATTAATTTTACTTTATGTGTGACTTCACAAAAATACATCTAGAGCTGATAAATTTGGCGACGCTGCTGTCCATTCTATGGAACCTGTTCTCTTAACCCACCGATTTGGAAATCCGTGGTCGAGCTAGTGTCGGGCAGGCAAAGCGTAGTGCGGAGGAGTTCCATCCTGCTGAAATACCAACTGGTCTTCGAGATAGTGCTCATTATTCTCGAAAATGTTAGCCAACATTGGATCAATGGTCTTTCCAATAACTACAAGTACATATATCCAGTCATATTACCAGGTAGGAAAAAAGTACCAACATGGTCACTAAAAATTGCAGCCACCAAACGTTGAGTTTTCCGGGTATTGTGTATAAATGTCGCGAAATAATCTGGGATTATAGTCGGCCCAATAGCGACAATTATGACGATTGATGGTACCGCTTAGGAAAAACGAATAATCATCCAAAAAAACAAGTATTAAAAAGAAAATTCGGATCATCCATCACTTATTCACATATTACTTTACAAAAGTCCAAACAGCGGTCAAGTCATCTTCATTTAGTTCGTGTGCAAGATGAATTTTGTATGTGTGGAATTTTCGACGCTTCAAAATGTTTTGAATGGTAGTTCGCCCAAAACCAGATTCACTTGCTAGTTGTCTCGTACTCGTCTTAGGATTCGAAGCAACATGACCAAGAACCGCCACTTCTTCCACCGCTTCGCTTTTTACGACAAACAGACCCGGGCCCTTGGAACTTTGCCACCAGCACCAAAATATATTTTTAATTAACATGCGTCTCTATATGTAAGGCTAGATGTATTCTCGCCACAATTAGAACCGTAGACCGGTTTCGCTCTCATTAGAGCTCTTCAGTACGGCATACTAATTGTAGCGAAAATGCACCTATAAAGTAATACGGCTATGGTAGCCAGCCTTCTAACACTAAGTGAGTGGTGAGACACGCAGCAACGTGCCGCCACCTAGTTGCGGAACCAAGTAGTATGTTTTCACGCTCGCTCCAAATTGTCATTATGCTGTACTGAAGAGCTCTAATGAGAGCGAAACCGGTCTACGGTTCTAATTGTGGCGAGAATACATCTAGCTTTACATACTTTGTCCCTATATTAGGGTAGAAATGGGCCAGGGCTGACAATTTATTAAATTGTTAGTTGGTTGTATACAGTCTCTATTTTTTAACACTTTGTGGTATTTGGATCTGGCGCATTCTCGCAACAATTAGAACCGTAGACCGGTTTCGCTCTCATTAGAGCTCTTCAGTACGGCATAATAATTGTAGCAAAAATGCACTAAAGTAATACGGCTATAGTATAGCCAGCCTTTCAACACTAAGTGAGTGGTGGACGTGCCGCCAACTAGTTGCAGAACCAAGTAGTATGTTGTCACGCCAGCTCCAAAGAACACAAGGTGGTAAAAAAATAGAGACTGTATACAACTAACTAACAATTTAGAAAAATTGTCAGCCCTGGCCCATTTCTACCCCAATATAGGGACAAAGTATGTAAGGCTGGATGCATTAGCGGCTGGCTATACTATAGCCGTATTACATTAGTGTATTTTTGCTACAATTAGTATGCCGTACTGAATAGCTCTAATGAGAGCGAAACCGGTCTACGGTTCTAATTGTTGCGAGAATGCGTCTAGCCTTACATACTTTGTCTCTATATTGGGGTAGAAATGGGCCAGGGCTGACATTTTTTCTGAATTGTTAGTTAGTTGTATACCGTCTCTGTTTTTTTAACACTTTGTGTTATTTGGAGCTGGCGTGACAACATACTACTTGGTTCCGCAACTAGGTGGCGGCACGTCCACCACTCACTTAGTATTAGATCCCTGTCTTGAAAAGAGACCTGGTTAGGTCTTTTAAAATGTGTTGTGGTGATTTGGGTTCTCCAAGTGTGCTTATCAGTGCTCATCACATGTTCCAATCTTCACTTTGTGGTGATTTGGGTTCTCCAAGTGTACTGATCAGTGCTCATCACAGGTTCCAATATTCACTTAGTAACACTGTATATTTTTCAGAAATGGTGCATTTCTACCCTGGCAAGAAGCATCCCATCATGGTGATTAAAAATCAAATATTCAAGATTAATAAAATTTATCCTCACAAGACCTTATGGGTTTGCACCATGAAGGAGAAATACAGATGCAGAGCAAAAGCGACAACTACTGGAGATACTTTACGACTTTTTAATGAGCACTCACATTACCCAATCGATCGTAAACATCAAGCTCCATGTACATCGCAACTTGTTAAAGTTGTGTATACAACTTGTTAAAAGCTAGTTTATTTGGATAATGAATGAATTTTAGGTGGTCTTGTATTTTTAATTTTAAAAATCACTATTGTAATTTTTCCCGTAACAAAGGACTGGACTGTGATGTCGTGTTCTTAAAACGTTGTACCAAAAATTATATTTTACTACAGAAAATTATTTGTTTTTTATTATGAATTACTAAAATAATAATAAACTGTTATCCTTCCTAGAAGACATCTGCGGTCGACATACTTGAAGGATATATTAGCTTACCCTTTAAGACAGATTTTTTATTTTAAAACCCTTCACGTTTCGGCTCTCTCGAACCATCTTCAGGTGTTAATAACTGGACTACAAAAGTTGGTTGTGCCAG
Organism: Tillus elongatus; assembly: GCA_964006375.1. Taxonomy (NCBI): domain Eukaryota; kingdom Metazoa; phylum Arthropoda; class Insecta; order Coleoptera; family Cleridae; genus Tillus; species Tillus elongatus. Next base: position 319,178,026 of record OZ023262.1, on the reverse strand, counting down.
AAACTAGGTTTCTGGTAGATCTAGCATGTAAGAATAACACAAGTTAACAAAGCATGGAACAGGCACAGTAACGTAAACGTCTATCAAGTCATTGGCCGGTATTGAAACTAAAGTACAAAGAAGCTATGCAAAAATTAAGCCGATGACAATCAAAAGTTAAAACAACATAAGCATATTAACAAAGGACTACTTTCCACAACAGCTTCAGAACCTCGGTGGTTCAGGGGTAAGAACGTGTGCCTCTGAACCGAAGGGTACTGGGTTCGATCCCAGGGTACTCCTTTCACTTTTTCAGTACAAAACTGTAAAATTAACATCAGCCGAGGTTCTGGCATTATATTTGAGCAAGTTAAGTGTCTGCACGTTCCGCCCTTCGGAGGGGGCGTAAAGCCGTCGGTCCCGTGTCCATGCGATGTTGGGCACGTTAAAGCTGCCTACCCTCCTTACAGAAAGGCAGGGGTTCAGCAAAATTTCCAGCATAGTGAGGTAAAACTGCTCCCTAGCGTCGGTGATTGGCCATAGTCGCGGAAATAGTCCGACGTTACAGAAATAAAAACACACAAACACAACACAATAGCTTCTTTGTAGCTTTAGTTTTAACTGGTGGGCGCATGAATCTCCCTTTTCGCATGGATCTACCGTTGCGCATGGATCTGCCTTTCGCATGGATCCATCTTTGCTAAAGGACCCAACTTTTCGCATGAATCTACCTTTCCGCATGAATGGGTCCGGGGACTAACTAAAAGAATAGGCCCAAGGTAACTTCTGCCTGTCGTAAGAGGCGACTAATTGGAGTAGGTAGGTGGTAGTGGACTTTTCCTTTACGTGATAATAAAGGATTTTTTCACGCCCGAGGAGGTACCACCCCTTACATCAAGCGGCCGGTGATGTCCAAACGGACGTTTCCGGTTCTGGTGTATGAGTCGGTTTCTCTTATAAACAAAAATGATGATGGCTCCGCCTTGTACAAAATATTGCGGAGATAAAATACCCCTAGATTCGGATCTCCGGGAGAGGGGCGTGCAAGGGGCACCGGCATCAAGATTTAACATATCCTTCTCGAATATATGTGGCGTAAATTCTAACCTGACTCCGTCCACCATTTCCTCTAGGCTAATAGGCTCCAACTCTTCTTCCTCACCGAAACCCAAATCAATGCCAAAACAGCCACTGATCACCTTCACTTCCCGGGGTATGAGCTCCTTACTTCCTTTAGATTGCATGGAGGTGTGTGCGCATACGTCCGTAGCAATCTACCCTACACAAGACTCCCCAATTTGGAACCTGGAAGAAAAGACATACTTTGGATGAAACTCTCTTTCAGGGCTGCAACTAAATTCATCTGTTGCATTTACCGGTCACCTTATGACAACAACTTTGTCCAGCTATTCGACTACCTTTCTGAAAAAAACCGACCATCTGATTTCTGAATATCCTTCCTCCGAGGTCACTATTCTTGGTGATGTCTATAATAAGGAATGGCTAGGATCTTCAAAAACCGATCCACAAGGGATAGCAGCGGAGGCCTTCGCAGCCAGCAATTCTTTAGCCAACATGGTTCAGCAACCTACTTACTTTCGTCGCATCCCAACACACAGTCACCGCTCCTCTTGGTCGCTCAGACCACGGCATGGTCACTGCTTCCTGCGCAATGCAATCCGAGGTCACACAGTCGTCACAGTCATCACACCCACGTATCGTTTGGCACTACAACTCCGCGAACTGGGACGAAATGCGGGATTACTTTTCCTCATTTCCATGGGCGTCTGTCTGCTTCTCTCATCCCGGCCCCCCTGATATCTCACAAAACGTCACCGAAATCATCCAAGCTGGCATGGAGTTATTTATTACACGTACACAGAAAACCTCTTCAGCCACGCAAAAGCCCTGGTTCTCTAAATCCCGTGAAAAGGTCAAATATCACAAAACGCTTCTACACAATTCCAGTCAAGAAAACCGTCAAGCATTTAACGACGCAAGAAACCGCTATGTGCGCATTCTTTCTGAGGCAAAAAACTCGTTTAATAACCACATCAAAAACAAAGTCCGCTCAAGCTCCAACGGCAGCAAACCCTTTTGAACTGTTGCTAAATCTATTGGGAATAATTTCTGCAAGAGCACGTTCCCACCTCTTGTTTCAAGGGATGAAATTGTTTCTACCACCCTGGGCAAGGCTGAACTTTTTGCCTCATTGTTCGCCGGCAATTCTACTCTCAACCCACCTCTAAATGTTCGACCACAAACATTCCCCAATGTCGCGCATAAAATGACGGATATCATTACCAGGAAAGCCTCTGGCCTTGACGAGAACCCAGCAATTGGTCTCAAAAAATGCGCACCGGAACTTGCTCCTGCCCTGACTCGTCGGTTTCAGACATCTTATAATAGAGGCATATTCCCTAGTAACTGGAAAACTGCTTGAGTACAACCTCTCCCCAAGAAATAATTCAAAGCGCCTCCTAGCAACTTCAAATGGGGCTAAATCATCTGCTGTACATAAATGATGTTAAGCTGATGGCCTCCACAAGGAATCACCTCGAACAACTCCTTAAATCGTGGAAGGGCTTTCCAGAGATATTGTCATGCAGTTCGGGCATAGCAAATGTCCCACGTTATGTGTAGTCAGAAGGAAGATACAACCAGGTGTATATAAAATGCAGAACGGCCAGCAAATTTCCTCAATGGATGCAGAAGAGTGTTATAAATACCTGGGAAGACTGCAAGCCAGGAAAATAAACAACTCGGTAATGAAGAACTATCTAATAAATGAGTTTACGAAACGGGTAAAGCAGGTGGTGCGATAACATCTTAACGGCCAGAACCTGACTAAAGCTCTTAATACATATGCGTGTTTTGCACTATTCATTTGGGATTGTGAACTGGAATAAAACGGACATCGAAAATCTACAACGGAAGGTGCGAACACTCCTAACTAGACGCAAAAAGCATGATGCAAAGGCAGCCCCGTAGTGCCATAGAACGAGTAACCCTACCTAGACACTAAGGAGGGACTGGTAAACAGTTAGACCACCATACAGTGAACCTGTGTACATACTTTCCTCAACAGGCGCTTACTTCTGAACTACACCGTGTTATATGCAATGCAGATGATTCAAAACCGTTACAATCAAGACAAAATGAAATACAAACATCGGACTGACCAGGATATGTTGCAATCTTGGATGCAGAAGCCTCTTCATTGAAGACCTCTGAAGAAGACCTCTCAGGCACATGTCGCCGGCGTCGAACTACTGGTTGGTGGCCGGACACATGTTTTCAGAGACATGGGGTTTTTGCTGGTTATACAAGGACAGGTAATTTCAACAAGAAACTACTTGAAGTATATAGTTGGAGATAATTTCGTCCAAAACGACAAATGCAGATTAGGGTGTCAGTCATCAGAGACTATCCAGCACATCACTGTAGGGTATCAAGCGTTTGCTGCAACAGGGTACAAAGAGAGCCACTATGCAGTTGCAAGAATACGCCATCAAGAACTGGCTCTCAAATGGAAATTTTGAATCTTGGTAAGGTGCCCTTCTATAGATACACTGCTTGAGCCTGTTATAGAGAACTTAGGACACAGGTTGTACTGGTGAGCACGGTCCGGTGACCGTGCTCACAGACCAACGAGTTGCTCACAACAGGTCAGACATAATAATAGTGGACAAGTCCTGCAACCAAGTGACGCTGATTGATGTGGCCATCCCGAATACTAATAATCTAGAGTTAAAGTACAACGAGAAGATCATTAAGTACAGAGACCTAGAGATACAAGTAAAGAGACAGTGGAGGGCGGATAGTGTCCGAGTGACTCCAATAGTCATGTCGTCAACTGGTGTGGTTCCTAAGAATCTTGGAGAGAACATTAAGAGACTGGATCTTGGAGAGCATCTTTATAAGGTTATGCAAAAGGTGGTAATACTTGCAACTGCCCACACCGTCCGGAGATTATTGGAAAATGAGGATATGTTGCGTTGTTGTTCAGCGCCCGATAACTTGGAAAGGGCCCCATCTGAGCTCAGTCTATTTGGTATCTGAGATACCTGGGATGAGTGAATGTTTCCCTTTGATAGAGTGTGAAAGCCCAACAGCACCACCAACAACAATAATCATAATAATAATAGCACATACTATTCAAATAAGTTATTTAACCAGAATGACGGGGTTGTTGTTTATGTTAAATGCGACTTAGCTTGCGCACACAATTTAGTGAAATTGGAGCAGTCAACTGCCATTGAAGTCATGCTTCAATACAACAAGACGAAAATTTTATTGACGGCTGCTTACCGTTCTCCTGCTACTGGTGCGGCTATATTTAATGAAGAACTACAAAAGTATTTGCAAACAGTTAAAAGGAGGTGGCAGATACATGTATTTTTGGGTGACCTTAATTTGGATATATTGTCAAATGATGGGAATGTCCATCACTACTTGGATATTTTTTCTTCGGGGGGCTACCTATCATTGATTGATGAGACGACAAGGAGCTGCAGAGACTCGAATACCTGCATGGATCACATGTTTATAAAATCAAATATTCGTCAGATGGAATATGTGCCGGTTGTATTAAAGTCAGGTATAACGGATTATTTCTCAACGATATTGCAAATACAATTTCCTGTGTGTGACTCGGAGGATGATGAAATGAATTACAAGTATCATCTGGATTTTGAAAGATTAAAGAGAAGGTTGCGGGATCAAAGCTGGACACATGTTTATAACTGTGGGGTAATCGAGAAAGCAGCTGAGATTTGCATGGAAAGTTTTCAAAAGATCATCGCTGAGTCCACAAGACGGTATATACCAAAAAAAAAGGGGGGGGGGGGAAACGGAGTGGATTACCAGTGGTATAATACGATCGGTACAAACAAAGCATAGATTGTATAGGGAAGTGCAAAAGGATCCTGACAATGCTAAGTTATTTGATGAGTATAAAAGATACCGAAATAAACTCAACGATTTAATTAGGACAACCAAGAGGAAATTCTATGGAGATTTGATAAGCAAGGCAGGAGACAGCTCCAAATGTCCATGGACAACAATTAACAGGATGAATAATGGACACAGAAACAAGAACATAGAGAGCATAAAAACCAAGGAAGGCAGGCTCCTGCAAGATCATCTTAGTATGGCGGACTATTTTAATGATTACTTTTCCTCAATTGATAAAAATCTTGCTGAAAGCATAAAGAGCTCTAAACATTTTAAAGACACACGGTTATTACGTTTGATGGCTCTGTTTCCCACAGATGAATATGAGGTTAAAAGGATGATACTGCGCCTAAAGAACAAGAGAGCTCCTGGGCATGATGGTATACGTTCAAAGGTCCTTAAACAGGTAGTGGATCTAATCCAGACCCCACTTGTCTTTATATATAATATATGTGTTGAGGAGGCAACGTTTCGCAGGGTTTTCAAATTCGGCGTTGTGAAACCTTTTTTATAAAGGCGAAGATTGCCTAAATGTGACGAATTATAGGCCGATTTCTTTGATTTCCAATGTTGCAAAGGTTTTGGAGATGATACTGAAAGAGCGACTAAACAGTTACCTGCGGAAATATAATCTCTTGTCTGATAAGCAATATGGTTTTCGTGAAAAAAAAATCAACTCAGGATGCTGTAAAGGATCTAACCTCCAGCATATATGATAGTCTTGACAAAGGCAATCATCCGTCATTATGCGTTTTTATAGATTTAAAAAAAGCTTTTGACACTGTCAGCCATGTGAAACTACTGGAGGTTCTGGAAAGTATTGGCGTAAGAGGTAAACAACATAAGTTGTTTAAGAGCTATATGACTGACAGATTTCAAGTTGTCAAGATAAATGAGACAGTGAGTAGCCTTCAAAGAGTGGAGTTCGGTGTCCCTCACTGAACAATTTTGGGTCCCTTGCTATTTAATATATATATATATATATATATATATATATATATATATATATATATATATATATATATATATATATATATATATATATATATATATATAAAACGGCTGGTACGGGTGGTCTTATTTACCCTATATATATATATATATATATATATATATATATATATATATATATATATATATATATATATATATATATATATATTAATGACCTTTTTAAATTACGCTGTATGGGCAAAGTGGTAGGGTACGCGGATGATACTGCTATTTTCTATACGGCAGACAGTTGGTGTTCCCTAAAAATACTAGTTGAGAGGGATTTTGAGGTGATTATGGCATGGTTTTCTGATAGATGGTTGACCGTGAACCTTTCAAAAACCGTGTTTGTTCCTTTCTCATCTTACGTCCGCTGTTTGCCTTCTTATGATGCAATCAGTGTTGGTAGTGATTTGGCAATACGAAAGGTGAACAAAGTATCATATCTGGGACTAGATATAGATTGCCATATGAGATGGGATTTCCATAATCAAAAATTGGTTAAAAAACTTAGGGTATTGCTGCACAAATTGAGATTCATTAAGGAAATGTTGGATAATAAACATCTGCGTATGTATATCATGCATTGGTTGAGAGTGTTCTGCGTTACGGCATACTATGTGCGTCCCATCTCAGATTCCTGCAAAGTACCCAAAACCGTATTGTTAAGGTGATACATGGTGAAGATTATGCTTACCCTAGTGATCGTCTATACAAGGACACTTGCTTGATGGATATTAGGGAGATATTTTACTTTACGGTTGCAAACACTCAGCATGCTCAGCGGGAGAGTCTTACAATAATAGAGCATTCACATTTTACTAGACATAGCACACACTCGCTTAAAACGCAAAAGGTGAGGTAGGCGGTTGCGCAGAGATCGTTTGCTTACCTATGCGTAAGGGTTTATAATTCGGTGCCTCCTGAAATAAGAGAACACACTTCTTTGAATTTATTTAAGAAACGATTAAAGAGATGGATTTTTCATACCCCTAGAAGTGTCATCCACTCTTTGTTTAGAAGAAATTGACAACAAGGGGACAAGTGCGCACTGGTTCCTGCATGCGTCGGTGGTTTTGTGTGTGCGGGCGTGTGTGCGTCTGGGGGTGTGTGTGGTTGGTCGCGTGAGTATCGGTGTTTCTCTGCTTCTTTGTTTGTTTTTTTTTGAGTGGAGAGAGAACAGTGTGTTTGAACTGGGGACGGGCAGGTCGGAGTGGATATCGGTATTGAGGCATGTATACTGTGATTGGAGACTGGAAACTTAGTTTTTTTTTAGATGTTGGTATTTTAAAGTGCATATATGCTTTTTTGTTTTTGTGTAGCAGATGCGTTACGATCTTTTAATCAATGACTTCTTTCGAGGGTGCATATGGTAGAAATGATAGAAATTTTTGTGTTTTTTCTGTAGTTTTGTTTTTGTTATACTGCCAACAAGTCTTTGACTTAGGCAATTTTTTCTCTCTCCATTTGTTGGGGGAGATTTTTTTGTGTAAATTGTGCATTATTGTATTTAACTATACTGCCAACAAGTCTTTGACTTAGGCAGTTTTTTCTCCCTACATTTATTGGGGGAGATATTTTTTGTGTGTGAATTTTTTATTATTGTATATTTACTTGTATGGAGGGAAACCTTCTCAATAAATGTGTATTATTATTATTATAATTATATATTTTAGGAACAGTTTTAAGTAAGAATATAATTAAGAATAGCATCCTAAAAATATGACACAATTATTGAATCATTGTAATGTTATTAAATAAACATTTCAAGGCGTGCAAGCAATAACGATGTTCTGACCAAAAGAAATTCCACAAACGGTCACAATTAACAAGGTCAAGTGCGCGTTTTGTCAATTCATAAATAAAGAAATATTATGGTTATCCTAAAATCAAAACAAAATGTATGTAGATTAATAGGTTGTTGTTAAGGCCACTGCTGAGTAGACACATCACATCATTATATAAGTAGGTTAGTTTATGTTTGTATCAATCTGTTATCATGTTGCGAATAAAGAGTAAGTCGCTGTTATTATTATTTACCATTTTATTATGCCGCATGTAGCACCCATATATTCTATTTATTTTATTTACATTTATGCCATGTAGTGGTGTCATATAGTGTATTTACAGGTCTCCACTTTCCAAATCTCCAAACTACCCTTACACATTTTCCCATATTTAACAGGTAACCCCCCCCCCCACACACACACACACACACACACCTGAGAAGTTAAATAAATAAGAGAGTTGTAAATCTGCCCTTAGCGAACTAAGCAGCTGTAATGAGGTGTCGCTGGTCTGGATACCGGGTCACTCGGACCATGATGGCAATTTTGCGGCCGACGCGCTTGCCAGGAGTGGGGCCCAGGGAGACTTTGTCGGACCAGAACCGGTGCTGGGGATAACATAATGCACAGCAAAACGCACCTTAAAAACCTGGACAAAAAGAATGACAATCCAGTATTGGCAAAATCTTCCAGGATTAGCTCACTCTAAGGCCTTCATAAATGGCCTGTCTGAGTTATGGGCTAAAAAACTTCTAGAGTTAAACAGGCAACAACTGAGTACTCTAGTCGGCCTGTATACAGGACACTGCCGCTTGCGTCACCACATGCACCGTATTGGAGTCGGTCAGGAGACCGAGTGCCGGCTGTGTATGGAGAGTGACGAGACAGCAGAGCACGTGCTGTGTTCCTGTCCGGCAGCGGACAGGACTAGACACCTTCTCTTTGGCAAGATAAAGCTTGCTCCGGAGGATCTGGATCAACTTTCGCCCACAAAGATTATCGACCTCTGCAGGAGGCTGGCTTTGTTGGGCGAAATATAGACTATTAGGCGTGAGCCACAATAGACCTTATGGTCGCGGTGGAGGGACCGGTATGGCCCACTCACATTCAAACCTAACCTAAATAAAGCTTGGTAATAAAGTTAAATAAACAAGCAAGGCGTGGCCTTGTTTGCAATATCAAACCTTGTCAGCTCATTTATAAAACATCACAGTTGTTACCGTGACAACTAAATTTAGTTTTACTTACTGGAAATACTAACTAAGTATGAATTACCCAGGTAACTATTAAAATAAAAGCGCAAAAGAAGAATCTTCTCATTTGGTCTACCTTGTATATTGTTTTAACCAACGTTATATAGTATTGGTAGTGTAGCTATGGTACGTAATTATAAGTCATACCTGTAAATTAAAATCAGTTTTTTTAATAATCAAATAATTGTTTCTTTCAGAGATTGTACAATTTCTGGCTGGCATAAAGCACCCCAAGATGGTGATCAAGGATCAAGAATTTAAAGTTAATAGAGCGTACCCGGATAGAACGCAGTGGGTTTGCACGTGGATTACCAAATACAAATGCAGAGCACGGGCCTTAACGCACGGACGAACCCTGGAACTTTTTGATCAGCATTCGCATGGACCACATGTCAAAGAAAGCACAGCAAAAGTCTACAATGTAGTAAAATTATTGAGTTAGCAAATGTAAAATTCTGTATCTATTAAATTAATTTAACTAACAAGACTTTCTCTAACATTGTTTGGAGAGTATGACTAGTTTCGCCACACTTTAGCTTCAGAAATATGCTAGTGCTAGATACATCAAGGGCTAAATGTCGCCGAAACGATCTGGTTGGCCTTTGAATAATTACTTGCCTTGTCGTGTCTGCGCTCTGCTGCAGGCCTACTACTGATGATACCACCCGTCACTCCACTTTTATAAAGGGGTAGATAATCCACATAGCCTTTGCTATATCATCACAATATTTCTGTGTCAGTATGTTGTCCTCGCTTTCTCCACATTTAAGCGTCTCCTCAGACACGTTGTCTTTGCTTCCCCGACTTTCATACATCTTCACAGACACTGCTTTCTCTACATTCATACATCTCTTCAGCCATGCTATATTATTGCGAAAAGTAATGGCATTTTTAAAAATTGTGATAGGGATCTTTTTCCCGTCACGGTTTTTTTCTAGCTGCGGACTATTATTCTTCTATTTCTTTATTTATTTATGTTCGGGCGCCAGCATTATGAAGGTAGATAACGCGCTGCCGGAGAGATTGACCTGACGGTTATGCCCCTTTGGAGATCTGCTAGATGTTGTGCAGCTCAGCCAAGGTGGGCTTCAGTGGAGACAGAGTTTGAATAAGCCTAGGGCAAAGTGGGTCTTCCCAGTTTCTTTATTGTACCTGTTTTCTTTGGATTGAGCTGTTGACAGTTAATCCTTTGGACGTGGCGCTAAAAAATATTTATTCCGTTTATCTATTTACAGTACTTATTTCCTCTTGATGAGCTGAATATTTACGAAGTTAGAATAATTTAAAATTAGCAAATGAAAACTTTAATAGCCTAGCCGAGAAATAATGCCAGGTTAAATTTGCTCTATAGTAGAGACCCGATTTCGTAGGAGGGCTTACAGACGAAGCAGGTGGTGAGAGTACTAATAAAGTCTTCATGAGCGAGTTAGATTGTTACGGTGAGTGCGTTTTAGGCCAAAAACCAGTGCAAGCAAGTGTTAGCATTTAACAGTGGTGTTAGCGGACAAGAAGCATGCATTAATAGACATTGCAATATTAAGAGAAGCGGGTCTACATAATAAAACTATTAAAACACACAATGCATGCATGCGTCTTACGACTACCTGGGGAAGAGGTCACTTATTCTTCGAGAAATCATCTAAGCTGAGACGTAGTTGACAACACCAGAACGCAGGGAACCGCGGGGGCTTCGCTCGGCTACGTATCCCACCCGGGAGACATGAAGAGTTGCGAAACCTAGTTTTCCATCCTAGGCTTCCAGGCCAAGAGAGTAGAGCTGGCTGCCATCCTCCTCTCCGCTTTAAACCATCTGCCCATTAAAGAATGACAGGGGGAGGTACGGGCACACCGGGTCGCCCTCCGTGGACTGTGGCTTGGTCTTTCCGGATCTCCTCTCAGTGCCTCCTCGGAACTAGCTATCCACTAAAACCAGGCAAGCAAGAGGCATGTATACCAAGCCTCATTGGCGTAATTATAAGTCATACATGTAAATTAAAATCAGGTTTTTTCAATAATCAAATAATTGTTTCTTTCAGAGATGGTACAATTTTTTGCTGGTAAAAAGCACCCTATGATGGTGATCAAGGATCAAGAATTTAAAGTTAGTAGAGTGCACCCGGATAGAACACAGTGGGTTTGCACGTGGATTACCAAATACAAATGCAGAGCAAGGGCCTTAACGCACGGACGAACCCTGGAACTTTTTGATCAGCATTCGCATGGACCAAATGTCAAAGAAAGCACAGCAAAAATCTACAATGTAGTAAAATTATTGAGCTAGCAAATGTACAATTCTGTATCTATTAAATTAATTTAACTAACAAGACTTTTTCTAACATTGATTGGCGAGTATGACTAGTTTCGCTACACTTTAGCTTCAGAAATATGCTAGGGCTAGATATATCAAGGCTACTAAATGTCGCCGAAACGATCTGGTTGGCCTTTGAATAATTACTTGCCTTATCCTGTCTGCGCTCTGCTGATTACATGCAGGCATGCTACTGATAATACCACCCGTCACGCCAATTTCATAAGGGGTAGGTAAACCAAATAGCGTTTGCTATATCCTCACAATATTTCTGTCCCGGTATGCTGTCCTCGCTTTCTTCACATTCAACCATCTCCTCAGACATGCTGTCTTCGCTTCCCCGACATTCATACATCTTCACAAACACGTTCTCTTTGCTTCCTCTACATTCATACATCTCTGCAGCCACGCTATCTTCTTGCGCAAACTCATAGCATTTTTCAAAATTGTGATAGGGATCTTTTTCCCATCACGGTTTCTTTCTAGTTGCGGACTATGATTGTTCTATTTTTTTTATTTCTTTATGCTCGTACGCCAGCGTTATGAAGGTATATAACGCGCTTCTGGAGAGATTGACCTGACGGTTATGCCCCTTTGGAGATATGCTAGATGTTGTGCAGCTCAGCCAGGGTGGGCTTCAGTGGAGGCAGTTTGACTAAGCCAAGTGGGTGTTCCCAGTTTCTTTATTGTACCTGTTTTCTTTGGATTGAGCTGTCGACAGTAAGTCCTTTGGACGTGGCGCTAAAAACTAAAATTCCGTTTATCTATTGACAGTATTTGTTTTCTCTTGAGTTGGAGAATATTTACGAGGTTATAATAATTTAAAATTATTTCTTAGCAAATGAAAACATTACTGGCTTAGCGGAGAAATGTTGCCAGGTAAAATTTGCTCTATAGTAGAGACCCTATTTCGTAGGAGGGCTTATAGACGAAGCAGGTGGTGAGAGTAGTAATGAAGTTTTCATATGCGAGTTAGATTGTTACGGTGAGTGCGTTTTAGGCGAAAAACCAGTGCAAGAAAGTGTTAGGATTTAACAGTGGTGTTAGCGGACAAGAAGCATGAATTAATGGATATTGCAACATTAAGAGAAGCCGATCTACATAATAAAACTATTAAAATACACAATGCATGCATGCGTTTGGGGAAGAGATCTTATTCTTCCCGAAAATCACCTAAGCGGAGACGTAGTAGACAACACCAGGACGCAGGGAACCGCGGGGGCTTCGCTCGTCTACGTGTCCCACACGGGAGACATGTAGAGTTGCGAAACCTAGTTTTCTACCCTAGGCTTCCAGACCAAGAGAGTATAGCTGGCTGCCGTCCTCCTCTCTGCTTTAAACCATCTGCCCATTAAAGAATGACAGGGGGAGGTACGGGCACACCGGGTCGCCCTTCGTGGACTGTAGATTGGCCTTTCCGGACCTCCTCTCAGTGCCTCATCGGAACTAGCTATCCACAAAACCAGGTAAGCAAGAGGCATGTATACCAAGCCTTCTTCACCGGCGAGTCTTACTCGGGTTTACCAACCACTTGTTCCTGCGGATTAACTGAGCTCTGCCCGAGCAGGTCGGTGAAGGCCGCGAGCTGCTCCCCTGGGTAGGTATTCTAGGGCGACTTGTCTTTAACGGACACGTTGTAGAAATAACAAGGACACATCCACATAGAATCAAATTATTTCTCGCACATACTTTAAATTCCGCCTGACTGATTGAACGGGGATGCCATGGAAAACAACTAAATAGACATGTCTGGAACCGGTACGCTATAGAATGAATATATATATATATATATATATATATATATATATATATATATATATATATATATATATATATATATATATATATATATATATATCTTAATAAAATTAACCAACCTTTGACACAATCTTCTAACGCTATCACCGGTTTCTACAAAGACTACCTGTACACATCAAGTATTCAATGAGGAAATCCGGGGGCTGTTTTCAGACTCTAATATATCTTAACATATACATTCATTACCTATCCGACGACGGCCTCTAGGAACCTCTGCTGATGATGTCAATGGTAAATGCTAAGAAAATGCACTTTTAATGATGTAGCGGCTGACGGACGACGGAGGGCTCTCGTTGGCTCCTTGCTGCTATGCGTGATACCTCTCTGCTCGCATTACACCAGACTGATTCCACTGCATAAAGAAGATTGTTGATGTTGATTATGCTTCTGCTGTGCTGGTCCTGATCCTCTGTGCCGAGATCTACCCAGCAGCTGCCAGTCGGGGGCCAGTGACCTCAATATTCTTGCGTACAAGTGTTGTCGGACGTCCGCAGCACTTGCGCTGTCTGCATATCTCCCGACACCGGCCGGTTGATACCTTCCAAGCGGTATCCTTGTGTATCTTTAGTTTAATTAGTCAAACATTTCATATAAAAAAGACTTTATATGCAAAATATTCCGTACGTTGGGTTCCGCTTTGCACTACTTTTGATTACTTATTACCGTCCTGTCTAGGTGACAAATAGGTTCCTTTAAATGTTAAGAACCAGTCAATAAAGAGCCCAACCTGGATGAAAAACATAGCTAATAGCTACATTTAGTTGCTAAGTTTGGTGGAAACTAGTACGTTAGTTGGGTTTACGGGTTTTGAGGCAAAATCTCAGTTTAACTACCTACTTGCAATTTCTGTATCCGCAAAGTACCAAGCATTTATCTTAAAAAGCCACTGTACAACGAAGCAGATGTTAAAATAAACATGTTAGTCGAAGTTTTGTTAGTCCCTTTTGCTTAATAATTTGTGATGAATTTTCATCAAGTATGGAAATAGTAAATAAAGTAATAAATTCCTTTTATTTTATTTGTTTCGTATTTATTTTACCTGTTATAATGTCCTTTGCTCCATGCCATCCCTTGCCCACAGACGTGCTGTTGGTTACCCCCCCCCTCTCTCTCTCTCTCTCTTTTATATACATCTGCACTGGCACTGCTCAAAGGAGCTTCCTTCCATAGTTCCTCCACCTGCTGCCCCCAACAGATCTACCAGGGGAACAGAGCGAATGCACCCTTTTACTGTCCAGGTCACCAGACATAGAACATCTTGTTGTGCCCGCTCTTTTGTCCCGAGGACTTCCAAGTTGTGGAATTCGTTGCCGGCACATGTTTTCCCTTCTCCTCTGAGCCTCCAAACCTTCAAGTCCAGAATTAACAAGTTGCCTCTTTCCTCCTTGTCGACACCCACGGTACGATAGTATTTAGTCTGTAAGCCCTCGTGGTGTGTTGTTGAAATAATAATAATAATAAAAATGGTATCACCTGCATTTCCTTTTTGAACGGGATTCCTTCCGACAACGGTTAGATTATACCAAACTCCTGGCGTACAATGAATATTTTGCGGAACAGCCAATATAACAATATAGTAAAAAAATCTCTGGACGCAGCAAGTGCGTTATGGTAGCGAATTTTCTTTAAAATATTTTTAATAACAAATGTCTTTCTTTGATGAAAGCAGGCATCAAACTTGGTTGCCTATATAGTAGAAACAATGTACCATATTTCATTGAAATAACTTTATTGTTTGAAAATATATAAACATTTTTCAAAAGTTTAGATGCAACAAATGTGTTATGGAAGTGAATTTCCATAAAAATGTTTTTAATAGCAAATGCTAGCATACATCAATCTGATTACCGGTATAGCCTATGTAGTAGAAATAATGTACTATATTTTATCAAAATTACCTATGGTTTGAAAATATACGAAAAAAATTCGAAAATAAACTTAAATGTTGGTTTTCTATCCAACAAAGCTTACGTTAATAGCAAATTGAGTTATTGAAATTTGAAGGATTTAATGAAAATTCGGTAAATTTGCAGATTAGCTCCCGAACGTTTTTCAACAAATTGTTTTCAGAAACATTACTAGGACCCCACTTGGATGCACAAACCACAAGAAAACTGGAAGTGAATAGGGGTGGTGTGTGGGGTAGGCAGGGTTTAAGGGGGATATGGCTTCAAGATGTGAAAAAGACAGCTTTCAAGCCCACTTTATTCGAATTTTCTGCTCATATTTCCATTTACTACCTACCCCACTCAGCACCCCTGGTCCCGTATGGGGGGTAAGAACAAGAAATTTTTCTTGGGGTTTGTAGTTCCATGGGGGGAGGGGGGCAGGTTTCTGAAAAAAGTTTTTTGAAAAACGTTCGGAAGCTAAACTGCAAATTTACCGAAAATTCGCTACCAAAACGCACTTACTGCGTTCAGATTTTTTTCTTACAAACGCATCATATTTCGATAAAAAATGGAAAAATGCATTAACGAATTTGATCTACGAAAATTAGCCAAAAAAATTATACACCCCTACTCACTCCTGGTCCCGTAACTTCCTTGGGGAGCGTGAACAAGAAATTTTCCTTGGAGTTTGTGGATCCAGGGGGGGGGGGGGGGTGGAGGCTTAGGCAGGTTTCTGAAAACAGTTTTTTGAAAAGCGTTCGGGAGCTAAACTGCAAATTTACCGAAAATTTGCTACCAAAACGCACTTACTGCGTCCAGATTTTTTTCTTACAAACGCATCATATTTAAACAAAAAATGCAAAAATGCATTAACAAATTTGTTCTATGAAATTTAGCATAAAAAAATTATGCACCCTCTACTCACTCCTGGTAGCGTAACTTCCTTGGGGGGTGTGAACAAGAAATTTTTCTTGGGGTTTGTGGATCCAGGGGGGATGGGGGCTAGTTTCTGAAAACAGTTTTTTGAAAAGCGTTCCCACTTTATTCGAATTTTCTGCTCATATTTCTATTTACTACCTACCCCGCTCAGCACCCCTGGTCCCGTATGGGGGGGGTAAGAACAAGAAATTTTTCTTGGGGTTTGTAATTCCATGGGGGGAGGGGGGGGCAGGTTTCTGAAAAAGTTTTTTGAAAAACGTTCGGAAGCTAATCTGCAAATTTACCGGAAATTCGCTACCAAAACGCACTTACTGCGTCCAGATTTTTTTCTTATAAACGCATATTTCGATAAAAAATGCAAAAATGCATTAACAAATTTGTTCTACGATAATTAGCTAAAAAAAAATTATAGACCGTTAAACCATAAACTTCACTAAACCTACAAATAACTCTCCACAAAGCCACCAAACTTAACTAAACTGACAGCCAAAACAACAGAGAAAGGGTCTATTTGAAATGGATATTCTGTAAATATTTTAGTAAAATGAAGGGCAATGACGGTTGAATCTGAAACTTTAGGGTTTGCAGAACACTCTTCTTGCAACATTTTCTTTTCACAAACGGTATTTGTTTCACATTCTTTGCCTAAACATTGCCAATTTTGACGTTTAAAATTGCGAGTTTGACGTTTTGAAAAAAACTCCAAAATTTGTTGCTTTAAGTGCCCATAACTTCTTTGTCTTTAAAGCTAGGGACCTAAATTGTGGTACAGAGTTTACTCTTTATAATATAAACACGTGTACCAAATTTGGTTGCCCTTACTTTGTTACTTCTGGAGATATGAATTTTTTTATAAAGAAAATACAAAATTTTCCGGGAAAACCTGGTCCGATTTTCCTGGCTAACGAACTTATCCAAGCCACTTGCAAAAGGAAGGTACTCTGCTAATTTTATCAAGATCGGTCCATTATTTTTTGAGTTATCGGTCGGATATATATATATATATATATATATATATATATATATATATATATATATATATATATATATATATATATATATATATATATATATATATATATATAAACACAGATCTCCCCATAAGCGAATTTAAAAAAAAAAAATTCGCTAAAAATGAAAATAAAACATATAAGACTAATGACACCTTCAAAATGTCTACGTTATGTATGTCAATATTTAACATAAAGATAGAAATAACCTATAACAGTAATATAACTGTAATAACAATTAGAACAGTAAAATAACTAAACACCAATACTAAAGCAGACTTTATACAATGAAAATATCGACACGCATCAACTCATGATCTTACTACAATTTTTTTTTTTTTTTGAAAAAAAAAAGATCTATTTTGTTTGATTTATTTAATTAAGGCGAAGAATATCCAAGAAAAGGGAATCATTAAATCAGTTGGCTCATTTAAAACAAGGTAGCCATTGTTGTGTATGTGCTTTTTTACTTCTGAAGCTTCACAAAAGTCTACTTTACGATTGTCATTGCAAAAATGTAGTAGTTTTATGCGGTTTTTTACTGTAAATCCATGTTGGGCATCAATAATATGTTTAGCAAATGTAGATTTGAAGACCTTGCTGCAAAAAGGGGGTAACTCCACTTTTTTAGGAAAATGACCTTTCTATACTAAATTGTGTACAAAAAAGTTCTGCATCGTTTGTTGCAAAAACGACGTGAATCCGTGATATACATCACCTTCTAGACCGTTTTATGTACTTATCCCCTAGTATTGCTTGGAGCGAGAATGAGAGTTCTCCGGATTTATCTCCTTTTTGCACCAAGCAATTTTAGTATTCGGTTGACAACAATACCATACATATTGCATTGTTGCGCTTTTTTACGCAGGCATACAACACGCGTTTCTATAAAGTGGTGTGTTTGTTAAAATTGAAGGGTTTTACTGTAAATTTTCTGCGAACAAAAGTAACTATGACTTATACAAGTGAAGTAGAAAGTGAGCCTTTTAGTGCTGGTTCCTCAGATAACTATGAGCCTAGCGAAAAAAGTGAGATTAATAATAGTGATACAGAAAGTGAGATTACTGCCATTTCGACTCGGAGTACATCCGGAATAAAGAAACGGAAATCAAGAAATGAACTTAACTGGAAAAGGAATGTTATGAAAACAAAGCTGGCATCACGCATGGTGCATACTGACTATAAAAAGCAACCAAACGCAGCTAGAGTCTTGGGAGTAGACTGCCGTTGTAAAAAAATGTTTTGGAAAAGTTGACTATGATATGCGGAATGATATTTTATCAAAATTTAATGGTATCGGTGATTAAATTGCACAAGACCGTTATCTGCTTGGTAATATCACGTCTCATACTCCGGTTCGTTCTCGTCGAAAAAAATAATCTCGGCAAACCTCGCGCTGCTGTATATAAATATAGAATTCGAATTGGAAATATTATTGTCGATGTTTGTAAAAAGGCATTTTGCGCCTATCATGGCATTTCTACAAAGCGAGTGGAACTTCTGTCAAAACATTTATCTATTTCAAATGAAATAACGTTACCTAATGAGCATCGAGGAAAGCATCATAATCGACCGAATGCAATACCAGAAGAAATCGTTGAATAAGTCAATCTTCACATCAAAAGTTTCCCAAGACGTGCTTCACACTATAGTAGAAATAAAAACCACAAAACTTGTTACCTGCATCCCGACTTAAACGTTAAAAAAAATGTATGAGTCATATATATCGAAAAATTCGAACCTGACATGAAAATATTATTAGAGGAAAGGAAAGAGAAGACAGCAGATTTCAAACCAAAAGTAACTTACGACTTTTATTTCCGATATTTTAAAGCTAATTTTAAGCTTAAATTTGGTAATCCAAGAACTGATACTTGTCAAGTTTGTGATCAGTTGGAAAATGAGTCTAAATCTAAATCACTCTCAAATGAGCGTCTCAAGCAAATAAAAACTGAGAAAGAATTGCATCATAGAAAAGCGCCATCATTTTTTGAGAATCTGTCCCAGACAACTGCGCTTGCTAAGGAAAATAGCAACATTGAGGTACTATCGTTTGATTATCAGCAAAATATCCCCCTACCAAGAGTTTTATCAGGGGATGTATTTTATTTAAGACAGTTATGGCTTTTCAACTTTTGCATTCACTGTGGGGAAAATGGCATTGCTCACTTTTACGTTTACGATGAAACTGAGGGCAGAAAAACTCCCAACGAACCCATTAGCTTCTTACTACACTATATTGAGAATGTTCTTCATCAAGATGTCGATACTTTATACTTATTCTCGGATAACTGTCGTGCTCAAAATAAGAACCATACAATGGTACAGTTTTTTCATACATTAGTACAATCAGGCCGATTAAAAAAAATACTCATAGATTTCCAGAGCCGGGGCATAGTTTCCTCCCCTGTGATCGCTGCTTTGGGGTACTTGAGAAATAAATAAGAAAAGTTGAAAAAGTATACGTTCCTCAGGAGTATATGCAAATAAAGGCCAAGTCTTCACGTTCATTTTCTATTATAAGGGTCACTCAAGATAAAATTAAAAATTTTGTTGAACACCTAAAGCCTCATTTTAAACGAGTCACAGTGAATAGTAACAGAGAACGATTCAAGATAAGCCAGTACAAGGTCTTTGTTTACTGTTCTGACGTTTCTACCATCCAGTGCAGTAAATATCATGATGTTCGTAAGTTTCGCAATCCAAAGGTCAGCTGTACTGCCCGCATTCCGAAGCTTTACCAGCTTATTGTAACAAACTACCTGTCATATGAAAATGTTATAAAGTTAGCTAATAAATATGTACCTCAGAATGACATTTGGTATTATTAACAGCTAAAATCAGATTACAACAACACCCAGGATAGTGAGACAAACATCATAGACGATGATGCTAATAAATAGCAAGATATTTTTGATGTATTCTGTATTTGTTTATTTCATCGGTATACATTATTTTAGTTTTATTCTCGACTACTTTAGTTTTTGCTTAGGAAATTCATAAATATTATGTAACCGTCAAATTTATTCAATAAAGATTATTCGGAACATGAATCATTTTTGTTTTTTGATGTTCTCTACCAAAAAAAAAATTTTGTGGCAAAAAGGGATAACTCCAACGGTTTTTATTTTTTTGAGTTAAAATTGATGAATATATTGAAACGAACTAGGTGCTTAAAATAGCTAACTAATTCGATGATACTGTAAAAAAAAGGGAAATGATATTTATGAAATTATAGGAAATAAATGTTTTTTCAAATTACTCGAAAACTACTTTTGTGGAATTGTCCCCTTTTTGCAGCAGGGTCTTCATTTGTCTGTGTGGTTATTTCTAAATGCAGAAATATGTTTTTTGTATGAGTGTTAAAATTTCTAGAAGTTTGACCGATGCAGAATGCGTTACAATGTGTACAAGTTAATTTACAAACTCCAGCTTTTGTCCAGAAACAAGATTTTTCTTTCGCGTTAAATAACAAATCACGCATCGGTTTGTAAGATTTGAAAGCTACCTTTGTATTTGTACAGGTATTTTGGGATCTTTCTGAAATGGTTCCAAAATAAGTTATCGAAAGATACCTGCTGTCTTTTTTGTCTCTAATATTTAGATAAATTGACTTAATTGCTGATTTGTATTCTTTTCTCTTTATCATTTTATCTATTATTTTAACAAAGGAGCCATTATTAAATGCTATTTGCTTATCTATTGAAATTTCTTTTTCAAAATTGTTCTGGGACATGGGTATTGAAAATGTACAATGTATCATAGGATGATAGGCTGCCATTTTTTGTGAAATAACCACGCTTACATTTGTAAAACATATTATTGATACTCAACATAGACTCACAGTAAATAACCACGTATAATCACTACATTTTTGTAGCGACAAGCGTAAACTAGACTTTTTGAAGCTCTAGGAGAAAAAAGCACATACACGACATTGTTTTCAATGAGCAAAGTGATTTATTTATTCTCCTTTCTTGGATATTCTTCTCCCTAATTAATTAAATCGAACAAAATAAATCCAACTGGTTTATCAAAAAAGTTATAATAAGATAAGTTGATATGTGTCGATATTTTCATTACTGTTATTATTTAGGTATTTTATTGTTGTAATTGTTATTATAGTTATTACTGTTATATGTTAGTTTTATCTGTATTTTAAATGTTGACATACATCATGTAGACATTTTGAAGGCGTGATTCGCCATTTTTGTTACATTTTCATTTTGATGTTTTTTTATCAAAACATCACAGGATAGCAAATGACCTTGATTTGTAGTTGTCATGATTTCGTACCAATTTAATGTTTTCTGTCTGTGGATGCTGTCAAGCAGCGAAACCGGTTACGGAAACGTTGAAGAACATCCTAGAACATCTAGAATTCAGAAGGGTCACCTGCTCCAGTTATCTTACGCGCTGGATACTTGCTTCATAAACGAAAACACCTACAGTGTAGCCAGAGATGTAGTCTCCAAGTCTATATGTAGTATGGACCCGTTTCGCCAAGTAAGGGCAACAACAACCAATGAATTCTATTAAGTGTGTGGAACTTGGTGTAATATGGGCAATAAGAAAAGAAAGTTGTTTGTTATCACATGATCTATGGATTTCGTGTCAAATTGACACTTCTTCAGAAGCCTACAAAAGAAAAACAATAAATATGGAACAATATAGTTATAAATTATCAACTACCTTACCAATAACTGAACTAAAGTAAAAACTGACAGGTACATAAAAAGACATTGTACGGCAACCTATTGCCTCACATCCAAGCTTGGAGACATTAAAAATTAAAAAGACCGACACAACATGAACAGGCACCTCTATAAAACGTGACTACATTGTCATATTAATAAAAAGATTATTAGATCTTAAAGACATAATAGTGTAATCTCATTGGAATGAATTATTTTTCAACATTTATGACAATTGACAGATATCCCGAATTAAAACCGTAGAGCAAAACTGCGGATGTACACAGAATACCAATCCCATAATCTGACCATAAGCATAGTATATCTGTATCAGCTAAGGAAACGAAAGGTAAACTCCCATTTAGGACAATTGACAGATATCCCGAAGTAAAACCATAGAGTAATAATGCGGATGCACACAGCATACCAACCCTATAATCTGACCATGAGCACAGAATATCTGTATCAGGCAAGGAAAGGAAAGGCAGACTCCCATTGGCTCAACAAAAGCCAACTTAACTATCAACACATGAAGCAGAGCTCTGAAAAAAACAGAACCACAGACATAGTTTTTATTTTATTTTAATTTACATAGACATTAGTCTTCTTGGCAGGATAGTTGCTATATCTATCCAACTGCGATATAGCCAGGAAAATGGTACCAGTTTTTCCGGTAAAATTTTGGGTTTTCTTTCGAAATATTTGAGGAGAAAAAACAAAGTTATTGCATCCAAATTTGATACGCAGGTTTACATTATATACTGTAAATTATATATCAAAATTTAGATCTCCAAGTTAAAAGGAAAGATAAAAAGTCTGGATGCAGCAAGTGCGTTATGTTAGTGAATTTTCATAAAGATGTTTTTACTAGCAAATATGTTTTTTTTGTACGCTGAAGTCGGTATATTTTCGCGACTTTGATCAATCACCGACGCCAGGAAGCAGTTTCATCTTAATATCCTGGAAATTTTGCCGAACCCATGCCTTTCTGTAAGGGGGGGTAGGGATTTTTAACGTGCCCAACATCGCATGGATACGGGACCGACGGCTTTACGTTCCTTGCCTTTTTTTGAAGAAAGCAGTCATAAAATTTGGTTACCAGTATTGTAGTAGTATATCGTAGAAACAATGTTCCATATTTCATTAAAACAATATAATTGTTTGAACATGTAGAAAAATTTGCCGAAAATAAACTTGAAATGCTCCCGAAGAAACTGGTTTCCTGGCCAACGAAGCTTAGGTTAATAGAAACTTGAGCTAATGAAATTAGAAGCAATTAATGAAAGTATAACGCAGTAATTATATAAGATGTAGCTCAAGCAGCCTATAATTAATGTATACAATTTTTTCTCGTATCTTGTATAAATTCAAAGATTCATAATTTAAAAGTGGCGATCTGCTTAATTGTGAGTTGTTTCTACGACAATTCGCCAAAAAATATAACCATTAAACGATAAACTCCCCAACTAAAACTACTGCCAAAGCATCAGAGAAGGCATCTATTTAAAATAAATGTTCTGGATATATTTTTGTAAAACAAAGGATAATGACTTGATTTTTTTTTCCAAGGTAGAAAAGAACTTGAAGCTGACACTTAAGGGTTTGTAAAACATGCTTCTTGCTACTTTTTCTCTACCTAACCCGTATTTTTTACAGGTTCTTAGCCTAAATGTTGCCAACTTTGACGTTTCAAATCGCGACTTTGAAAAGCTTATAACTTTCTTTGTTTTGAAACCTACAGCTCTAAATTTACGTTGTACGTACTTTACTTTTTACGATATAAACTTGCATACTCGGAGCATCGGTGGTTCAGGGGTAAGAACGTGTGCCTATGACCGGAAGGCTACTGGGTTCGATTCCCAGGGTTTCCCTTTTACTTTTTCAGTAGAAACTGTAATAAATTAACATTAACCGAGGTTCTGGTATTGCATTTGAGCAAGTTGAATGTCTGCACGTTCCGTCTTTCGGAGGGGGCGTAAAGTTGGGGGTCTCGTGTCAGTGCGAGGTTGGGCACGTAAAGATCACTACCCCCCTTATAGAGCGGCAGGGGTTAAGCAAAATTTCCAGGATAGTGAGGCGAAACTGCCCCTTCGTGTCGATGATTGACCAGAGTCGCGGAAATACGTCGATGTAAAAAGTAAAAAAACTCGAGTACTCAATTTGGTTGCCGTAACTTTGTTATTTCCCGAGATATAATCATTTTCCGGGGAAAAAAAAGAACAACTTTTTTCAGGACAAACCGGGCCGTATTTCCTGGCGAGCGAACTCATCCAAGCCACTTGGAAAAGGAACGTACTCACAAAATTTAACAAAATCGGCCGATTATTTTTTTGAGTTATCGGTGTGATAAATATAAATATAAATAAATATATATATGTTCAGAAAGATTTCCGCGGTCTTTAATGTGAGACATACTTGGTTCTCGGGTTAAACCGCGTCCAGAATGTATAAAAACTCGACGTTTAGATTGACAAAGGTCTCTCTGAGGCCTAGGGTTGAACACACTGAGACGTCACAGACGATCTCCGGAGAGATCTGGGGAGTAGGCAGATTGAGGCCTTAGAGTGTCCTTATATATTTCCTTTACCCACCTTTGTCCACCTTTCTAAGGAGTAGGCAGATTGAGGCCTTAGAGTGTCCTTACATATTTCCTTTACCTCTTGAAAATGGCTCCAAAACATGAGCCGAAACGTCGGGTTTCATAAATTCTGGACGCGGTTTTACCCGAGAACCAAGTATGTCTCATATATATATATATATATATATATATATATATATATATATATATATATATATATATATATATATATATATATATATATATATATATATATAATTGAGACTGACCTTGGATATGTGTTCTAAATTTTTTCAAAATTTAAAAGTCGGTCTCCTCATTAGTGAGTGTTTTGAAGAAAATTCACTAAAAGTTATAAACATTTAAACAAAAACATTTTTGGTGCCACTGGAGGTCACAGCACTGCACAGAACTAAAATGTTTGTGTTAAACAAAATCTATTAAATAGTACATATAAATATTAATTGTCTTGGCGCATATTTATATAATTTTCTTAAAAAAAATTAGGTAATTTCTATGAAAATTCGCAACCATAACGCACTTGCTGCGTCCAGACATTTTTAAATGCAGCATGTTACGATGTTAAGACTATTGGTTTTTATTCTAGATCAATTGCAGGTGTGGTTCACTTTTATCCTGGAAAAAAGCATCCTATAATGATAATCGACAGTTACGAATTCATCGTGAACAGACAAACAATGAACAAAGATAGAACTTTGTGGATTTGTAAAGTGCATGCCAAATGCAAGTGCAGAGCTAAAGCATCGACGTTTGGGAAAACAATCAAATTATACAAGCAACATTCTCACCCACCAACTGTAACTAATCAGATTACTGAAGCTCTCATTTCACAAGTTGTTAACATTATCAGAATGTAGAAAACTTTATGTTAGCAGATTGTAAAGGAGTCATTGTGAAATAAAATAAGTTGAGTCCTAGCATTTATGAGTTTATTTGTAGTAAACTTATTTGTATTAAGTGTTATTTGTATGCTTTTCTGGCTGAAACTTCATCGGTTGTAATCAAACTTTTCTTATTATTTTGTTGTGTTTCTTAAAACATTGTGTACGACAGGGTCGCCATCTCAGTGCGGAACCAGGTAGTATTTTGTCACGACAGCTCCAAATAACACAAAATGTTATAAAATGGTGACTTCAATGTCCATAATAAGGAATGGCTAGGATCTTCAAAAACCGATACACGAGGGAGATCAGCGGTGGCCTATGCAGTCAGCAATTCTTAAGCCAATATGGTTCAGCAACCTACTTACTTTCCTCGCATCCCAACACACAGCTCAAATCCCTTGGATCTCCTTCTTGCTACAAAACCTGAATGCTACAAGATATCAGTCACCGCCCCAATTGGTCGCTCAGACCACGGCATGGTTACTGCTTTCTACGCAATGCAACCCGAGGTCACACAGTCATCACACCCACGTATCGTTTGGCACTACAACTCCGCAAACTTGGACGAAATGCGGGATTACGTTTCCTCATTTCCATGGGCGTCTGTCTGCTTCTCTCATCCTGACCCGTCTGATATCTCACAAAACGTCACCGAAATTATCCAAGCTGGCATGTAATTATTTATTCCACGTACACAGAAAACCTCTTCAGCCACTCAAAAGCCCTGGTTCTCTAAGTCCTGTGACAAGTCCCGACTTCAAAAGGTCAAAGCTCACAAAACGTTTCTACACAATCGCAGTCAAGAAAACCGTCAAGCATTTAACGACGCAAGAGACCGCTATGTCCGCATTCTTTCTGAAGCAAAAAACTCGTTTAATAGCCACATCAAAAACAAAGTCCTCTCAAGCTCCAACGGCAGCAAACCCGTCTGGACCCTTGCTAAATCTATTGGGAATAATTTCCGCAAGAGCACGTTCCCACATCTTGTCTCAGAGGACGAAATGGTTTCTACCGCCCTGGGCAAGGCTGAACTTTTTGCCACGTTGTTCGCCGGCAATTCTACTCTCAACGCACCTCCAAATGTTCAACCACCAACAGTCCTCAATGTCGCGCATAAAGTGATAGATATCATTTTCAAAACTGAAAAGGTACGAAATATGCTCTCTTCTCTTAATACCAAAGAAAGCCTCTGGCCTTGAGGAGATCCCAGCAATTGTTCTAAAAAAATGCGCACCAAAACTTGCTCCTGTCCTGACTCGACTGTTTCAGATATCTTATAATAAAGGCATATTCCCTAGTAACTGGAAAACTGCTCGAGTACAACCCATCCCCAAGAAAGCATCCAAAGCGCTTCCCTGCAACTACAGGCCCATTTCTCTCCTTTCAGTCGTCTCTAAAGTGATGGAAAAGTATATAAACACCGAATTACTAAAATTTCTTGACAAACACAGTCTAATCCACGACAGGCAGTATGGATTCCATCAACGCAGATCGCCTGCCGAACTCCTTTCCTTTGTCACCCATTCTTGGAACAAGTCTATGGAACAACACGGTGAATCCCAGATTGTTGCTCTAGATATATCCAAAGCATTCGACCAGGTCTGGCACGCAGCGCTGCTTAATAAACTTCCGGCCTATGGCCCACCACCAAAACTCTGTATGTGGACAGCAAATTTCCTCTCCAACAGGAGCATATCTGTGGTTGTGGATGGCCATTCCTCTAAATTGTATCCAATCAATTCAGGAGTTCCTCAAGGTTCAGCTTTAGCCCCTACTTTGTTTCTTCTCCACATCAATGACCTCCTCTCGAGCACATCCAACCCAGTTCACAGCTACGCGGACGACAGCACCCTCCATTCAAATATAAAATATTCTAAGCCTGTCTCTTTAGCCCACTTAGATAAGGATCGCAGACTCATGGAGGGTTCTGTCTCCGTGGATCTCCAAAAAATATTAGACTGGGGAAGTAGACATTTTGTACAATTCAACCCCACCAAAAGTAAGTCTTGCTTTCTTTCTCACAAGAGATACACCAGCACTAGACCCATCACAATGAACAACCAAGTTATTCAAAGTAATTAGTCCTTTTCTCTTGTTGGCATTTCTGTGGATCGAAATCTTAATTGGCACCAACATGTCACATCAATTGCAGAAGAGGCTGCTAAGAAATTAAGTTTCCTCTTCCGGGCTCGCAAATACTTTTCACCAGCTAATCTCTATACCTTATATACTTCACAAATAAGGCCAAACCTCGAATACTGCTCCCACATCTGGGGTGCCGCTGCCGCTTCTACACTCGCTATCCTGGACTCCATTCAAAAGAGAGCTATACGTCTCATCGGTGACCCTACCCTCACCCAAAGGCTGCCATCCCTTGCCCACCGACGTGCCGTTGGTGACCTCTCTCTCTTTTATATATATCTGCACGGGCACTGCTCAGAGGAGCTTTCCTCCATAGTTCCCCCACCTGCTGCCCCCAACAGATCCACCAGGGGAACAGAGCGAATTCACCCTTTTACTGTCCAGTTCACCAGACATAGAACATCTTGTTATGCCCGCTCTTTTGTCCCGAGGACTTCCAAGTTGTGGAATTCCTTGCCGGCACATGTTTTTCCTTCTCCTCCGAACCTCCAAACCTTCAAGTCCAGAATTAACAAACTGCCTCTTTCCTCCTTGTCAACACCCACGGTACGATAGTATTTAGGCTGTAAGCCCTCGTGGTGTATTGTTGAAATTAAAAAAAAAATTAACTATGGAAAGCCGATCTTTGCATCGACCATTAAAAACACATTAAGCAACGTTAACCGTTAGGTAACCAATCACAAGCTACCTAATAGAGTTAGTACTTAAGTAGCCAATAAGCGGTCTCTCACATATACGTTTGATCCCTTCCCCTTTCGGCCTCGAAGTGAATAAAAACCCCTGCATAGGAAAAATATGACCAAGTTTCAGGTTTCTAACATAATTTCTTCAGTTCTTATTCCGAGACAGTTTTCTATTCCTAGTGCAACGCGCTTTTCTACAAATTTCTACAATTAAATCTTCGTTCAAGTATTTTAAATTAAACGCCAGTGTACAATTTTCGTTGGAATTCTTCATGTCGTATTTCATTTGTTAATTGCACAGTAAAATCAATGAAAAACGTGGACAAGGTTTACGTATTTTTTTAGATAATAATTACTGGATAAGTAACAGTGTAAAAAGTGTGTGTGTGTGTGTTTTGTTTCTTTAACGTCGGCCTATTTTCGCGACTATGGCCAATCACCGACGCCAGGGAGCAGTTTCACCTCACTATCCTGGAAAATTTGCCGAACCCCTGCCTTTCTGTAAGGAGGGTAGGGATCTTTATCGTGCCCAACATCGCATGGATACAGGACCGACGGCTTTACGCCCCTCCGAAGGGCGGAACGTGCAGACATTCAAATTGCTCAAATACAATGCCAGAACCTCGGTTTATATTAATGTTACAGTTTATATTGAAAAAGTGAAAGGAGAACCCTGGGATCGAACCCAGTACCCCACGGCTCAGAGGTACACGTTCTTGCCCCTGAACCACCGAGGCTTTGAGTGTAAAAAGTGTAAGTCGTCAATATATTGAGTTCTACCTAACTTCCTGTATTTATTATTTTACATCAGAAACCGGTATAAGTGATACAATCAATTTGTCACCGACCTAAGGGTAAGTGACAATGGGTGGAGTAGAAAAGACAAATGGCATGCATAATAAGCCAAAGGCTGCGGTGCTATCGGGGCGGCAAAGACGCGGACGAGCCCTAAGGAAAAAATATACATCGGCAGCTGGGGGTTCGCGAGACTTATGCTCTGGGCGCATATACCACGGCATTCGAGACGGGGGGTACGCTATCCTGTAAGGAACCAATCGACAGGATGTGAGGATGACCCCCCAAGAAATGTGTATACATTTGCTCGGATAGTCAGGCGGTCCTCCGGACAGTCTGCGCGGCCAGAATTAGGTCAACACTGATTCAGGAGTGCGCTGACACACTTAAAGGTCTAGCCAGAACAAAGGAGGTGCAACTTGTGTGGGTTCCGGGACACTGTGGCCTAGCGGGGAGTGAGGTGGCGAATAATCTCGCAAGACTTGGTTGCCGGCGGTCGTTCTGTGGCCCTGAGCCTGCGATAGGCATAAATAGGAAGACGGTCTCTGTCGCCTTAGACAGGTGGACTGAGTAGGCCATGGAGGGGCACTGGGGTTTGGCCGGTGGCTGCAGGCAGGCGAGGGACTTCGTGGAGGGGCCGGACAGAAACAAGACTGTCTGGCTACTTGGTAGGAGTCGACCGGCGCTTCGCAGCATCCTTGGGGTGCTGACGGGTCACTGCGCTCTTAGAAGACACATCACATTGATAGGTGTCGAGAGGGGTCTCATTTGCCAGGAATGCGGCGAGAATGAAGAGACGTCTTACCACTACCTGTATGGATGTGAGGCTTTTGGGAGTCTTCGAGCAGAATTGTTCGGTTCGAGGACTCTGCAGAGGAACCAGGTAAGCACGTTCCAATGGAAGACAGTCATGGCCTTCATTTCGAGGTCGAGGCGGTTTAGCGACGGAACCGAGGAAGTGTAGAGCATGGTTGCTGGGTTGGCAAAAGGGGCCCCTTCTGGCCTACTTGACTGGCTTAGCCTCCTTACCACTGCTACTACTACTAAAGGGAAAAAGAGTAGAGTAGATTAGATTAGGTTTTATTGTGAGGGGGCTATTCTAGTCCCTCCACGGCGACCTTAGGTCTATTGTAGCTCACATCTAATTATTTAGATTTCACCCATCAATTCCAGCTCCCTGAGGGAGTCGATCTTTTCTTGAGGGTGAGAGTTTGTTTGGCAGGTGTACTGCCATCTGAGTAAAGTCGCTTGCCCGTTTCGAAGCTCAAAGAGAGATAACATCTCTCCGAGTTCGTCTGGACCCGACATCCGTCAGTGCGATATCTCGAGCAGCATCTAATCTCCAGTTGTAATCCACCCCTAGAGATCTCAGCTCCCCTCAGGCTCGTCTAAACCTGACAGCTAACAGTGTTAGACTCAAGGCAACATCCCATCGAGTCCCGCTCTCGAACATCACCCCAGCGAGGCCGTCCGTCCGTTTTGTAGCACACAGTATGGGCTCCAAACTCCGGGTGTTTACCACTCATCAGAGATCAGAGCCCCCGGGACGTCTGGACACACGACACACGCCAGGGCTCAATCTAGGGCGGTATCATCTGTAACCCCCCTCCCGAGTAACAACCAAGCGAGGCCAATTGTCAGTCTCTGAGACCACAGTGGAGGCGTCAAACTCCGGGTGCATATCCCTGCCCAGAGATATCCGCCTCCCCTCAGCCTTAGCTGCACCAGACCCCCTCCAGTGTTTCATTGACTCGAGTCGGTATCATGAAGTCCCGCCCTCGAGCAGCATCCAGGCGGGGTCGTTAGCCTGTATCGATGCGCACAAAGTAGGCCCAAGTCTTCAGGTGTAATCCACCCCTAGAAACCCCAGCCACCTCCCGGTTCGTCCAGGCCCAACACCTGCCAGCGTTAGCTTAAATTTCACCCAATAAATCGAGCTTCCGACAGGAGACGACACTGCGAGGTGAAACTTTGTTTGACAGATATACAGCCATCTGAGCAAAGTCGCTTGCCCGTCTCAAAGCTCAAAGAGAGATAACCTCCCTCCGAAGTCGTCTGGACCAGACATCCGTCAGTGTTTAAATCGGAGCAGTATCATAAAGTCCCGCATCCGAGCAGCATCCAAGTGAGGTCGTTTGTCCGTTTCGAAGCTCACAGAATAGGCCTCAACCCTTAGTTGTATTCCACCCCTAAAGATCTCAGCTCTCCTCCGGGTTCGTCTAGACGCAACACCCACCAGTGCTAGACTCCAGGCGACATCCCATCTAGTCCAGCTCCCGAGAATCGCACAAGCGAGGCCGTCCGTACATTCCGAAGCACACAGTGAGGGCCTTAAACTCCGAGTGTTTACCACTCATCAGAGTTGTTAACGCCCTCCGGGTCGTCTAGACACACGACACCCGCCAGCACTCAACCCAAGGCGGCACCTATCCGGAACCCCGCACAACCAAGCGCGGGAAACCGTCCATTTCTAAGCCCAGAGTGGAGGCCTCAAAACCCGGGTGTACATCACCCACCCCAGAGATATCCGTCTCCCTCCAGGCCCACCTGGACAAGATCCCCGCCAGTGTTTGATTCCAATTAGTCGCCTTTTACGACAGGCAGGAGTTACCTTGGGCCTACTCTTTAAGTTAGTTCCCGGACCCACAGGGGACAAAAAAAAGTAAGTGAGAAGAGTGGTTTAAGCTACTCTCAACCTTTATTGTGGAAGCACAGCAGCAGTCCACACTACTCATTAAAGAATCTACAATCAACTAATCTACACAAAGGCCTTGTTTGGCTTTGAGCGTAACGACTAAAAACTTGGGAAAAGTATTTTTGGTAAGTAACCGCAGTTTGATTCTTTTCTCATGTGTGTTTTTTGTTACAGGAATAGTACATTTTTACCCAGGCAAAAAGCATCCTATAATGGTCTTTAACAACCACGAGTTCATAGTGAAACAAAAAATGTTAAACAAAACGAGTTGGATATGCAAATTCCACATGAAATATAAATGCAGGGCCAAGGCATCGACTTTTGGAAAAACTCTGGAACTATATGATTGTCATTCTCATCCACACATCATCAGAGAAAATACTGACGCCTTGCTATCTCAGGTTGTGAACGTTACTAGACGATACTGATTATTTGGTTGATAATCATCATATACATTTGTAGAAGCAATGCAATAAATTTTTGATTCTCGGTGATTTTGAATTATTTATTACACATGACACTGCGCTGCTGCTAGTTGAGATAAAATCATGTAGTGTATCCATCTTTCTTTTCTTCTGTTTAAATTTACATTACACAGGTCGCAAAATTGAGTACAACTTACGTTTTTTCCTACAAAAATGTCCAAATAACTCCAAAAGTTGGCTTCTACCCTCATTTTTATTGTGATATTTGTCATCTACACCCTAAGACACGTCTATATACAAAATTTCAGAAAAATCGAACACGCGTGGCGAAAGTAAACCTTTACCAAATTGTTTACTGGCTGCGATGTTTTATGCTCAAAAATATCAATCTGGGAATCATCTAGACAACAGAGTTATGCAGAGACTGTTGCAGGTATTTCTTAGAACGGGAAGTGTTGCGTACGAAAAAATCAACAGACAAAAGTATGTCACTGAAAGTGATGAAAACGAATTTGCGGTAGGTAATTGGCGCTGGCTACCTTGGTTGTTATATCACAGAACACTTAGACCCTGATAAAGAGATAAAGTGCAGAATTGAAACAGCGCGCTTAACTTTCATGAGAATGAAATCATTTTTCTCTAACGACAACTTAAATCTAAGATTGCGTCAAAGAATGATCAAATGTTATATTTGGTCCGTGTTGTTGTATGGAGCTGAGACCTGGACTCTGAGGGCTGCTACGATCAGTCGACTGGAAGCGTTTGAGATGTGGTTGCACAGAAGAATGCTTCGAATACCCTGGACAGCTATGCAGACCAACGAAGCAGTATTAAATAGAGCGAATGCCGTCCGTGAATTATTTGTTACTATTAAGGTGCGAAAGATATCATACCTGGGACATGTTCTTAGAGGAGACCGATACAAGGTGCTCCAGCTTATAATGAAAGGTAAAATCGAAGGCAGCCGAGGAATTGGAAGGAAACAGATGTCATGGCTAAAGAACATTCGCGATTGAACAACTATTCAGATTAGCCGAAAACCACGAACAACTCGCCAATGTAATTACCAACGTTAGGGGGACCTGATATGGCACCGAAAGAAAGAATTGGCGCTGTGGTTGAAACTCCCCATACAAGTCAGCGTAACATAAGCAGGGAAGTAGGCGTTAGCAGACGAAGTGTTGGAAGAATAATCAAAAGCGAAAAATTTCATCCATATCATATTCAGTTACATCGATAATTGATGTTGATTTAATTCGATGAATTGATTTTTGCTTGTGGGCCCTTGACAACGTTGGTGAGAATGAAAATTTCTTTGACAGTATTAAATAGAGCGAATGCCGTCCGTGAATTATTTGTTACTATTAAGGTGCGAAAGATATCATACCTGGGACATGTTCTTAGAGGAGACCGATACAAGGTGCTCCAGCTTATAATGAAAGGTAAAATCGAAGGCAGCCGAGGAATTGGAAGGAAACAGATGTCATGGCTAAAGAACATTCGCGATTGAACAACTATTCAGATTAGCCGAAAACCACGAACAACTCGCCAATGTAATTACCAACGTTAGGGGGACCTGATATGGCACCGAAAGAAAGAATTGGCGCTGTGGTTGAAACTCCCCATACAAGTCAGCGTAACATAAGCAGGGAAGTAGGCGTTAGCAGACGAAGTGTTGGAAGAATAATCAAAAGCGAAAAATTTCATCCATATCATATTCAGTTACATCGATAATTGATGTTGATTTAATTCGATGAATTGATTTTTGCTTGTGGGCCCTTGACAACGTTGGTGAGAATGAAAATTTCTTTGACTTATTTTCAGACGAGAGTACATTTCATAGCACGTATCTAGTAGGTATAAAGAATTATTACTATTATGTTCAGTGACCAAGGTATATATATATATATATATATATATATATATATATATATATATATATATATATATATATATATATATATATATATATATATTAGATAGGTTGTCTGGTAACTCTTGACTAATTTCTTGAAAAACAGTCTAATCCACGACAGGCAGATGGATTCCGTCAGCGCAGATCGACTGCCGACCTCCTTTCCTTTGTCACCCATTCTTGGAACAAGTCTATGGAACAACAAGGTGAATCCCAGATTGTTGCTCTAGACATATCAAAAGCATTCGACCAAGTCTGGCACGCAGCGCTGCTTAATAAACTTCCGGCCTATAGTCTACCACCAAAACTTTGTACTTGGACAGCAAATTTCCTCTCCAACAGGAGCATATCTGTTGTAGTGGATGGCCATTCTTCTAAACTGTATCCAATTAATGCAGGAGTTCCTCAAGGTTCAGCTTTAGCCCCTACTTTGTTTCTTCTCCACATCAACGACCTCCTCTCTAGCACATCCAACCCAGTTCACAGCTACGCGGACGACAGCACCCTCCATTCAAATATACAA
Organism: Tillus elongatus; assembly: GCA_964006375.1. NCBI lineage: Eukaryota > Metazoa > Arthropoda > Insecta > Coleoptera > Cleridae > Tillus > Tillus elongatus. Next base: position 319,143,739 of record OZ023262.1, on the reverse strand, counting down.
TATTCTAAGCTTGTCTCTTTAGACCAATTAGATGAGGATCGCAGACTAATGGAAGGTTCTGTCTCCGTGGATCTCCAAAAAATATTAGATTGGGGAAGTAGAAATCTTGTACAATTCAACCCCACCAAAACTAAGTCTTGCTTTCTTTCTCACAAGAGATACACCAGCCCTAGATCCATCACAATGAACAACCAAGTTATTCAAAGTAATGAGTCCTTTTCTCTTGTTGGCATTTCTGTGGATAGAAATATTAATTGGCACTAACATGTCACATCAATTGCAGAAGCGGCTGCTAAGAAATTAGGTTTCCTCTTCCGGGCTCGCAAATACTTTTCACCAGCTAATCTCTATACCTTATATACTTGACAAATAAGGCCAAACCTCGAATACTGCTCCCATATCTGGGGTGCCGCTGCCGCTTCTACACTAGCTATCCTGGACTCCATTCAAAAGAGAGCTATACATCTCATCGGTGACCCTACCCTCACCCAAAGGCTGCCATCCCTTGCCCACCGACGTGCCGTTGGTGACCTCTCTCTCTTTTATAGATATCTGCACGGGCACTGCTCAGAGGAGCTTTCCTCCATAGTTCCCCCACCTGCTGCCCCCAACAGATCTACCAGGGGAACAGAGCGAATGCACCCTTTTACTGTTCAGGTCACCAGACTTAGAACATCTTGTTCTCTCATCTTGCCCGCTCTTTTGTCTCGAGAACTTCCAAGTTGTGGAATTCCTTGCCGGCACATGTTTTTCCTTCTACTCCGAACCTTCAAGTCCAGAATTAACAAGCTGCTTCTTTCCTACTTGTCGACACCCACGGTACGATAGTATTTAGGCTGTAAGCCCTCGTGGTGTGTTGTTGAAATTTAAAAAAAAATCAGAGAGGGGAGCGGGAATGCGTCACATGTATTCCAAATTTAAATCTAGTGGAATAATAGTACATTGAATATTGAAATCAGACGGCATTTTCATGTTCGTCTTTCAAAGTTATGTTCTTTTTTATATTTAATAACAAGTTAAAATCAAATTTTTTTTTCACATAGTAACAGAAAATATAAAAATTTGGGATGCTAATCGATTACAAATTAATGGATTCAATTAATTGGTCTCGAAAAGGATTAAAAAAATTAATAACTATTTATGAAATTATAAATTTATAATGTCTCAAAGTGGACATAATGGTTTTCTTCTAAACCACAACCTAGGTTTTTAGTTTTTAGTGAATTTCTATTAAACAAAATTTACTAATAGATAGGTATCGATGGTGAGACTTTGCAAAAAAATTTTCAAATGACCGCGGACTAGAACCCCTAGAACCCATATCCGGGGTCAGTTTCCATTTTTATATGTTTATATATATATATATATATATATATATATATATATATATATATATATATATATATATATATATATATATATATATATATATATATATATATATATATATATATATATATATATATATATATATCCATCTGATATCTCAAAAAATCATCAACCGATTTCGATGAAACTCGAGAGGTGCCTTTCTTTTATTAATGGCTTGGATGAGCTCGTTAGTTAGGAAAATCGGACAAGGTTTTCCGCAAAAATTTTGAGTTTTCTTTCGAAAAAAGATTTTTTCTCCGAAAATAACAAATCTGTTTTAATGAAATTTAATGGATATGTTGCCTTGGGAGAGACCTTGCTACGTACTAAAACTCAACTTTCTAAGTTTATATAAAATTGAGTTATTTAAATTTTGAATTTTCTTTCGAAAATAATTTTTTCTCCGAAAATTACAAACCTATTTTAATGAAATTTGGTGGTTATTTTGCCTTAGGAAAGACCTTACTACGTACCAAAATTAAGCTTTCTAAAAATTGAGGTATTCAAATTTGAAGCATTTAACAAAAATTCACTACCATAACGCGCTTGCTGCGTCCCGATTTTTTTTAATAGTTAACGAATTTACCTGGATATTAAATAATTAACATGCAACTAATCACAATTAGTAAATTATTTAAACTTATAATATTTAGGTAGGTGTGTATTTTTACACATACAAAATAGTAGGTTTATAATTTTTACAATCAATTTATAAGCAAAAAAACTCAGACATCTTATATTTAATTTTAAAATAATAGTAAATTGTGCTAGCCCAATAAGTAAGTTATAAATATATAATAATACTTGGTAAATTTTCAGATGAGGTCACGAAGGGCTTTTAGAATTTTTTTTCAGAAACGTGCTTAGAACCTGTCTTGAATGCATAAACCAGAGGACAAATTTCTTACAAACAACCCCCGAAAAATTTACGGGACCAGGAGTGAATATGGATGATGGATGGGGAGGAAGAAACGAAATATAGAAAAAAACAGCGTAGCCGGATCTCTATTCCATTATTATTATTCCATTTTGCAGCTATACCTCCTTAAAATCATGTTTACCCCGCACATAATCCCATTTTGCCTCAGGTCCAGTACCTTTCTTGTGGGTTGTTCCCCAGAAATTTTTCTTGCGGTTTATCCAATGAAGGTTGTATGCATGCATTAGTGGAAGGAAAATCTCCAGGACGAAACATCCACCCCCACCCCCGTCCCATGCTGGCATAGCCCTACCCCGACACGAGAGGGTTCTTCCCCTTCTGCAAGTCTACAACCACCCTCAATGCATAAACCGCAAGAAAACATTCTTGGGAAAACCCCCAAGAAAGTTACAGGACCTGATCTATGCGGGATAAATAATATTTTAAGGAGGTGTAGCTGCAAAATGAGATAAAGGCAGCTGAGATAGGAACAGCTGTTGTTTCCAATTCTTCATTTATACTTCCTTTTTATCTTCTTCCCCGCCAAGCACCCATATTCACTCCTCGTAATTGGGGGGAAAATTTTTCTTGTGATTTATACATCCCAGTGGGTTTCTCAGCATACTTCTGATTTTTAAAAATAAAACCCTCCGTGAGCTTATCTGTATTATACCTAGTATTTTATCTTTACTCCCTTTGGAAAAGAAAAGAAGGAAAGTTTGTCTCCACTTTTCATTGCCTTTTTAGAATTACTTTTGTACATTAATACACTACAAACAACTCCACCTTGTATAGTGACGAAAATCCACAACACGTCTATACAACTTATCATCAGCACAGATGGAGTATTAATGTTTGGGCCAGAATTTTAGTAGGACGCATAATAGGGCCTTACGTTTTTAACAGGAACTTTAACGATCAAATATTCCTAAGATCTCTAGAAGATGATTTGCCAGAGCGTTTAGAATATATCTCAAGAGGTATTTAACGGTGGATGTGGTTCCAATTAAACGGTGCTCCTGCCTATTTTGAAATCAGTGTACGGGAACATTTAACAGAAGTTTCTCCAATCAATGGATAATACGAGAAAGCCCAAGAATATATAGGGTGCTTTTATTTACAATAACTACTTCCATATAACCGAAAGTGTCACCATTATAAAAGTGTTTTAACGGAAATGCACATATTGACGTTAGTATATGACCAAATTTTAAAAAAAATCCAACATCTAATTTTCGAGAAATCTATCCCCACAGCTCATCGTGGGACATTCGACATGCAACAAAATGAATGAACCTCGCAAATGGATTCCAGAGACTCTCCAAACTCGCTCTCATGTATAGAAAAGTCGTTACCTCTCTAAAAGCTATTTTTTAAATGAAAATTCGCTAAAGATATGTGATAATGGCCGACTTGCAGTATCAGACATCAAGATGCTTGTGTAAAGTGGAAATTTTTAATCCTACTATCTCTGTACATTTATGTTTTTCGATGTATTTGGCCACAATGGTATGAGAAATTATCTCGCTCAAAGCTGGTCGCAGAACAGAAAACCTTGGTTTTACCTTTTATGCATTATTCTATTTAAATAGCTCTTAAAGAGTTGGGCTTGTCGCAAATTCTCCAAACATAAACGTGGATTGTATTCGCAATATGCATCACCTAGCACACAATATAAGGAATGGGCTCTATTCATGTAGGTTTTCTGTTCTATGATAAGGAACAACGCTCCACCATGTATATGCTGTTTCCTACAGAAAATACTGGCCAGATTATACCCCTTTGTATATCAAAACTTTTTACACCCTTCTGAGATACGTTATACACAAGACATCTATGTTACTATCTTTTAAATAGGATTCCAAACGATTCATTTTATTGCATATGCCATTAATATTTAAATTCAAAAGTGTCCCCGCACTTACCCCGCATGCTGCCCCCTTCATTGTTTTTTTTTGATCGGAAAAAGCAAAACTGTTTTACCACTACGCCACTGGGCCATGTCTGTGGTTTGTTTAAAACTTCCATTAGCGCTAGATTTGCACCCACCTTAAATGAAATACTGTTGGCTTCTTCCCTTTGTGACAGAATTTCTACTGAAAACTTATTATTTAGAAATTTTTCGTGTAAATAATTTTTTATATTTTCTGATGTTTATTTAACAACTTAATGACTTAATTTTTGTCACCTATTTGCTTTTCTTCCATTTCTTGTATAAGTCTCTCTGTTGACTTTAACTTTACCTGGGTAACTTGCAATTCATTTTGTAGACGAATAACAGGTAAACAAACTTGGAGTCATACCCTGGTCTTTTGTATTGTCCACCGAATCCATATAAGTCCCCCTTTTCGGTGTGCGCATGCGTGTGCTGTCAGTGGGTGACAGATGACATTTAACCTGTCAGATGTCACCATCTGTCATCTGTCAGCGGGTGACAGATGACGTCTAACCTGTCAGCTGACGTCAAATGTTCCAAGATGGCCGCTAGCGCAGTTCCGCTTGCCGCCCATGTGGGAATTTGTGGTTATGGCTATACACACGTGTTGTTGGTTGAACAGGTGCCGGCTACCCGCGTGCTAAGAATGTTGGGTTATGTTTGTTAGGAGCTCAACACGTGTTAATTTGAGGTTAAGTCTGACATATAAGCATTCTGCTTCCCGCTACCCAACTGTTTATTTGTTCGCTAAGTCTTCCGAAGTGTTGTATGTTATGTCGGCTACCCGCTAGCCGAATGTTGTTATGACATATAAACTTACCACGTGTTGTAGTGGCGAATGTTAGGTTATGTTTGTTTGTTAGGTGCTGACCACGTGGCATTTTGTGGTTATGTTTGACATATGTTGAATGTTCATTTGTTTGTTAAGGTTATGTCTAGCTTGTAGCGTACGCTTTTCTCTAAACGAGAAGAATTATTAACGTCATTAAAGTTGTCTGTCTGTCTCTCTCTATCCCCCCTCTCTCTGTGTGTCACGTTTGTCTATGATATGTATGTGTGTGTGTAAAGTTCAACAGTTGAATATGAGAACATTCCTCAGCATCCAGCGACTTCCATAATTTGGAATGTACCCATGTTCAACTGTTGAACTTTACACACACAGAGACACAAATTTTTAATAAAATTCAAATATGCCGCCAAAACTGAGTAACATAGCAAGCATACAACAACAAACGAACACGATAGCACACCATCAGAACCTAACATACAAGACTTAACCTTAACAAACAAATGAACATTCAACATATGTCAAACATAACCACAAATTGCCACGTGCTGAGCACCTAACAAACAAACATAACCTAACATTCGCCACATATAACACGTGGTAAGCTTATATGTCATAACGACATTCGGCTAGCGGGTAGCCGAAATAACATTCAACACTTCGAAAGACTTAGCAAACAAATAAACGGTCGGGTAGCGGGAAGCATAATGCTTATATATCAGACCTAACCTCAAATTAACACGTGTTGAGCTCCTAACAAACAGCCTAACATTATCAGCACGCGGGTAGCCGGCACCTGTTCAACCAACAACACGTGTGTATAGCCATAACCACAAATTCCCACATGGGCGGCAAGCGGAACTGCGCTTGCGGCCATCTTGGAACATGTGACGTCAGCTGACAGGTTAGACGTCATATGTCACCCGCTGACAGATGACAGATGGTGACAGCTGACAGGTTAGATGTCACCTGTCATCCACTGACAGCACACGCATGCGCACACCGAAAATGGGGAGGGGCTTAGCTTACACCCACTCCTTCCACAAATGTCTCCACCAGTTCTTTTTGCTTGTCCTTTACTGTTATGACAACATCCGCTGCGTATCCTTGGACTATAAATCCTGTACCACTCAATGTAGTCATAGAATTATCAACATGAAGCGACCACGGCAGAGGGATACTAACTTTGACACTTATTATAAGGTCCATCACCATGTTGGATCAAATTGTTCGTTGATACCCGAAAGTTTTATGTTTGGCAAGTTTAATATTTGATTTGTAATATTTGAAAATCAATAAGTTATGATCAATTTTGCGAATAAAATAAATTGTGTAACAATTGTTTTTAATTTCAGATCTTATTTACACATATCCCGCTAAGAAATACCCATGTATTGTTCTGAATGGTTTTCGGTTTAGAATAGAGCGTAAATTTGATACAAAAACTGTTTGGTGCTGTCAGTTGAAAAACAAATACCGCTGCAAAGCCAGGTTTTATACCTATGGACATACTGTGGATATAAAATCATACCAGCATACCCATGAAGCAGATAGTTCACTGAAATTATGTAATTTGATACCTCAGAGAGTAAACATTATAAATACTGGACGCTACAAACATATATTACCTGTGAGGCCAAAAAACTAAATAATTTAAAGGTGGTGATATTGGAATTAAAATGTATTACTTTTATAATGTTAGAAATAAACATTGTCTGCAGCACTATATATTTCTTTTAATTGTTTAATTGTATTTCTTTTCCAATTTATTAAAATCAATTTTATAGTTTCAATTGTAGTTGCAGTGGAAATGCAATTGTTTCACTTCGATTTTAAACAGCCCACCTGATGGTAGTACAGGGTTATTCATTATAACTTACCTACCCTTCATCATCGTTATTATTGCCTATAGAAAGAAAAAGTTGCTATCAAAAGTACACTGGCGTGGAGATTTCAGGAGGTACAATATATATATATATATATATATATATATATATATATATATATATATATATATATATATATATATATATATATAGTGTGAATCACACTTATGGAATAAATTTCATTATTCAGCAAAAAATAGTTTTTGTGGAAAATGCCGAGACACGTGAAGATTAATTTGTCGAACATTATCTTATAATGATAGTTAAAAAAATTGTTACAACTAAGATTAATCGAAATTCTTCAAATCATACAAGCCAGATATAATAATAGTGGAGGTCTTCCCAACAAGCTAGGTTGATCGTTGTGGCTCTTCTAGATACGACTAATTTGGAGACAAAGTACGACGAGAAAGGCAAGCACAGAGGCAAGCGAATTGTATCGATCTCCATAATCATATCAGCTGGTGTGGTTTCTAGGATTCTTATAGAGAACATTAAGAGACTGGGCCTCGCAGAATACCTTTATAACACCATGCAGAAAACTGTAATCGCAAATGTTCACATTCTGTAGATATTCTGGTAAATGAGGAAGTAAAACGTTTGGGGACCAGCAAGTTGGAAAGGACCACATTTGGTATATGTAGTACATGTAATAAGTGAATGATGCCCTTTGCGAGAGTTTGAACGCTCTTCAGGCCTACTGGATAATAATAAAAATAACAAAAACACATTAGACTTTGATATCAATTGTGAGTTATTATTTTAAGATTTAATTAGTTGCGTACACAAGATTGAGATGAATGAAGCACCTTGGGACGCCACTGATGTCAAATCGATACATGATGATGATAGACAAGATTTTTATAATTCGACTTTTACTTATAAGTGATAAAAACCTTATGAATCCCATGTTATTTTTGTTGTATCGTCTTCTGTATTTTGTTAATATTTTTATTTTACTTCCAGGTACTATTTATTTTATGTCTGGTCTGAGAAATCCAATTTTAATTTTAAATAATGAAAAATATATTGTAAATCGAAAGTGCGACAATAAAACATTCTGGAACTGTACGATGAAACAGAAGGCGAGATGCAAAGCAAGACTTATCACTTTTGGAAAGACACTGAAATTATGCAATGAAGTTCATTCTCATGGACCACAGATTTTGAGTGTCCAGGAGCGGGGAATGATGATACCGCAGATAGTGAATATTACTAGACAGAATAAGTAAATAATTCCCAAAATGATGATTTTGACCAATGTTTCTAATGTTTCAGATAAAAATAAAGTAACATAAGTACAGCTTAGACACCTTATTTACCACAAGACATTTTCAGACCTTACCTTTATTTTGAGTAAACTAATATATATATATATATATATATATATATATATATATATATATATATATATATATATATATATATATATATATATATATATATATATATATAGGTAAGACTAGATGCATTCTCGCAACAATTAGAACCGTAGACCGGTTTCGCTCTCATGAGAGGGGTTTAAATGAGCCACATATCTATATGCAAAGAGCTTAAACTCTTAATCATGACAGTCAAACCAAAAAATTATGCTCTAAAACAATATTTACCTTGATATAAGTTATAATAAAATGTAATAAAAAACTAAACGCTTTGTATATAATATATAAGAGAGTGTTTTTATGTAAGCAATTGACTAAAGTTTATCAAAGACAAAGTGTTTTATGTTGTGAGACTTTTAAATCAAGATCACAGCATTTAAAAGTGTTTTCGTTTTAAATTTAGTATTATTTATTAATGTCTAGAAGTAAGGTTATGCAAAATGTTATTTTAATAGTAGGCATGTAAAATAATAAGATTTGAACTTACCGGGCTTTTCAAAGATGCATAGCTGTAAAAAAAGGTATGAATTATTTCAAGAGAGATTGCTCTTACAAAAAAGGAAACGAGATTCCACATGAAATTAGAGACGATTTCCGGACTTCGGTGGTTGGTTGTTAATGATTAGGACGCCAAGAGAAGCGTCATATTTCCCTTCGTAAAGAATTTCAATATTTTAAAGTATATTTTGTGTAAAGAAGATCCCTTGTGTTCCTGCAAGCAACAGAACGTATTAGATGCATGTTTATAGTAAGAAATACATCCATAAAACAGTGATATATAAAGAATAACCACGTCCAGACTTACCTACCAAAAATAGCCAGGAATCAAGGTATTGAAATTCATTTTATTTTGTTTAAATCAGACCCAGTGGAAGGAACCTCGAATATTGACAGGCAATTCTGTTAAACATCTGTTTCAATATCAAGTATTTGTGAGAAATTAGAACATTTAAATAATAAACAGAAATCTTTGCATTCTCACAATAGTTAAAAGTTAGGAACCTAGAAGGCGCGAAGTCCGCAGTGCAAAATCCGAAAAACCATCTTAATCTTGTTATAAACTTTAATACCAATCAAAATTCTGTCCGTAATTTTAATAACCCGATTTTTTAATAAAATTTAAGATTTTCATAGAGGATCCGCTTTAAGTTTGAATTTAAATATTCTATGAAATAAAATTTGTTATGAATATGAAATGAGGTAGTTCCATGCGTAAAGAATAAAACCATAAATTAACATTTAATTGCATATTATCAGGCTATTTTTCTCCTATATAACAGAACCACCACTGAGAAGGAGTTTTAGAAGAGCGCAGTGCCAGGCAGTAAATAATATTAAAAGGTAAATAATATTAGTAGATTAAAAATAAAACGAGAGGCAAGTATATGAATATGTCAATTGCTATTTTAACTGACGAATAAGGGGGAATATGCAACCAATATTACACTAAAGTCAATTTTTCAATCTAACACATCTATAGGTATGGATTCAAATAATTACAACCACAGTCATAAACATTTATTAAACAAACACAAATACATTAATAAAATTTACAGCGTTATACATAAACATTGTGTGTAAACTGTCAATATAAAAATTTCTATATATATTTTAAATACAACATATAAAAGAAAAATCATCATCAATTATACCCATTAAAAATTAAAAGGAAAATATATTTATACAGGGTCACTATATATATATATATATATATATATATATATATATATATATATATATATATATATATATATATATATATATATATATATATATATATGAAATACCGTGGAAGTGACCTCCGACTACGTTTACAAACATGGTTAGCAATTAGGACTTCAGAGATTTACAAGACTGTTCACTTCGAAATACTTTTTATTGTTCCAACAAACCCAGCTTCCGTAGTTTCCTGACCGCTTCATCAAGGCATGACAACGTGAGGTTATTGTGAAAGTCCTTACATCAATCACCATTTATGTCGATCATCATATGAGGAAGGGCGATCGCTCACTCTATTGTTCGCTACAATGTAAATGAACATACATTTGGCATCTTCACTGGCATGCGGTCAGTCTACAACAAAAGAAGAAAATTCAATGGCGCACAGTTTTGTGTTTATTTTGTAGAGACTTATCGAGGTGATAGCACATACCTACGGCCTTGGTGAAGCTGTCCCCAATTATTGAAAAATGAAATGTGTTACTAAGTAAAATATAAACCTGTGATGAGCACTGATAAGTACACTTGGAGAACCCAAATCACCACAAGACATATTTTTGAAGACCTGATGATTGTTTCACTAACAAAGTTAGCGTCATCAGAGGATGAAAAATTTTGTGAAATATGTACTGGTTTAATAATTTTCATCCTCCTTATTGCTACAGTGGTTCTGGAGAAAGTTGGAATAAACCAAAAAAAAAAAAATATTAAAAATCTTTAACGCCTTGTAGCTACGAAACGAAGCAAAATCGGACCTATGTTGATATGAAAAAATAAATTACACCAATAACTTAAAAAAGTTCGGGACGCAGCAAGTGCGTTATGGTAGTGAATTTTAATTAAATGCTTCAAATTTGAATAACTCAATTTTCTATAGACTTAGAAAATTAAATTTTGCTGTGTAATAAGGTATTTGACAGGGAAACATATCCACCAGATTTCATCAAAATAGGTTTGTAATTTTCGTAAACTCAAAATTTTTCCGGAAAACCTTGTCCGATTTTCCTGGCTAACTAACTCATCCAAGCCATTAATAAAATAAAGGTACTTGCCGAAGTTCATCCAAATCGCTTATATATATATATATATATATATATATATATATATATATATATATATATATATATATATATATATATATATATATATATATATATAAACATATAAAAATTGAAACCGACCCCGGATATGGGTCCTAGATCGCGCTCATTTGAAACTTTTTTTGCAAAGTCTCACCATCGATACCTTTCTATTAGTGATTTTTGTTAATAAATTTAATAAAAATTCACTAAGATAGTGTTGCAAATTGAATCATAACTTCCACATAGCTGTGACAATGTACTATCCTCAGAAAGACATTCTCATGATGAATGAATTTAGGGTCCATGACTTGACCACAAAGAAAATATTCGGAATCCTGTACCCATAAACTTTTGAAACATTATATCACTCGAGTTTTAACGAAAAAACCTCAATTTTTACCAAATCACCCCTCATTTATCCCCTTTATCCCCGTAAAGCGATCTTACCCAAAAACAATTCGAAGCGTTCCTTTGTCGACTGCTAAGTGGATACAAAATTTGAAGATGATATCTTAATTTGTTCGAAAGTTATTGCCCCTACAGACAGGCGTACCGGCCAATAGACCGACAGACCGACAGATAAAAAAAATCATTCCAGAATCACGTTTTCTATATGTTTTGAGACTTTTTTCAACATTTTAGTAAAAAAAGAAATCGAAATTTCTATCACCGACATTCCACCCCCACCCATTCCACCCTTAATTTTATTTCAGCACAGAATGCCAAATGTTTGAGAAAATTAAAAGTTTTCTAATAGACAAACCGTAAAACGTTATATGAAATGAGTTTCAGCGCCACAAAGTGCGATTTGAAACGTCAAAATTATAATTTCCAGACAAGGAATCTGAAACAAATACTGATTATGTAGAAGAAATGTCATAATAAGTGTGTTTTACAAAGCCTTAAGTTTCAGCTTCAACCATTATTTTCCTTCATTTTACTAAAATAATCTCGGAAAATCCATTTCAAATATACCCTCATTCTGATGCTTTGGCAGTAGTTCCAGCTATAGAGTTTATGGCTTAATAGTCTATATTTTAGAAAATTTTCGTAGAACAAATTCGTCATTGAGAAGACCGCGACTTATGAATTTTAAAAAGATTTCTTCAAATGAGCGCGAACTAGAAGCGCGCAAACCCATATACGGGGTCAGTGTCAAAAAATTCATTCCAGAATCACGTTTTCTATATGTTTTGAGACTTTTTTCTCCGTTTTAGTAAAAAAGAAATAGAAATTTCTATCACCGGTATTCCACCTCCACACATTCAACCCTTAACTTAATTTCAGCACAGAATGCCAGATGTTTGATAAAATTTAAAGTTGTCTAATAAACAAACCGTAAAACGTTATATTACTAGAGTTTCAGCGCAAAAATGTTAATTTTCACCAAATCATCCCCAGTCAGCCCCAACCGCCTGGAGAGATGTTACCCAAAAACTCTCCGAACCGTTCGTTTGTCGGCTGCTAACTGTATATCAAATTTAAAGAAGATATCTCAATTCGTTCTAAAGTTATCATGGCTACAGACAGACATACAGACCCACAGACCGAAGGACACAAAATTTTTTGTTCCCAAATCATGTTTTATATATGTTTTGATACTTTTTACGACGTTTAAGCGAAAAAAAATTCTTGATATTCTTGAATTTTTTTATTCTTGAATTTTTTATTCTAGAATTTTTTATTCTTGAATTTTTTATTTTAATGCAATATTTCCACGCGTATTGATGTGGAAGTAACAATGGATTGATTTTGATGAAACTTCGTAGGTACCTTTCTTTTGTAAACGACTTGGATAAGTCGTTTGTCAGAAAAATTCGAATAGTTTTTCCCGGGAAATGTTGGGTTTTGGTTCAGAAAATGTATCTCCGAAAATAACAAAGCTATGGCAACCACATATGTCTTCAGGTCTGTAGTCTATTTCCTTCAAATATATTTTGCTAACAGTTCCAATTTACTTTCAGGTATCATTTATTTTATGTCTGGTCTGAAAAATCCAATTTTAATTATGGATAATGAAAAATATGTGGTAACTCGAAAGTCTAACAACAAAACGTTCTGGAACTGTACGATGAAACAGAAGGTGAAATGTAAAGCGAAACTTGTTACTTTTGGTAAGACAGTGAAAATAAGCAATGAAGTTCATTGTCATCGGCCGAAATTATTGAAAGACCACGAACGAGCTACCATGATTCCGCAGATAGTGAATATTATCAGACAGCCTAAGTAATTTGTGATTTTGACATATGATTGATGGCCAATAGACATTAGCATCTGAGGTCATCCCTGGATTCCCACACACACACACGCGTATATATGATTGATGTAAATATGTTTATAAATATAAATAAAACAAATTAAGAACACTTTAGAGGACTTAATTCCCCACAAGACACTTTTAGACGCAACTATTATTTTGAAAATTAGATTTTCACGTCCGCCTTCTGTTAGTGAATTTTTATTTAAAAAAATTACTAGTAGAGAGGTATCGATGGCAAGACTTTGCAAAAATGTTTGCAAATGAACGCGAACGAGGACCCCTAGAACACATATCCGGGGACAGTTTCAATTTTTATGTTTATATATATATATATATATATATATATATATATATATATATATATATATATATATATATATATATATATATATATATATATATATATATATATATATATATATATATGAGTCGCCTAGTTCCAAAGACCGCTAAATCCATTTTTCAATCAACCCGAACTAGTAGGGCTATCTTATTGCGAGAGGCCTAAATAATGTTTCAAGCTATAAAATATTCACCACAACACATATTTCAGAGACCTTACGATCGTTTCGTTGACAATCGGAAAGATTCCTGTAACTTTGTTTATGGTCGAACAATTATTTTTTCTACCAAACCTAGGTTTTTATGGTCAAGCAATTCATTTCAACCATTTTCGATGGGATAGATCTTTTTTTGTATGATCACGTTTTTTGTAGTTTGTCGTTTACAACCAATAATTCGATAGTAATAATTAGGTTTTATTTTGGGGCAGTTGCTTGACCAAATCGTTTCAATACCACGTACCTATCAAAAAGGCTACTTTTTTGGGTCACTTGATACAATACCCAATAACTTGTTTAATTTGCTATTTGTTTTCAATGAGCTTTACAATATTGTTTTATTTCTACTTGTCAAAAAAAAGAGCTTGTGAGTCAGTTGTTACAATACTCAGTCATTTGTTTAATTTGCTTTTATTTTAAATGAGTTTTACAATATCATTTCATTTCTACCTATAATAAAGGCTTATTACTTTTGAGTACGCAATGACCAACTTAATTTGGTTTTTATTTCAAATGAGCTTTACAATGCCGTTTCATTTCCACTTATTAAAAAAAAAAACAGTTATTTTGATTCACTTCTTAAAATACACAATAACTTGTTTAATTTGCTATTTATTTTCAATGAGCTTGCCAATGTCGCTTCATTTCTACGTTAAAAAACACTACTTCTGGGTCACTTGTTACAATACACAATGATCTGTTTTTTTTTAAATTTTAGATGATCTCATATCCCTTTTTCACTTAAACACGACTCATTATTTTGGGTCACTTGTTACAATACTAAATGACTTGTTTAATTTCCTTTTTATTTTCAATACGCTTATATTGTTTTATTTCTACTTATCAAAAAAGTCTAATTGGCTTTGTGTCCCTTGTTACTTCTTACTCGATGATTTGTTTAATTTGCTTCTTATTTTAAATGAGCTTTAATATCCTTTCTTTCCTACTTATAAAAAGACTCGCTAGTTTTACGTCACTTACTAAAATGCTAGATGATTTGTTTAATTGTTTCTTATTTTAAATGAGCTTTACAATATCGTTTCACTTCTACTTGCCAAAATAAAACTCATTATTTTTGGGTCACTTGTTGCAATACACAATGGTGTGTTTGATTTGCTTTTTATTTTGAATAAGCCTGCTTATTTCTACTTGTCAAAAAAATACACGTTACTTTTGGGTTACTTATTAAAATACAGATCGTAAGGTCTCTGAAATATGTGTTGTGGTGATTTGGGTGTTCTCCAAGTGTACTTATTAGTGCTCATCACAGGTTCCAGTTTTCACTTAGTATAAAATATGTTTCAAAACCTGCTTAATCCTGCTAAAAACCACTCTGTAGTTGTGACATTGGATTCAAAATCCCCTAAATCCATAGGTGAGAGATATTGAAACATCCCTAAATCCATACAATAACAGAACTCACTATATCCACATGAAATTAACATGTTACCTATAATGGGAGATATTCAAACATCCCTAAATCCATTCAATAACAAAACCCGCTATTTCTATAACAATTTGGCCATAACCGTAACTTATCATATTTTTTTTTTATTTCAACAACACACCACGAGGGCTTACAGCCTAAATACTATCGTACCGTGGGTGTCGACAAGGAGGAAAGAGGTAGCTTGTTAATTCTGGACTTGAAGGTTTGGAGGTTCGGAGGAGAAGGAAAAACATGTGCCGGCAAGGAATCCACAACTTGGAAGTCCTCGGGACAAAAGAACGGGCATAACAAGATGTTCTATGTCTGGTGACCTGGACAGTAAAAGGGTGCATTCGCTCTGTTCCCCTGGTAGATCTGTTGGGGGCAGCAGGTGGGTGAACTATGGAGGAAAGCTCCTCTGAGCAGTGCCCGTGCAGATATCTATAGAAGAGAGAGAGGTCACCAACGGCACGTCGGTGGGCAAGGAATGGCAGCCTTTGGGTGAGGGTAGGGTCACCGATGAGACGTATAGCTCTCTTTTGAATGGAGTCCAGTATAGCGAGTGTAGAAACGGCAGCGGCAACCCAGATGTGGGAGCAGTATTCGAGGTTTGGCCTTATTTGTGAAGTATATAAGGTATAGAGATTAGCTGGTGAAAAGTATTTGCGAGCCCGGAAGAGGAAACCTAATTTTTTAGCAGCCGCTTCTGCAATTGATGTGACATGTTGGTGCCAATTAAGATTTCGATGCACAGAAATGCCAACAAGAGAAAAGGATTCAATACTTTGAATAACTTGGTTGTTCATTGTGATGGGTCTAGGGCTGGTGTATCTCTTATGAGAAAGAAAGCAAGACTTAGTTTTGGTGGGGTTGAATTGTACAAGATTTCTACTTCCCCAGTCTAATATTTTTTGGAGATCCACGGAGACAGAACCCTCCACGAGTCTGCGATCCTCATCTAATTGGGCTAAACAGACAGCCTTAGAATATTGTATATTTGAATGGAGGGTGCTGTCGTCCGCGTAGCTGTGAACTGGGTTGGATGTGCTCGAGAGGAGGTCATTGATGTGGAGAAGAAACAAAGTAGGGGCTAAAGCTGAACCTTGAGGAACTCCTGCATTAATTGGATACAGTTTAGAGGAATGGCCATCCACAACAACAGATATGCTCCTGTTGGAGAGGAAATTTGCTGTCCACATACAGAGTTTTGGTGGTAGGCCATAGGCCGGAAGTTTATTAAGCAGCGCTGCGTGCCAGACCTGGTTGAATGCTTTGGATATGTCTAGAGCAACAATCTGGGATTCACCGTGTTGTTCCATAGAATTGTTCCAAGAATGGGTGACAAAGGAAAGGAGATCGGCAGTCGATCTGCGCTGACGGAATCCATACTGCATGTCGTGGATTAGACTGTGTTTTTCAAGAAATTTTAGTAATTTGGTGTTTATATACTTTTCCATCACTTTAGAGACGGCTGAAAGAAGAGAAATAGGCCTGTAGTTGCTGGGAAGCGCTTTGGATCCTTTCTTAGGGATGGGTTGTACTCGAGCAGTTTTCCAGTTACTAGGGAATATGCCTTTATTATAAGATATCTGAAACAGACGAGTGAGGACAGGAGCAAGTTCTGGTGCGCATTTTTTGAGAACAATTGTTGGGATCTCGTCAAGGCCAGAGGCTTTCCTGGTATTAAGAGAAGAGAGCATCTTTCGTACCTTTTTAATTTTGAAAATGATATCCGTCATTTTAAGCGCGACATTGGGGACTGTTGGTGGTTGAACATTTGGAGGTGGGTTGAGAGTAGAATTGCCGGTGAACAACGAAGCAAAAAGTTCAGCCTTGCCCAGGGCGGTAGAAACAATTTCATCCCCTGAGACAAGAGGTGGGAACGTGCTTTAGCAAAATTTATTCCCAATAGATTTAGCAAGAGTCCAGAAGGGTTTGCCGCCGTTGGAGCTTAAGAGGACTTTGTTTTTGATGTGGTTATTAAACGAGTTTTTTGTCTCAGAAAGAATGCGGACATAGCGGTTTCTTGCGTCGTTAAATGCTTAACGATTTTCTTGACTGGGATTGTGTAGAAGCGTTTTGTGAGTTTTCACCTTTTCAAGTCTGGCCTTGTCACAGGATTTAGAGAACCAGGGCTTTTGAGTGGCTGAAGAGGTTTTCTGTGTACGTGGGATAAATAATTCCATGCCAGCTTGGATAATTTCGGTGACGTTTTGTGAGATATCAGAGGGGTCAGTATGAGAGAAGCAGACAGACGCCCATGGAAATGAGGAAAAGTACTCCCGCATTTCATCCCAGTTTGCGGAGTTGTAGTGCCAAACGATACGTGGGTGTGATGACTGTGTTACCTCGGGTTGCATTGCGCAGGAAGCAGTGACCATGCCGTGGTCTGAGCGACCAAGGGGGGCGGTGACTGATATCTTATAGCATTCAGGTTATGTAGTAAGAAGGAGATCCAAGGGATTTGAGCTGTGTGTTGGGATACGAGGAAAGTAAGTAGGTTGCTGAACCATATTGGCTAAAGAATTGCTGACTGCAAAGGCCTCCGCTGCTCTCCCTTGTGGATCGGTTTTTGAAGATCCTAGCCATTCCTTATTATGGAAATTGAAGTCACCAAGAATAGTGACCTCGTAGGAAGGATATTTAGAAATCAGATAGTCGGTTTTTTCAGAAAGGTAGTCAAAGAGCTGGACAAAGTTGTTGTCAGACGGTGACCGGTAAATGCAACAGATGAATTTAGTTGCAGCTCTGAGAGAAAGTTTTATCCATAGTATGTCTTTTCTTCCAGCTTCTAAATTGGGGAGTCTGGTGCAGGGTAGATTGCTACGGACGTATGCGCACACGCCTCCATGCAATCTAAGGGAAGTAAGGAGCTCATACCCCGGGAAATTAAGGTGATTAGTGGCTGTTTTGACACTGATTTGGGTTTCGGTGAGGAGATGAGTTGGGGCCTGTTAGCCTGGAGGAAATGGTGGACGGAGTTCAGGTTAGAATTTAGGCCACATATATTCGAAAATTAAATTAAATCTTGATGTTGGCGCCCCCTGTACACCCCTCTCCCGGAGATCCGAATGGAGGGGTATCTTGCCTCCGGAATATTTTGTACAAGGAGGAGCCATCATCATTTTTGCTTACAAAGGAAACCGACTCATACACCAGAACTGGAAACGTCTGTTGGGACTTCACCGGCCCCTTGATGTATGGGGTGGTACCTCCTCGGGCGTGAAAAAATCCTTTACTATTACGTAAAGGAAAATTCCACTACCACCTGCTATGGATTGGATTAGGATCAATGTCTACCCCTTTAAAAATAAGATTAATAAAGGGACTGTCAATTGTCCAATAGTTATGCTTTTCGACATAGTAGGAGGATATTATTCGTATGTATTATTAGTCTGTACACGTATTGCTGCGAATAAAAGATTTAATTAAATTTTACAATTTATATAAATTTATACAAAATGCAAGTTGTGGAAGTTACACCCGAGTGTGCCAGGAGAAAGAAAATACAACAAGACAAGTGGCAAAAGAATGTCCAAAAGAGAAGCAGGTATGTTTAAACAGTTTTATATTGAAGTATGCAACAGTTAGTAGTATTAAGCGAGTACGAAATGAATTTTCAAACAGACCACGTACGATGGCCACTACCTATTATATTCTCAAGAAATCAAAAGAAATTATTCCGGTTTGTAAGGCAGCCGTTCTTGGCATTTTAAATTTGAAAAGATACCGAGTAGAAGGTGTACTCGGTCGGTTCCTGCATAAGGATAAACTACCTAAAGAGAATCGTGGAGGTGATCACCGCTCACTCAAGTCCCAAGATGTTAGAGAAAATATTATAAAATTTCTAAAATCTCTCATAGTAATAGAAAAACACTATTGCAGAGGTATATCACAAAGGCAGTATGTGTTCAGTGATTTTTCAATAAAAAAATTATGGACGTTTCAGTATTGTGCCTTTGAACCGAAGAGTACTGGGTTCGATCCCGGCGTACTCCTTTCACTTTTTCAGTACAAACTGTAAAATTAACATCAACCGAGGTTCTGACATTGTATTTGAGCAAGTTGAATGTCTGCACGTTCCGCCCTTCGGAGGGGGCGTAAAGCCGTCGGTCCCGTGTCTATGCGATGTTGGGCACGTTAAAGATCCCTACCCTTCTTACAGAAAGACAGGGGTTCGGCAAAATTTCCAGGATAGTGAGGTGAAACTGCTCCCTGGCGTCGGTGATTGGCCATAGTCGCGGAAATAGGCCGACGTTAAAGAAACAAAACAACAACAATAATACTGAAACATACATACCCAGAAATTCAATGCAAGGAATCGTATTTTGGATTTATATTCATCACTAAATTTAATATTGGTTTTAATGCCCCACAATCTGACATTTTTTTGCTGTAAATGATCCATGTTGTTGTAAGTTTCTACTAACGGCATCAATAGTTTTATGGGAGGGTGGATGTAAATCTGGATATCGTTCTGCAAATACACGACATGTTGTTGCTGATATCCGGCAGTATTCTCCGTGAATTAGTAGCAGATTGATAAAATCCTGATTTGGGTATCCAGATCTTGCCATTGCTTTTAGTGAATTTTCTTAAAAGAAAATCACTAATGAGGAGATCCCGACTTTTGAATTTTGAAAAAAATTCTTCAAATGAGCGCTAATTAGGCCCCCCAGAACACATATCTGGGGTCCCTTCAATTTTTATATGTTTATATATATATATATATATATATATATATATATATATATATATATATTTATTTATTTATATATATATATATATATATATATATATATATTTATTTATTTATTTTTTTTTCATAAATTTCATATGTCAAGTAGAAATGTCAAAATTATTGTACTGGAGAATTATAGTTTTTTAAGGAGATTTAGCTACAATTGATATAAATAAAAGTAAATAGGAAAATCTATGGCTACTGTGGAAACGTTGGTGAGACCCGCTATAGTACAAGAAGCAAATTTAAGAACAAAATCTAAAGTGACGTTTATTAAAATAAGTTTTGGTGATAGAAGGAGTTCGCGAGGATGCTAAAAGAAATTGTGTCAATACAACAACAAGCATAGCTTATTTGTAAGATGCGATGTATAATTCTAATTACAAATAAATAAGTATAAAGTATATATATATATATATATATATATATATATATATATATATATATATATATATATATATATATATATATATATATATCACACCGATAACTCAAAAAATAATAAACCGATTTTGATCAAATTTGGTGAATACCTTCCTTTTGCAAATGGCTTGGATAAGTTCGTTAGTCAAGAAAATCGGCCCAGGTTTTCCCGGAAAATTTTGGGTTTTCCTTCAAAAAAAATTTATATCTCCGGAATTAACAAAGTAAGGGCAACCAAATTTGGTACGCTGGTTTATGTCATTATATGTGAGGTGCCTACCAAAATTTAGCTCTGGAGGTCAAAAGACAAAAAAGTTATGGGCATTTAAAGAAAAATAAATTGCGGTTTTCCTCAAAACGTCAGTGACAATTTAAAACGTCAAAATTCGCAACATTTAGGCAAAGAACTTGAATCTAATACGGGCTCTGGAAAGAAAATGTCTTAAGAAGAATATTTTACAAACCCTGAAGTCTTAGTTTTAGCCGTCATCGTCCTTCATTTTATTGAAATATTTCCAGAAAATTCATTTCAAATAGACCCTTTCTCTAATGCTTGGCAGTAGCCTTAGCTATAGAGTTTATCGTTTAATGGTATATAATTTTTGTAGAATTTTCGTAAAAAATCAATAAAGCTCAATATATCCGTTATTATACAAGATACGAAAAAATATTGTATACATTAATTATACGGTGTCTTGAGCTACACCTTAAAAAATTATTGCTACCATCACAGGGTGGCCCATAAGTCGTTGGTGATACAAATAATTTTTTTTTTAGTGGAAAACGCCTTATGTTTTTGCAGAAATTCAGGACGCAGCAAGTGGTAGCGAATTTTGATTAAATGCTTCATATTTGAAAAGCTCAATTTGCTATTAACCTATAAGGTTGACCAAGAAACGGATTTTTTCGGTTACATTTTAAGTTTACTTTCGGAAATTTCTGTACGTTTTCAAACAATAAAGTTATTTTGATGAAACACGGCACATTGTTTTTACTATATAGGTTATACTGGTAACCAAATTTGATGCCTGCTTTCTGAAAAAAAACATATATTTGCTATTAAAAACATTTTTATGAAAATTCACTACCATAACGCACTTGCTGCGTCCAGAATTTTTTGAGATCAAACTGAATTTTTGTGCAGAGTAGTAAAGTTCACCTAGTTTTCGACTTTATATATATATATATATATATATATATATATATATATATATATATATATATATATATATATATATATATATATATATATATATATATATATATATATATATATATGTATGTATGTATGTATCCAACCAATAACTCAAAAATAGTTAACCGATTTAGATGAAACTCGGCAAGTACCTTTCTTTTATTAATGGCCTGGATCAGTTCGTTGGCCAGGAAAATCGGCCCAGGTTTTCTCGGAAAATGTGGTGTTTTCTTTCGGAAAATTTTTACATCTCCGGAAATACCAACGTAAGGGCAACGAAATTTTGTGCGTGCGTTTTTATTATAAAAAGTCACCCACAATCAAAATTTAGGTCTATAAGTTAAAAGACAAAAAAGTTATAGGCATTTAAAAAAGGAAGTAACCAATCAATTTGCGGCACTATTTTTTAAGTTGTCGGAGTAAGTAAAGTAAAAACGGTCATAAAAATGAAATAAGGCAATTTATTAAGAAAAAATGACACCACTCAAAATACTTACAAAGTAATGAACGATATTGTTATACTTATTAATCAGTTACCGCAGCGATAACAATGACATTTTTGTAAATTTTTCACTAATGAGGAGATCACAGCTTTTTAATTTTGAAAAAATTCCTTCAAATGAGCGCAAACTAGGACCCTTAGAACCAATATCTATGGTCGGTTTAAAGCTTTATAGGTTTATATATATATATATATATATATATATATATATATATATATATATATATATATATATATATATATATATATATATATATATATATATATATATGTATGTATGTATGTATCACACCGATAACTCAAAAAATAATGGGCCTATTTTGTTGTTGTGAGTACCGTCCTTTTGCAAGTGGCTTGGATAAGCTCGTTAGCCAGGAAAATCGGCCCAAGTTTTCCCGGAAAATTTTGTGTTTTCTTTCGGAAAAAAATTATATCTCCGGAGATAACAAAGTAAAGGCAAACAAATTTGTTACGCGTATTTTTATTATAAATAGTGACCCAAGTACCAAAATTTAAGGCTGTAAGTTGAAAGACAAAAAAGGTATAGGGATTAAAAAAAGGGGTTTTCCTCAAAACGTCAAAGTCGCGATTTGAAACGTTTAAATTGGCCAAATTTAAGTAAAGAACCTGAAACAAATACGGGTTATGTAAAGAAAATGTCTTCTTTTTTTTGTTAATTTTTTTATTTTAACTTTAACGTCGGCCTATTTCCGCGGCTATGGCCATTCAGCGACGCCATGGTGCAATTTCACCTCACTATCCTTGAAATTTTGTTATTATACAAGGTACGAGAAAAAGTGGTATACGTCAACTATCGGGTGTCTTGAGCTCCATCTTATACAATTATTTTGACAATAGTCGTTGGTGACACCTACATTTTTTCGAACATCCCTTATATTATTGCATTTTTGAATTTTTCATCGAAATATGATGCATGTTTGTAATAAAAAAATCTAGACTCAGTAAGTGCGTTTTGGTAGTGAATTTTAATTAAATTCTTCAAATTTCAATAAGTCAATTTGCTATTAACTCATGGTTCCTTGGGTAGGAAACCAGTTTTCTCGCAAACATTTTAAGTTTATTTTTGGAAAATTTTTGTACATTTTCAAACAATAAGTTATTTTTGATAGAATATGGTACATTGTTTCTACTATATAGGTTATACCGATAACCAAATTTATGCCTGCTTGCATTAAAGAGACACATTTGCTATTAAAAATATTTTTATGAAAATTCTCTTCCATAACGCACTTGATGCGTTTAGACTTGTTTAATGTATTCAAGTTCTATATTGCATCTTTCTTTATTCAACGAAAACTGTATTAATCTGTGAACCAGAAAACTCAAACCAACTGTTTTTTTTTGCGGAAAACACTCACAGTAGTGGTTTCCTTTCTGCGGATCTCAAATTCGAGAAAAGATAATTTGTTATTAATTTCTACTTCATGGGTGAATTTAATGGAGTCAAATTTACTCTTTAATTTCGCAATAAAATCATATACTTTGCATACATTTGTGCTGAATACTGCAAAAACATCGTCCACATAACGAAAACCTACTCTAGGAAAATAGTCATTTTCATGTACTAGGTCTGTTCCAAATCTACTTATAAAATGAATTACAAATAGATCTATATTTATAAGTCTGGTACCCGTATTTTAAAAACGACGAAATTTGTGGTTGCAGCTTTTATACTTAAGAGGGCAGCACGTGTTGTTGTTAGTGAATTTTTATTTTAAAAAAAATCACTATCAGAGAGGTATCGATGGTGAAATTTTGCAAAAAAAAATTTCAAATGAGCGCGAACTAGGACCCCTAGAATCCATATCCGGGATCAGTTTATATATATATATATATGTATATATATATATATACATATATATATATATATATATATATATATATATATATATATATATATATATATATATATATATATATATATATATATATATATATATATATTTGTGTGTATCCGCACAATAACTTAAAAAGTTACTTACCGATTTTGATGAAACTCGGCGTGAATCTTTCTTTTATTAATGGCTTGGACGAGTTCGTTAGCCAGGAAAATCTAACAAGGTTTTCCGCGAAAATTTTGAGTTTCCGAAAATTACAAACCTATTTTGATGAAATCTGGTGAATATGTTGCCTTGTGAAAGGCCTTAGTACTTAATAAAATTCAACTTTTTCAGTTTATAGAAAATTGAGTTATTCAAATTTGAAACATTTAAAGAAAATTCACTACCATAACGCACTTGCTGCATCATGATCCGATTTAGATTAAACTCGGTAGGTGCCTTTCTTTTATTAATGGCTTGGATGAGTTCGTTAGCCAGGAAAGTTGGACAGGGTTTTCCGTGAAAATTTTGAGTTTTCTTTCGAAAACAATTTTTTTCTCCGAAATGTACAAAGCTGTTTATATGAAATTTATTACATATATTGCCTTGGGAGAGACCTTACTACGTACCAAAATTCAACTTTCTAAGTTTATATAAAATGGAGTTATTCAAATTTGGAATTTTCTTTCGAAGAAAAATTTTTTCTCCGAGTATTACAAAGTTATTTTAATGACATTTAGTGTATATCTTGCCTTGGGAAAGACCTTAGTACATACCAAAATTAAACTTTTTAAGTTTATAGAAAATTGAGTTATTCAAATTTGAAGCATTTAATGAAAATTCACTACCATAACGCACTTGCTGCATCCCGAACTTTTGTTATATTAATATAAGCTGAAATTTCAGGTTTGGTATATTTTATACCTGGACCGAAAAATCCAATACTACTTTTAAATAACCACAGGTATGTGGTAAATCGAAAGGCTTCGGATAAAACCTTTTGGATTTGCGGCATGCATCAAAGAAGCAAATGCAAGGCAAGACTAACGACTTCTGGAAGAACTTTAAAAATAAGCTCAGAATTACACGATCATGGGACATACGAAGTGAAAGAAAGCGAAGCGAACACAATGATTTCGCAGATTGTAAATATCATTAAAAAATAATAATCCCAAGTGTTTGCTCTAATTTTTTTTTATTGTGTTTGAGTGTTCATCCCTAACAATTTCTGTTTTCATTTTTCGCTTAGTTTTTATAGCCGTCTTGTTGGTAGTTAATTTTTTATTTTATTATTATTATTTTATTTATTTTTTATTATTTTCTTAAGAATACCTATCAAAACTAAAATTTTATTTAATAAAGATGTAAGTTTAGGTACTTCTGGTTTTATTTTGTAACCAATTTACTAAAAGCTATAAATTTTTGGGCGAAATGGTCTAATTATAGCGAACGCAATATTTGAAATACCCAAAATGAGACGATATACAGGCTGAGCACTTGAAAACGAAACAGACGCGTTTTAGAGCCCTTATGGTGAGTTTGATGAAAATCCATTAAAGATGTCAACTCTACTTTCAATGGGGAAGACTTAGGTGTATTTTCAACATTGCAACACCAACCCTTATGTAGGAGTGCGATTCCCCACTGTTAGCTTAAATGACAGGAGCGTCGAGGGGTACATCATTAGAGTACTCCTAGAGTAAGTATAATGGTTACACTGCCTACTTAGTGGAGAAACTAGTCAATAAACGCAAAACAAAGAAAATGCTAGTGGAATCTACGACTTCCAGAAAAGATAAACCAGCCAAAACCATTGTCTGTTTACCATTTGAACCGCGAATTACGAGAGGTTTTAATTGCATTTTTAAGAAAGTCAATTTGTTGCTAACATTTTCTACAACCGGAGCATTTCTGTTGTCGTGGATGGCCATTCCTCTAAACTGTATTCAATTAATGCAGGAGTTCCTCAAGGTTCAGCTTTAGCCCCTACTTACTTTCTTCTCCACATCAATGACCTCCTCTCTAGCACATCCAACCCAGTTCACAGTTACGCGGACGACAGCACCTTCCACTCAAATATACAATATTCTAAGCCTGTCTCTTTAGTCCAATTAGACGAGGATCGCAGACTCATGGAGGGTTCTGTCTCTGTGGATCTCCAAACAATATTAGACTGGCGAAGTAGAAATCTTGTACAATTCAACTATACCAAATCTCAGTCTTGCTTTATATCTCATAAGAGATACACCAGCCCTAGACCCATCACAATGAACAACCAAGTTATTAAAAGTAATGAGTCCTTTTTACTTGTTGGCATTTCTGTGGATCGAAATCTCAATTGGCACCAACATGTCATCAATTGCAGAAGCGGCTGCTTAGAAATTAGGTTTCCTCTTCCGGGCTCGCAGATACTTTTCACCTGCTATATCTTATATACTTCATAAATAAAACCAAACCTCGAATACTACTCCCACATCTGGTGTGCCGCTGCCGCTTCTACACTCGCTATCCTGGACTACATTCAGAAGAGAGCTGCTATACGTCTCATCGGTGACCCTACCCCCATCCAAAGGCTGCCATCGCTTGCCCACTGACGTGCTGTTGGTGACATATCTCTCTCTTTTATAGATAGCTCCACGGGTACTGCTCAGAGGTGCTTTTTTTCATAGTTCCTCCACCTGCTGCCTCCAACAGATCTACCAGGGGAACAGAGCGAATGCACCCTTTTACTGCCCAGGTCACCAGACATAGAACATCTTGTTATGCCCGCTCTTTTGTCCCGAAGACTTCCAAGTTGTGGAATTTCTTGCCGGCACATGCTTTTCCTTCTCTTCCGAACCTCCAAACCTTCAAGTCCAGAATTAACAATTTGCCTCTTTCCTCCTTGTCGACACCCACGGTACGATAGTATCTAGGCTGTAAGCCCCCGTGGTGTGTTGTTGAAATATATAAAAAAAACTATTATCAGTTTGACACTTTGTACAGTGATTAAGTTAATATTAAAGACCGCAATTACTCCGGATGTATAAATATGTTACAATCTTAGCTTAGGTTCTTAGGAAAATGAACATATATCAAGTTACCAGATAATACAGGGGTGAAATATTTAGCCAGATTGAGTTCTGCGCCATGGATGCCGTCGATCTCTATAAGAGTGGAACCTCCCTATTGAGTGAAGATTGGAACCTATGATGAACACTGACGAAGTACAATTTCGGGCACCTAGTTCAGCACAATACAGTTTTTAGACCTGACGATCGTTCGCTAATAAAGTTAGCGTAGTCAGAGGGATAGATAAACAGTTTATTCATTCCTCTGATGACGCTAAGTTTATTAGCGAAACGATCTTCAGGTCTGAAAAACTGTATTGTGATGAATTGTGCTCCAAATTGTACTTAACCTACCTAATGGCAAAACTTCTGGTAAGATCACAAGTAAATTAATACACTGTCAGTAATCTTTTAATACCCAATTTATTCTATAACTAATTATATTTATTTTTAGGAAAAATAAAAGAGAAATGCCTGTTATCATTACTGATGCACATAACTGAACAAAACAGCCAAATTCTAGCATACATGTCTTCTCAGCAACAAGGAGGTACCACACCGTCTGCAGAGTTATCAGATTTACCGGTTCAGTTACCTGTTAAAACTCTGGTAGACTTGACACTTTTAGATGGTCACTTAGCCGATACATCTAATGCTTCCGCTATGGTAATTAACTTGAAAACTAAATAAAATATGTTTTGACTAATATATAATTTTTTTAGTGTTCCATTTTAAAAAGTGTTGGAGGAAAAGACTTGAGGAATAAGATCAGCAGGGTCTTAAGATATATTATGCACGACGACGTTGCCAAGTACTTTAATTATTACGGAAAGAGATCAGACAAACATGCATTTAGTGATCTGAATCTTAAAAGTATTGTTCTTCGTATGTATTTATTTTTATTATTTTACAACAATTAAGAATGTTTTGGGATCACTTATTTTGAAGTTATGTCAATATATACCTTGATAAATATCAAAATGCATTATCGTAATCACAGCGTGGAGGCGATGACGCCTTATACTTTTTACATAAACACCTTGCCATGTTTAATTGTAGATATTTTTGTGTTTAAACCACGTATTCGATATAAACAGACGTTTTTACAGTCACATATTAATCAAGTAGACTCCATCCTCATTTACTCCTACTCCCAGTCCCCTGTTGGTCCGGGGACTAACTAAAAGAATAGGCCAAAGGTAACTCCTGCCTGTCGTAAGAGGCTACTATTCGGAGGCAGGTGATAGTGGACTTTTCCTTTACGAGATAGTAAAGGATTTTTTCACGCCCTTACATTAAGGGTCCGGTGAAGTCCCCACGGACGTTTCCGGTTCTGGTGTATGAGTCGGTTTCCCTTACAAACAAAAATGATGATGCCTCCTCCTTGTAAAAAAGATTCCGGGGGTAAAATACCCCTCCATTCGGATCTCCGGGAGAGGGGTGTACAGGGGGCGCGGGCATCAAGATTTAACATATCCTTCTCGAATATATGTGGCCTAAATTCTAACCTGAATTCCGCCCACCATTTCCACCAGGCTAATAGGCCCCACCTCCTCTTCCTCACCCTGACCCAAATCAGTGCCAAAACAGCCACTAATCACCTTAATTTCCCGGACTTCCTTTAGATTGCATGGAGGTCTGTGCGCATACGTCCGTAGCAATTTACCCTGCACCAGACTCCCCAATTTAGAAGCTGGAAGAAAATACATACTTTGGATGAAACTCACTCTCAGGGCTGCAACTAAATTCATCTGTTGCATTTACCGGTCACCTTCTGACAACAACTTTGTCCAGCTCTTCGACTACCTTTCTGAAAAAACCGACCATCTGATTTCTGAATATCTTTCCTCCGAGGTCACTATTCTTGGTGACTTCAATGTTCATAATAAGGAATGGCTAGGATCTTCAAAAACCGATCCACAAGGGAGGGCAGCCGAGGCCTTTGCAGTCAGCAATTCTTTAGCCAATATGGTTCAGCAACCTACTTAGTTTCCTCGCATCCCAACACACAGCTCAAATCCCTTGGATCTCCTTCTTACTACAAAACCTGAATGCTATCAGTCACCGCCTCCGTTGGTCGCTCAGACCACGGCATGGTCACTGCTTCCTGCGAAAATGCAACCCGAGGTCACACAGTCATCACACCCACGTATCGTTTCGCACTACAACTCCGCGAACTGGGAAGAAATGCGGGATTAATTTCTATGGGCGTCTGTCAGCTTCTCTCATCCTGGCCCCTCTAATATCTCACAAAACTTCACCGAAACTATCCAAGCTGGCATGGAAATATTTATTCCACGTACATAGAAAACCTCTTCAGACACTCAAAAGCCCTGGTTATCTAAATCCTGTGACAAGGCCAGACTTGAAAAGGTCAAACCTCATAAAACGCTTCTACACAATCCCAGTCAAGAAAATCGTCAAGCATTTAACGGCGCAAGAAACTGCCATGTCGTTATCAGCCTTATCTTTATCAGCATACTTCTTATACCTTTACTTACAAATTTGTTATCTTGAAAGGAAAAAATAGTTTTAAAAATTGGTACATTGGAAAACAAACGATGAATAAAAGGAACTGGAAAAACATACGTTGAAATTACCTGCACCAGTTGCTGGATCTTATTAAATTTTTTGTTGAATATTTGTGCCGTAAGCATTGTACAATATATCACTTTGGTGGGAATTATTCAATTGATAACAAGGCACCATCTTTAAGTAATTAAAACCCCGCTATATGTATATATAGGGGTTTTTCCAGACTGGTATTTTTTCAGACTAGTATTTTTTGAACTGCTTTATGGTTTGCAAACAGACTGGTAATTTTACTGTAAATAGACTGGACTTTTCTGGATAAACTGGATTTGTTCTGATAAACTGGATTTTGTTATATGCCGACTTTATTGTTTGACTTCCATTTGCCTCACAACTAGATTGCTGCTAAATTAATTCCTACAAAGCCGTCTGGGTATAACGAACACCACACCTGTGAGGAGGCAGATAAGTTTCAACACCCCCTTTTAATACTTAGTAACCACATTACCGTTCATAACAGCCACTATTGCGACCTTTGCTGTTGATTGCCATAGTTTTATTGTTTGATGTAAACGTTCTGTGATCGCAGGTCGTAAATTAGCTAGTTCTCTATCGAATATAAGTACGATACTTTAAAATAGCTTTGTAAATTTTATTTGTTGTCGCAACTGGCCCCCAACGTGGTCTCCACAACTGGCCCCCAACGTGGTTTTCACAACTGGCACCCAATTTCACTGACTTACATAATGAATTTGGCACACCTTTCCGACCACATCGAACTCTCCTTTCCTTTGACTATCCCATATTTAGTTTGAATTTATATGCAAATTGTAAATTGTAAATTTGGCTGGAAATTAGAAATGGGAATCGATAAACAGAATCAGAAAAGACATCGAAAATATGCATTTATAATCAAACGGAAATGGGTCATAGCAAATAGGAAGATACCCGACAGCCCTAGCCTAGGACACATTTTTGATAATTGTGACTTCAAGTCCCTGGACCCAAGGCTTAGTTAATGTTTGGCTTCCGCTGGCTGTCCACCTTCTTCACAGGAAACCGAATAAGTATAACTGTTTCCTTTGCTGATATTTTATTGGTCAAGAAGTCAGTCTCTACAGTTCTCTACCACATTCTCTACGACCCGAAATATTTCTTTTTAAAGAAAAGAACTGTTAATAATCATTGAGTGTGACTTATAAGAATTTTACAGATGTTAGATTAAACCCATTGAGTTTAAATTCATAATTGCTACCTCTTAAAATAATTTGAGGATTTTAATGTGACTGCGCGCATTCATAATTTCATGATATTGAAATGTCAACTTAGGCTAGCAACATATTGTGAGAACTTATCATATTATCACTTCACTTTATGCCTTCCCTAACTATATAGGGTGGCGCATTAAAAACGAAACAGACCGATTTGCGTCCAGAGAATTTTTTTTAAGAAACGCTGATACACGTCAATTTTAATATTGGGGGGGACATGTTTTGACATAAAACTTAACTTTGTCACATCAACCTCTTAAGAATGGTGATAACAACCCTTATATTTTAAATAGAGAACATGGATCTAGTGTTACATCATTTGAAAGCTCTTTCTTTTCTGAATTCAGCACAATAACTTTTTAGGAAGTCCTATCAACTCGTTTAAAAATTATTCACAGTTGAAGATCCAAAAACGCATTTCACTCATTCCGATAAGAAATGTGTTGATAATCAATGTTTTGTTGGTTTGTAAGCAAAAAATTCACTATCAGAACATTTCTTATCGGAATGAGAGAAATGCGGTTTATTATTTCAGTTTATCGGTCGGTTTGATACTTGATAGTACTACCGAAAATTAATTTCACAATAGTGTATTCTGTAGAAGAAAGAGTTAAAATAATTACTCTTACGCCAACCGTAGCGCAAATTTGTTTATTGAACGACATCCGAACAGACATGTTAAGAAAAAATACATTTTGGGGTTAGTTGCAAAGTTTCGACAAAGTGGTTAAGTAGTCAACAAAAAATGGGATCCTGAACGTGAATTTCCGGTTAGAAATGAGACTACTGAGATTCAAGTTTTAGGACAAATGGCTGCAGACCCAACTTTGAGCACGAGAAAATTGGCTACTGTTTCCAACATCAAAAGAAGAACTATTCAGCGAATATTAAAGCATCATAAATTTCACCCGTATAAAATTCATCTTGTACAACAACTGAATGAAGATGAATTTGATCGGCGGCTGGAGTTTTGTGAAGTTATGACTGCACGAATAGCTGATAACGGGAACTTTCTGTTCAATATCTGTTTTTCAATTTTATTAAACTCTACAGTCAATCGTCATAATTATCGTTATTGGGCAGTTAATTATCCAAGAAATTTTCACGAAGTCCATACTCAAACTCCACAGAAATTGAATGTGTGGACTGGCATTTTTGGAGACTGTTTAATCGGACCAATTTTTCTTGATGGCAACTTGAGTGGCGAAACGTATTTGGAGTTACTAGAAGATATCGTTTACCCTCTACTAATTGACATTGTTGAAAATGATGATCGCTATCAAGAAAATCAATTAGTGTTTCAACAAGATGGAGCTCCTCCGCATTTTCACAACGTGTTAGGGAGTTTTTGAACAGAGAGTTTCCAGGACAATGGATTGGGCGTAGCGGTGCTATTGAGTGGCACCCTAGATCACCGGATTTAACTCCTTTAGACTTCTTTCGATGAGGCCATTTAAAGAGTAGAATTTACGCAACAGAACCGGAGTCTCTGGAAGAATTACGACGACGCATTGTTGAAGAATGCCGTATAATAACTCCACAAATGCTCCAGAATGTCAGAGTTCATTTTTAACAAAATTTGTACTTTTGTATGGAAGCTGGTGGTCAACTATTTGAACACTTACTTAACTGAATTTTGGAACGTTTGGTTTTGTTTGTTAGTTTTTTTAACGAATAATTGACTAATTAGTGCATTTCTTATCACAATGAATGAAATACGTTCTTGCCACTCCAACTGTAAATAATTTTTAAACGAGTTGATAAAAGTTCCAAAAAAATTATTATGCTGAATTCAGAAAAGAGAGAGCTTTCAAATGATGTTATACTCGACCTATGTTTACTATTTAAAACATAAGGATTGTTATCACCACCCTTAAGGGGTTGATGTGACAAAGTTGAGTTTTATGTCAAAACATGACCCCCTCAATATTAAAATTGACGTCTTTCAGCGTTTCTTAAAAAAAATCTCTGGG
Source organism: Tillus elongatus (assembly GCA_964006375.1). Taxonomy (NCBI): domain Eukaryota; kingdom Metazoa; phylum Arthropoda; class Insecta; order Coleoptera; family Cleridae; genus Tillus; species Tillus elongatus. The sequence continues at coordinate 319,110,880 of OZ023262.1, read as the reverse complement.
CGCAAATCGGTCTGTTTCGTTTTCACTGCGCCACCCTGTATAATGATTAATTAAATTTATGTTTTATTAATGCTGAGTGTATTTCTATTTCCAACTTATTGTGTCAAATTTGGACGACTTACACACGTTTGGTAATTTGCATGAGCATACTTAAGTTCTTAAGGAGTCAGGGCAGAACCTCGGTGGTTCAGGGGTAAGAACGTGTGCCTCGGAACCGAAGGGTACTGGGTTCGATCCCAGGGTACTCCTTTCACTTTTTCAGTACAAACTGTAACATTAACAGCAACCGAGGTTCTGCCATTGTATTTGACCAAGTTGAATGTCTGCACGTTCCGCCCTTCGGAGGGGCGTAAAGTCGTCGGCCCGGTGTCCATGCTGTTGGGCACGTTAAAGATCCCTACCCTCCTTACCCTCATTACAGAAAGGCAGGGATTCGGCAAAATTTTCAGGATAGGGAGGTGAAACTGCTTCCTGGCGTCGGTGATTGGCCATAGTCGCGGAAATAGGCCGACGTTAAAGAAATAAAACACACACAATGAGTCAGGGGTCTTGAAATTGCCTGGCGCCTTTAAAAATTAAAAAGCTGGACCCACTCCCTCACCACCGAGTATCCGCGGATTGAACTCCTTTAAGAGTGTTACTACCATCAGATAAATTTTACATGATAACCATCTAAGAGCAAATTATACCGTAACAGATTTCATGTGTAGACAAAGGAATTAATATCTCATCAAAAATATTAGAATTTTAATGACTTGTTGGAAGTGTTTTATGGTTTTTCAACAACCATAACGCACTTGCTGCGTTCAGGCCTTTTAAAATTTGAGGAAACACACATTAGGTAGAAATTTTCTTAAAATTGATTGATTGGCGCTTACTGGATGTTCAGAATTTTTTTTAAAGTCAGTATATGTCAATATTTAACATATGAAGATAAGTAAGTGATCCCTAAGGTTTTTAAGTTTGCTCATTTATTATTGACTAGTTAGTTGTTTTTAAGCTCTTATGGTATTTCTTACGTTGCAGGCGCTATTAAGGCTAGTGAGGGTAAAGCCACCGATAAAGAAATTGAAGACTATATTAAAGTATGGTTAAAAACTGCACCTGGACGACTAAAAATGCATGGAAACGCAAAGCATAGTTAATGAACATTTTTGTTTGAAATGATTCAACAAAGCACAACTTTGCCCACCAGCATCACCACAATCTAAATGCGATCTCGCCCTGTCGTTGCAACCATGATTTTCTGCCTGCGGCTCTCTTCATTTGACGGTAGTTTCTGAAACAAGAAGCAGAATCACCCTTAAAACCCACAAAATAATAACAGATAGCTCTGCGCTAGACACGTATTTCCACAACGAAGTTGTCTTCATCAGTAGCTGTGCTAAACTAACTGTATGGGCAAAATTATCCTATTTATATATCTAAAGTATCTACGCTGCAAATAATGTAATAGCGCATAATGCAATACCCGATTATGCAATACCGGACGATGCAATACCAGATGACGAAATACCGAATTATGTAATACCACATAATCCAACATCGGATGTCTCAGTACCAGATGATGCTACAGTAAGTGATGTAATACCGGGTGACGTAATCCAAGGACTGGTTCGTTTTTGCACTTTATCAGTTGTAACAGGTTTTCCAGATGTTTTTTCCCTTGTAGACAAAAAAAATTACGCGGGATACTAAGTGTGCTTGATAGTGTGTAAAGGTAATGACGATAAGCAAGGATGCAAAGCTAAACGGCCTACAACTTGAACAAGTACAAACTTCAGATTGGGAATGTAGCATACAATTGAAAAGGAGGATCACGATGGCTAAGAAGGCATTTAATAAACAAATTTTCACTAATAAACATTTTAAGTTGTACTCCACGAAGAGGTTCATCAAGTCGTATGTATTGAGTGTGGTGGTATGTGGGGCGGAAAGCTGAACTCGGACTAAGCAGCGCATAAATATTATAGGCTTTTAGAATGAAAAAAATGGACCAAGAAACAATGCACCGTCACAAATTGTACGAGTCGGAAAAGTATCGTCCAAGAGTCCTCAGATTTATTGAACTCTCATAAAATACTTGTACATATAAACGTAATTGGTTCTCGATATCTAGGTAGATGGATACTAGGTTTTAAGAATTATCAAGGTGTTAATGATAACTCTCAAAACCAGTTATTAGTGTCCCTGTAAAAGAAATTAAAAAACCAAACGACTGTAAAAGAAGGTTAGATAATAAATACAATAATACAAAGATAAACAATTATAACAAATTTATTACTTCAGGTTGAAGATAAAACACAGTAAATAGGTGCCGACAGAGAAAGGTACCTCAAATCATACGTATGACAAATTCCTAAATCACTAGAGACTTTGAGTTAATTCTGAAGCATTAACAGGTTACAAGAATTTACTACGGTTAAACGTTACTAAACTTTAAAACGCCAGCTTTACTGGCGTGTCAAATTGTGAAAAGATAATTTGAAAATTTAAAATAACACAAAATTAAATCATTTATAGATATTTCTTAATTATTCATTTAGAACATGAATGGACATAATTTTTAAAAATGTGGATAGCTATCCCTTATGTGATAATATTACTATTAAATTTTCAGGTTAAACTAATTACTAAAACAAAATATACGTCCTACTATTTCACAGGTTCAGAAATCTAAATACAAACAGTGTCTACAATCTACACACGTAGGTAATCGTTAATCAAATTCAACACTTCAGTAATTAAACTGATAAATTAAGATACTAAGGAACATAACATACGTGTATTTTCCAAATTTGAAAAGGCCTTTATAGGCTAATGTCGATGGAGAATCACCTGGGTAAGGTGATCTGCCTTTTTCCTGATGAAAAGCCTTACATGTAGGCTGACTATGCAGTCGGTCGGAAAAGCGGACTCAGATGTCGATACGACAGCAAAGAAAACTCAACTGCAAGACACAGTGAATGCCCTCAGATACAAGGCCTGCAGAACAAAAGGTGGGGACCAATGACAGCAGCCCTAACCTGGAATTGGCACAGCCCTAACCTGGGACTGAAATGCTAACAGCTCAGAAACGGAAACAACAGCCTGCAGCTTGAATGCTAGTACCCCGGAAACGGAATGACAGCAGTCCGGAACCCGAATCGGAAACCAGGAACCAGAATCTGACACCAGAACCGATGTCGAAAACCAGAACCGAAGTTGTTGGACCTGTTTCAACATAAGAACAAAAAAACGACCATAGTACACCTGTTAGAAAATGGTTTTAAAATAACTCACGGTGAAACATCCGACAGTTAGCACACATATAACTAAACAAATGTATTTAACAAATTTATACACAAATGATCACAAAAATGCACCAGATCTATATTTAATTTACTAGTTTCACTGCCATCGCAAACTATGTGCCGGCGTAAAGCCTTCACCTGCTTATATAGCCGATCTCTGCCGATACATCGTAGCAGCCCTCCGATGGGTTGTTCGCGAGTGTTTTTCTGCCCTTCTCTAAAACTCATAACGCTTCCTGTATTGAAGGGAGCACGCACACATCTACTTATGCAGCGTCTTATATGCTAGCTGAAAGACTCTGCTCTGACTGTTATATATCAAACTTGTTTATGAAGCTTTCCTAATGGATTTCTTTGTCGGCATTTCAGTGATGTCATTTGGAACGTCAATCCTCCCTATTTATGCGTATTTATTTGTAGAACAAATTCTTATTCAGTACATATTCCGTTCTAACGAAAAGAATATAATCTTAGATTTTACGCTGCTAGATATTATTAAAGCAATTTTAATTTTAGCGAAAAGTCAGAACGGTGTTTACATTGCAGCGAATTTTCATAAATATTTAAACCCCTATATTTTGCACACATTTAAATCCAAAGCAACAAAAACCAGTAGAGTTTAAAAGGTAAGGAACCTATGCCTGGTGCCCTAAAAATGTAAGCCCACCTTAAAGGCGTAACAAAATATAAACAAAAGTAAACTGGAAGAAGTGAAAGAAGGAAGATGCTTCCTGGAAAAAAATGAGAGACGAAAAATACATTTATTGGACATATGAAAATAGAAGTTTCCGACAACATTATTTGAAGGACAGATACTGGAAGAATGGGGCGAAGTGATAGGCAAATAAAGAAACTCCTGGAAAACCTTCCACAATTGATGACGCGCGGAAGCTCCAATTAAATGCTGCTGAGATATACCAGATAATCATGGTGGCGATAATAGGACGACATCGCTTTTAAACTGATGATGATGATGTAACTCTACGATAGTATTAAGTACACTTGAAGAACCCAAATCGCAACACATTAACAAAAACCGGATGATCGTTTCACCAACCAAGTTAGCATCATCAGAGAATAAAATAATTCCAATATTTCTTTCTCTGGTGACGCTAACTTGGTTAGTGAAACGATCTTCAATTTTTTTTTCTAAATATGTTGTGGTGATTTTGGTTCTTGAGTGCTCATCACAGATTCCAGTCTTCACTTAGTTTACGATAGTAGTTATATTTGTGTCTTTTGTAATAGTTTCTAGTGGGTTTGTTGTTTTCTTTAAGTATTTGATGTTACCAAATTTATAATTAACATTGTTCTGCATATGATACTCATTTTTTATGTCTAAACACAATTATTTGTTTATCATGTTAAAGAAAATGTCGCTGAATGTATTGAAAACCTAGGAATAAGTAATATAGGATGATTATTATTATCGTTATTATTATTGACTTAACAAAAGGGCCTTCATATCCTCCTACAGGAGAACATCGGCTCATCACAGATACCAAATGGATTGAGCCCAGACGTGGGGCTCTTACCAAGTTGTCGGTTGCTAAATCAAAAGTCGACATTTCCTCGTTCTTCAGAAATATCCGCACAATATGGGCGTTGCCCAAGCTTTGTAGAATAAATAGGTTGTTTGGGAACTCTGAGAGGGGAGAGACGCAAGAGGAGGGTAATACGTCATGTGCATTTCATATGCGGATATTTCCTATAGTTTCGACTGCCTTTTGATGGTTTAAATAACATTTATTAGAAATTTGCGTGACTTTTAATGTGTTTACTGAATACGATCAGTTACAGATTTATTTTAATGTTTATTTTGTATGAAATAGCAGTTAAATCGAAAGTATCGTCTCCAAGACAATATCTTATTTTTTGGGGTGTTGTGTTGTAAACATAACTGCACCGTGAATCAACGGTATTGGACGTTATTTATTCAAGATTATTTTTATATTCAACAATTACATCGGTGAATCGTCATAAAGGTGGATAAGTATGTGTTTAATGTACTAACTCAATAAATATAACTTAACCCAAATATCTATTTCGATGCCTAATGGAGTTGGTTGTAGTGTATTAATTTGCAAAAATAATTTTAAAAAGGCAATGGAAAGTGGAGATAAACTTTCCTTCTTTTCTTTTCCAAAAGAAGTAAAAATAAAGTATTAGGTAAATTTCCAGATGAGCTCACAGAGGGTTTTTAGAAAACATTTTTCACAAACATGCTTAGAACCCCCTTTGGATGCAAAAACCACGAGAAAAATTGTGTGCAAACAACCCCCAACAAAGTTACGGTACCGGTAATGAATATAGGTGCTTGGCGAGGAAGAAGATACAAAGGAAGTGTAAACAAAATGCGAAGTAACAGCTTAGCCCGACTCATATAAACTGCCTTTATCCGGTTTTGCAGCTACACTTCCTTAAAATCCTGTTTATCACGCACAGAACCCCCATTCTTCGTATTTGGGCGTTTTCCTTCCCCTTTTACATGCATATAAGCACCCCAATGCGCAAACCACAAGAAAAATTTCTTGGGAACAACTCCCAAGAATGTTACGGGACCTGGGGCGAATAAGGGTTCTGTGTGGGGTAAACAGGATTTAATGGGGTATAGCTGCAAAATGGTATAAAGGCAAGTTATACAGGTCCAGCTAAGCTGTTTTTTTCGAAATTTTAGTTTTTTCCTGCCGGATCATCAACTCTATTCACCCCTGGTCACGTAATTTTCTTGGGGGTTGTTTGTAAGAAATTTTACTTGTGAGTTATGCATCCAAAGGGGATTCTAAGCATGTTTCTGAAAAAAATTCTAAAAGTTCTGTGTAAGCTTATCTGCAAATTTACGAAGTATTATTATACCTATATTATTAATTAGTTACTGCGTTTCCACAAATTACTATTATTTTACTATTAAGAATAAGATGTATGAGTTTTTTGCTTAGATTAATTGTAGAAACGATAAACCTTTGGTGAGGTATTGTCAGTGGACAGATAATTGGACTCAACATTTTCAATGCACCATTGAACGGGCAGCCATATCTAGATTTTTTGAGTAATGAATTGCCACTGTTGTTGGAAAACGCACATCTAATTTCTTGTCGTAATATGAGATTCCATCATGCTAGTTATCTAGCACATTATGGTTGAAATGTGAGACATTTCTAAGATCAGTCGTTTCCTGACAGATGGATAGAAAGGGGAGATCCGTTTTCTTGGCCAGCTAGGTCACCTGATTTGAGTTGTTTAGATTGTTATTTATGAGATTGGCCGAACGGTTAACTGTACTGCAATCGATCTACTACAAGGGACGATATGATACTCACATTGATAAATGCTGTTACAAATATTCCACTGGTAGAAATTTAAACCATCGTTTTACCCATTGCTTCGATATTGTAGTCTTGTATTGAAAATGATGAAGCACAGTTTGAATGCGAGAGAAGCCACCAAGATTAGATTGATTACATTCTATTATAATTTTTTAATTTTTCTGTTTTGTTATCAAGATGTGGTAATTCGTAGCTCCAACTTTGACCGCTAACATATATATAATAATATCTACCGCCAGACCAATGATATCGAACTGAGGATTTCACTGGAAGCCTCAGTCTTTTGTAGCGTATTCTACTGTGTTATTAATGATATATCCTCAAAAAAACAGCACTATATATCTATCTATCTATCTATACATTCAACGTCCCCCCACCTCTTTACTTTTGAAAATATCAAAAAAATGCAGGGCAATAAATAACATCTGTTGCTCGGCCATTACTCTGCGGGTGTCAAAGGTACCACTTAATGTGCCAAAATGTGATTAAAATCAAAATGTTGCGACCAGCAGTAAATCTTACGCCCTCTAGCGGTGATTTTAGAACTTGAACATAATTTCCAGCGATTTATCATATGAACTTTCCTTAAGACAGTTTTTTTCCTGAAGCTGTAAAGTGAACCGTTGCTGAGATATGTCCAATGACCACCATTCTTAGTTGCCCACCATGTACCGGGTGTTCCATTAAGACATGTAACCGGCCATATCTGAGAAACTAATAACCTTACAGCTTTGAGAAAAAAATAATTATGATAAAAGTGACGAAGAGAAATTGCTGGTGGGAGAAGGTAGAATTTTCTTTTTAAAAAAGCTCATAGCTTTTGTTTGGGAATGAAATCAAGTTCACCAAATTCGGTAGAGACGAATGTGGTGAACTTGATTTCATTTGGAAGAGCCTTTTATGCCTTATTTTCAGTCATATAAGCTCTAGGAACACACTTCTTTCAATCGCCACTAGAGCATGCTATGTTAAAAACTGGCATGTTTTACGGTCTTTTTCGAAAAATTTAAATACAACGATATATACTTTTTTACACATTTGGATAAAACAAAAAAGGTTCAACAATGTGGCGAAAACCGCAGTTCGATATCTTTCTTTACGTCGCAAACGTTAACAAAAATGTAATTAAAACATAGACGCGTAACACGTTAAACACACGTCATTTTCTACTAGGCCGATTTTTAAGCCTAATTCAGATTTATAAATGTCTGCAAATTCTTATGCTCAATTGCATGACCATCTCCTATTTAAGCTAATAAATAAGATATTAGAAGAATTTATTATTAAGACTTTTATTACAATCGATTAAGTCGATATATTTAAAAGTCAAGTAAGCTTTGGAAACAGAAAAGTGATTAATGCAAAAATTCAACAATTTTCATGTCAGAATATTATTTTGCCGTGTTCGCAGTGTTACAGTATCTCTTTTGTGTTTTTTTAATGCCTTTGTCGCCTCAAGAAGCGGTTGATATTATTGCTCTTTATCTTGAGTGTCAACAAAATGCGACTATAGCTGCAATACTATGTTCATTGCAATATCCTCAAAGACGCCGGTACGGTGCCAGAATGTTTGCTTGTTTATCTAATCGCTTTTGCACCATGGGAAGCGTCGTCCGCCCTGTATACCGCAAACGGCACACCCGAAGAACGGAGGAAAATGTAATCAACGTTTTTGCTGAGTGTTCGGATAATTCCTGGAGACCTAGGTATTCCTTAAATTATTGTGCATCGAATATTGAGAGAACACAGGAAAATAAGTATATTTAGTCATATCCGCAACTAATGCATATTTGTGAAGTGAAAACTTGTTGAGGTGCACCATTCTTATATTATCTTCTTAAGTATATGCCAAATTGACATATCTCTGTTATGTGGTTTAAGATTGGGTACTTATCATAAATATTTTTCCCTCAGGGCTCGTCCGCGGCCTTGCCGCCCCGATAGCACTGCAACCTTTGGTTGATTGTGCATACCCTTAGTCTTACTCCACCCATTGCAAAATCACTGTGCCTTGAACTAGTCTTCACAGCGATTGGTGGGGTGAAGTTTTATGTTGCTCTGTCTCCAGTCTAGACTGACCGTAGATGAGTTGTCTTTTGCGGTCCAGAGATTTACACTCCCACAAGATGCGCTGGGCTGATTCCTCCCCCTCGCCGCAGAGTCTGCATACGAAGTCCCCTTCGAACCGACCCATTTTATGCAGGTGTGTCCCGTCAAGAGACCTGTTGTGTTTCTGAGCTGTCCTCTGCTAAGATTTAGCAGCTCCACAGCTCTTTTTGAACTGGGTTCATCAATTATTGACTTCCCATGTCTGAGCCCTCGACAGTCTGCCCAGTACACCTTGTGTTGGTTTTTGAGCCAGGACTTAATGGCTCCCCTGGCAGTGCTCTTTGTCACGCCCAGAGCCGGTTCTGGTCCCATAAATGGTTCTGCTGACCCTCTCTTCACGATACTGTCAGTTTCTGCATTGCCTTTGACCCCCGAGTGACCCGGCACCCAAATGAGGGTCACCTCATTCTTCCCAGCCAGGTCGCTCGTCTCGTCTCGGCACTCACTCACCAGCCAGGAATTTACCCGTGGGCTACTTAGTGCTTTAAGGGCTGCCTGGCTGTCTGTGGCTATGAGGATCCGCTTGTTGGTGTAGCCCCTCCTCTTGTTCTCCCGCACACAGTGCAGGATGGCGTACATTTCGGTCTGAAACACCGTTGCGTGGGCTCCGAGGGGAATACTATGACTTACCCTCGGTCCTTCTGAGGAAACGTCCTACGCTCCCCGCCGGGTCCGTCCGTGAACCAGACAAGGGCGTCCCGTGGTATGCCCGGCGTCTCCTCCCGCCATGCCTCGCGGTCGGGGATTTCCACTGTAAAGTTGTTTTCCCTGCAGATTCGCGGGCTCGCGAAGTCTGACCTCATTTCAAGCATGGGCTCCTTCACGATCTCCTGAATTTTGCAGTGGCCCCTGAAGCCTGGGTTGATCATAAATATTATTAATGCACACTTTTTGTGGGCAGTGAAGAAGCTATTCACCAATATAATTATATGGATTGTAACTTATTTTACTTTCTGAATTTTAAAATTTAAAAAATATATTTTAAAATGTAAATCTCCTCTTATTCCTGATTCGCCGAAACAATATATAACATTAAAATATTATTATATAAGTTTATATTTTATAATTAGTAAATCGTATAAGTTTTCACTCCTATCGTGTGATCATAAGCCCACTGATTTTGCCAACCAGCGAAAGGTTGAAACTGTATGTTGAAAATGATGGACGTCACTTTGAACATTTGGGACGTCACTGATCATCAGTTCGTCTACAATATTATTTGTCATTAGGTATTTTTGCTTGTGTGTTTCCAAAGCCTACTTGACTTTTAAATGTATCTACTTAATGGATTGTAATAAGTGTTAATAATGAATTCTTCTAATATTTTAAAATTATTAGTTAAAATAAAAAGTCACAATGACAGGCTCCATTGGTGTGAAAAGTGTGCCAGTGTTTCTCCTGCAGCAACTTGTAACGTAGATGTGTGCATGTATATGTATGTGTGTGTATGTGCAAATGAAGAAATAATGTGCATTTTCTGCACTGCACCTAGTGTTAAGTACTGGACGTATAAATCCTGTTGACGTGGGTGCGTATACATGAGTGTATATGCGCTCCTGTATGCGTGTGCGTGGATATGTATGTATGCTTTAATTTTATTATCTATTTTTAGTAAACAGCAAGTGTATAGGGTGATAAAAGAAAAAAGTTAAAGAGCTTGTTAGATTAACATTCTTAAGACAGGTTTTGCCATAATGAAAAGCAAGGTCAGATGCATCTTTGTTCATTTTGAAGATTGACAGTGACTGAATGAGCCAGTTCTCAAAGTCAAACCTTTAATCAAAACAAAAAAAAAAGTTAAAAAAGGACAAAATTATGCAATTGTGCATTATAACTTGTAGGCATTTATAAATCTGAGTTAGAGATTACAAAATCGGCCTAGTAAAAAATGGCATGTCATTTAATGTGTTACACGTCTATGGTTTAATCACATTTTTATTAACATTTCCGATATAAAAACAGATATCGAACTGTGATTTCTGCCACATTGTTTAGCCTTCTTTGCTTCATACAACTGTGTAAAAAAGTATATATTGTGTGATGAAGTATTATTTTCTATCGGTATTTGGTACAAAACGCATAATTACTAAGTCGATAATTAAGTAAATAGAAAATAATTAAATACAAACTATATAAATATTTTTCACCATAAAATATTTTAAGGCGATTTATATTTAATTAAACGCGTATTTCGTACTTGTTATCTTATCTGGTTGTGATAAGGTGATTAAATTCCAAGAATCGCGGAGTTTTTGGCCGGCTATGAAATTCATATAAAAGGAGAAGCAACACGGGGCAGAGGCGGTATTGGTAATACAGCCAATAAGCCGAGAACAGCGAGTCGCCAGTCGCCACCAGTCCGCACCGATTTCGATTCCGTTTGCCGTCCGAGAGCACCAGGTTGGGCGATTTCAGTACACGAGAATATTGTTATAGGTGAGAAACTATCCGTCCTAAGTAATTCATATTTTGTAGCGAATTTTCATGTTTTTAAATTATCATGCTGCTCAGTCCAAATCTTCGCAACTGAATTATTTCTGCTTTTCCTGACCTGCCGTCGTCCTTATAGACAACTCCCGTATTTTATATTGTCTTGCATTATTTTTGCGAGGATGCTGAGGATTCACAGCTCACCTAAATAATCGAGATATATTCATCTTGGTTTGATCCCGATAGGGATACTGAGGATTCACAGCCTATCTAGGTCACTCTAAGTGATACGTTCATTTTCAATTAGCCCTGTACACTTCATCTGGCTCCAGGCTTTCCGCCCCATACAGTATAAGCTCTTGTGTTATTTTAGTGAGGACGCTGAGGATTCACAGCTCGCTAAAGTAATCAAGATGTTTGTGTCCCGGTTAGGTCCTAGCGGAGATGCCGAGGATTCACAGTCCGCATAGCCCTCCCGGGAACTGTCGTCCCGTCTGTCCTTCCGCCCTTATACGCCTCCGGTGTTCCTCACTTTGACGGAGAGGCTACATATGTTATTTTGAACTGGTGTATGGTTATCTGCCGCTTATTTTTTTTCTGGAAGCTGTAAGATTCCTAGTTTCTGAGATATGGCCGTTTACCTATTTTATGGAACATCAGGTACAATTCTTATCAAATTTTACTACTATAACACACTTGTTGCGTCCAGATTTTGTATATTTATGTTGCATACCTAAATATACCTTATTTGATTCAATTAAGTTATTTTCAGGGACAGTTCACTTTTTGGCGGGATTCAAAAACCCCATATTGATACTGGACAGCAACAGATACAGAGTAACTCGTAAAGTGTCTAGTAAAACATACTGGGTTTGCACATCTTCTCAGTCTGCTAAACATAACTGCAAAGCAAGACTCACGACTTATGGAAGGACCTTAAGCATTAACTATGATATTCACGACCACGAACCACATTTAACAAAAGAATGGGACTACACCAAATTAATATCACAACGTGTCACTATAATACGTAACATTAAACAGTAAATCTAATTTTTTATTTTTTTAATTAAACACCTGGTCCCTGAGAAATGGTTGTCATTAGCACCTACAATATTTTATAATACAATAAATCAACTAATAAATGTTTGGACAACATTATTTCTAATTAACACGATATAGAAAGAAATACATAACTTACCAAAATAAACTAAAGCTTAAGGCTAGATGCATTCTCACAATAATTAGAACTGTAGACCGGTTTCGCTCTAATTAGAGCTTGTCTGTACGGCATACTAATTGCTGCGAAAATACACCTATGAAGTAATACGGCTGTGGTAGCCAGCCTTCCAACACTAAGTGAGTGGTGAACGTGTCGAGACCTAGTTGCGGAACCAAGTAGTATGTTGTCACGCCAGCTCCAAATAACACAAAGTGTTACAACAATAGATACGGTATACAACCAACTAACAATTTAGTAAATTGTCAGCCCTGGCCCATTTATACCCTACCTTCTAATTGTTGTGAGAATACATCTAGCCTTACATACTTTGTCCCTATATATATAAGGTAAATAACAACCTCAGCGGGACCCAGATTTGTCGAAATGCACGCCCAGACTTAAGAGCCCTGGAGGTCTGAGTGGACTCTGACTCAGAGAGAGATTAGATGCTACGGTACCAGTCACCAGAGCTCAAGATCAGCCCTAGATTTTTGACTATGACTTCGAATTTATTTTCTAGATTCTAGAGTCAGAGTTAGACTGCGAAATAGACTTCGGATCAGACCTAGACTGCGAACTAGAGACTATAACTAGAGACTAGAGCCAGATACTAGAGCCAGATACTAGAGCCAGAGACTAGAGCCAGAGACTAGAACCAGACACTAGCTAATAGTGCCCGTTTATCCAAATGGGCTTGCACAAATTTGATAACTTCAGTTAAACACGGACACACAACCTCTACAGGGTGGCGCATTGAAAACGAAACAGACCGATTTGCGTCCAGAGATTTTTTTTATGAAACGCTGAAATCCGTCAATTTTAATATTGAGGGGGACATGTTTTGACATAAAACTCAACTTTGTCACATCAACCCCTTAAGGGTGGTGAAAACAACCCTTATATTTTAAATAGGGAACATGGGTCGAATGCTCCATCATTTGAATGCTCTTTCTTTTCTGAATTCAGCACACTAATTTTTTTGCAAGTTTTATCAACCCGTTTAAAAATTATTGACAGTTGGATTTGCAAGAACGTATTTTATTTATTGTGATAAGAAATGCACTAATTGGTCAAATTTTCGGTAAAAAAAAAACTAAAAAACAAAACTAAACGTTCAAAAATGTTTTTTAAGTTAAGTAAGTGTTCAAATTGTTGACCACCAGCTTCCATACAAAAGTACAAATTTTGTTCAAAACGAGCTCTGACATTCTGGAGCATTTGTGGAGTTATTAGACGGCATTCTTCAACAATGCGTCGTCGTAATTATTCCAGAGACTCCGGTTCTGTAGCGAAAATTCTACTCTTTAAATGGCCCCATAGAAAGAAGTCTAAAGGAGTTAAATACGGTGACCTAGGGAGCCACTCAATAGCACCTCTACGCCCAATCCATTGCTCTGGAAACTCTCTGTTCAAAAACTCCCTAACAAGGTGTGAAAAATGCGGAGGAGCTCTTGTTGAAACACTATTTGATTTTCTTGATAGCGATCATCATTTTCAACAATGTCAATTGGTAGAGGGTAAACGATATCTTCTAGTAATCCCAAATACGTTTCGTCACTCAAATTGCCATAAAAAAACTTGGTTTGATTAAACGGTCTCCAAAAATGCCAGTCCAGACATTCAATTTCTGTGGAGTTTGAGTGTGAACTTCGTGAAAATTTCTTGGATTATTATCTGCCCAATAACGACAATTATGACGACTGACGGTAGAGTTTAAGAAAAACGTACGCTCGTCTGAAAAACAGATATTGAACGGAAAGTTTCCGTTATCAGCCATTCGTGCAGTCATAATTTCACAAAACTTCAGCCGCCGATCAAAATCATCTTCATTCAGTTGTTGTACAAAATAAATTTTATACGAGTGGAATTTATGATGCTTCAATATTCGCTGGATAGTTCTTCTTTTGATGTTTGAAACAGTCGCCAAATTTCTCGTGCTCAAAGTTGGGTCTGCAGCAATTTGTCCTAAAACTTCAATCTCAGTAGTCTCATTTCTAACCGGAAATTCACGTTCAGGATCCCGTTTTTTGTTGGCCACTGAACCACTTTGTCGAAACTTTGCAACTAACTCCAAAATGATTTTCTGTTAACATGTCTGTTCGGATGTCGCTCATTAAACAAATTTGCGGTACGATTGGCACAGTCATCGTTTTTGAAAAAAAAGATTAATTATTTCAAATATTTCTTCTACAGAATACACCATTGTGAAATTAATTTTCGGTAGTACTATCAAGTATCAAACCGACCGATAAACTGAAATAATAAACCGCATTTCTCTCATTCGGATAAAAAATGTTCTGATAGTCAATTTTTTGTTTACAAACCAACAAAACATTGACCATCAGCACATTTCTTATCGGAATGAGTGAAATGCGTTTTTGCATCTTCAACTGTGAATAATTTTTAAACGAGTTGATAAAACTTAGTGTGCTGAATTCAGAAAAGAAAGAGCCTTCAAATGATGTAACACTCGACCCAAGTTCCCTATTTAAAATATAAGGGTTGTTATCACCATCCTTAAGGGGTTGATGTGACAAAGTTGAGTTTTATATCAGAACATGTCACACTCAATATTAAAATTGACGTATTTCAGCGTTTCTTTAAAAAAAATTTCTCTGGACGCAAATCGGTATGTTTCGTTTTCAATGCGCCACCCTATATAACGCTACCAGTAATTGAATTAGGTGCATTAACAGACAGTGGTTAGAAGATGGCCTTCTAACGCGTCGTCAAACAGATTCGTACATAATTACTTAAATATCACATTTCCCACCTTGCAGACCGAAATTTGCCGCCTAATTTTTCATTGGTGGTAATTTAAACTACTCAGCCTCTCTTGCTCGTCACTAACAACATGTACAATTCAGAAGTCAACCGTCACATCTTAACAGAAAACTACTGCGTCTGTTTTCGTCTTCTATTCACTCATCTAACTTAAAAAACGAGGACAAAAAATACCAGAGATAACTTTTACTAGTTAAAATATTGATTTTTCCTTGTTCGTATGTTCTCTAGCTCTTAGTATAACAAATAAGATAGACGCAAAATCGAAGTTATTTTATCTTGACTTAAGGTTGATAGTCCCTTGCCCTTGCCGTTAAAATTCCGATAAATACGTTCCTTGTGTTCCACAGCGAAGGAACGGCGTCTCAGACTCTGATATTCTAAGAATTGTATTTATTTCTCCTTAACAAGGTTCCTTTATGTGAGATATTCTGGTATGAAGACCCTTTAGTTGTTGCTTTAAAAGAATATTCGAGAAGCTTCAGAAGTGTTTTACAATGGCAAATAAAAGCGAAATTTCATAAAATCTTCTAATTCGATAGTTATTTGCTATTATTGTTAAAAGATGCAATTATTATTGAAATTTTCTCAGACCTTCCGCAGAATTGGCAAAATGGTACGGAAGCTGAAAATCTGACCGTAACAAAGTTGGTAGTCGCCAGTTTGCCTTACTTATTATTAGTATCGACTTCTTCACACACTCTCAAAGGGGAACATTCACTCATCCCAGGTATCTCAGATACCAAAGGGGCTGAGCTCAGATGGAGCCCTTTCCAAGTTATCGGGCCCTGAAAGATAGCGCGACACATTCTCATTTCTCAGGAATCTCCGCACGGTATGGACAGTTGCAAGTATTACCGTTATCTGCATAACCTTATAAAGATGCTTTCCAAGACCCAGTCTCTTAATGTTCTCTCGAAGATTCTTAGGAACTACACCAGTTGACGACATGACTATTGGAATCACTCGGACACTATCTGCCCTCCGCTGTCTCTTTATTTGTATCTCTAGGTCTCTGAACTTAATGATCTTCTCGTTCTCCTTTATCTCTGGATTATTAGTATTCGGGATGGCCACATCAATCAGCGTCACTTGGTTGCGGGACTTATCCACTATTATTATATCTGACCTGTTGTGAGCTGCTCGTTGGTCTGTGAGCACGGTCCGATCCCAGTACAACTTGTCTCTAGAACAGGCTCAGGAGTGTATCGATAGTAGGGCACCCCACTAAGATTTAAAAGTCCCAGTTACAGAGCCAGTTCTTGATGAAGTATTTTCGCAACTGCATCGTGCCTCTCTTTATACTCTGTTGCAGCAAACGCTTGACATCCTTCGCTGACGTGTTGGATATCTCTGATGGCTGACACCCAAATCTACATTTGTCATCTTGGACCAAATTGTCTCCAAGTGCAAACTTCAGGTAGTTTCTTGCTGGAATCACCTGTCCTTGTATGGCCAGAAAAAAACACTCTGTCTCTGGAAACATGTCCGGACACCAACCAGTAGTTCAACGCCAATTTCTCGACATGTGCCTGGGAGGTCTCATGCAGATGTCATCCATGGAGGGGCTTCTGTATCCAATATTGCAGCTTGTCCTGATCAGACCGATGGTGACTTTGTATTTTGCTTTCTTTCGATTGTAGCGGTGTTAAATCATCTGCCTCGCATATGGCAAGGTGTAGTTCGGAAGTAACCGCCCGCTGGTGCAAATATGTACGTAGGTTCAATATCTGTTGTTGTCGTTGTCGTTGTCGTTGTCGTTGCCGTTGTCGTTGTCGTTGTCGTTGTCGTCGTCGTCGTCGTCGTCGTCGTCGTCGTCGTCGTCGTCGTCGTTGTCGTTGTCGTTGTTGTTGTTGTTGTTGTTGTTGTTTTTATTATTATTATTATTATTATTATTATTATTATTATTATTATTATTATTATTATTATTATTATTATTATTATTATTATTATTATTATTATTATTATTATTATTATTATTATTATTATTATTATTATTATTATTATTATCGACTTTAGCCTGAACGACAACGCGACACATCCTGATTTCCCAGGAATCTCCGCACGGTGTGTGCAGTTGCAAGTATTACCGCCTTCTGCATAACCTTATAAGGATGCTCTCCAAGAACCAGTCTCTTAATGTTCTCTCGAATATTCTTAAGAACCACACCAGTTGACAGCATGACTAATGGAATCACTCGGACACTATCTGCCTTCCACTGTCTCTTTACTTGTATCTCGAGGTCACTGTACTTAATGGTCTTTTCGTTGTACTTTATCTCTAGATTATTAGTATTCGGAATGGCTACATCAATCAGCGTCACTGGGTTGCTGAACTTATCCACAATTATTATATCTGGCCTATTGTGGGCAACTCGTTGTTCTGTGAGCACGGTCCGATCCCAGTACAACCTGTATCCTGAGTTCTCTAGAACAGGCTCAGGAGGGTATCTATAGTAGGGCACCTTACTCAGATTTAAAAGTCCCAAAGCCAGTTCTTGATTAAGTAGTTTGGCAACTGCGTCGTGCCTCTCTTCATACTCTGTTGCAGCAAACGCTTGATATCCTCCGGTGACGTGCTGGATAGTCTCTGATGACTGACACCCAAGTCTACATTTGTCATCTTGGACCGAATTATCTCCAACTATATACTTCAGGTAGTTTCTTGTTGGGATGACCTAATCTTGTATAGCCAGCAAAAACCCCTCTGTCTCTGGAAACATCTGTCCGGACACCAACCAGTAGTTCGACGCCAATTTGTCGACATGTGCCTGTGAGGTCTCATCCAGATGTCGCCCATGGAGAGGCTTCTGCATCCAAGATTACAGCTTGTACTGATCAGTCCGATGGTGAATTTGTATTTCAATTTCTTTTAATTCTAGCGGTGTTGAATCATCTAGCTCGCATATGGCACGGTGTAGTTCAGAAGTAAAGGCCTGCTGATGGAAATATGTACGGAGGTTCACTATCTGCTGGTCCAACTGTTTACCAATATCCAACACTCCTCTTCCACCTTGGTGTCTAGGTAGGATTACCCACTCGGTAGCACTACGGGGGTGATGCTTTTTGGATTTTGTTAGGAGTGTTCGCACCTTCAGTTGTAGATTTTCGATGTCCGTTTTACTCCAATTCACAGTAGATTTTCGATGTCCGTTTTACTCCAGTTCACAATCCCAAATGAGTAGCTAAGTGCAGAACATGCATATGTATTCAGAACTTTAGTCAGGTTCTTGCTGTTAAGATGTGATCGCACCACCTGCTTTACTCGTTTCGTAAACTCATTTGTCAGTTCGTTATTCATTACTGAGTGGTTTATTTTCCTCGCTTGCTGTATTCCCAAGTATTTGTAACACTCTTTTACACCGATCGAGGCAATTTGCTGGCCGTTCTGCATTTCATATACACCTGGTTGTATTTTCCCCCTGACTATACATAAGGTGCGACATTTGTCGACCCCAACTGCATGCCTATATCTCTGGAGAACCCTTCCACGATTTTAAGTAGTTGTTCCAGGTGGTTCTTTGTGGAGGCCATCAACTTAAGATCATTCATATACAGCAGATGATTTAGCCTCATTTGCTCGCTGCCATTGTTTTTATACTGAAGCAATATCTGGTGGACTTCAGGCCGTTTGATAAGGGATTCAATCCGAAGAAGAACCATAATGGGCTTAGCGAGTCGCCTTGAAATATGCCTCTTCTAATTGGTATCGTGCTGGTTACGATGTTGTCACCCGTTTGTACCTGTAACTGAATCTTTGTTCTCCAGGTGGACATTGTGTGTTCAAGGAACCTCACGATGTAAGTGTCGATCTTGTAGATATTCAGCACACTTATGAGCCATTCGTGTGGAACTGTATCAAATGCCTTTTTATAATCCACGTAGGCAGCAAAGAGATTTTTTCGTCCATTGTAAGCTTGATTGCACACATTATTATTATTATTAATATTATTTTTGTCGTTGTTGTTATCATTATTATTATCGTACAATAACTAGAACATGTTTGTAGCAAATAATAATTAAAAGTAAATATGTACAAACAATATATTTTGCTACCAAAATGCAGTTAGGACGTTGCAGTTAAAATATTTTTTTCATATTTTAACAAAATTCTGTTTTTTTAATATTGTTTAAAATAAATATATTTTAGGTTTCATTCACTTTTTGCCTGGACTGAAAAATCCCATATTGGTTCTGAACAACTACAAATACAAAGTGAATCGTAAAGCGTCTGATAGAACATTTTGGATTTGCACATCTGCCCAGTGTGCTAAACAGAACTGCAAAGCAAGACTGTCGACTTACGGAAGGACCTTAAGCATTAACTGTGATACTCATGATCACGAGCCACATTTATTTCGAGAATGTGACTACTCTAGATTAATACCACAACTTGTCACTATAATTCGAAACCCTAGGCAGTAAAATTATATAAAAAGAAGTAATCTTATTTTGTTATGTTAACGTTGTTGTGAATAAAACTGATCTTGCCATTAGTGACTGTTCTTTTAGGCTAAGACAATACCTAAGTACAATTTGGAGAACCCAATTCATCACAATACAGTTTTTAGACCTGACGATCGTTTCGCTAACAATGTTAGCGTCATCAAAGGGATCATTAAACTAAGTGAATAAATTCATTGATTCTTGTTGCCCTTACTTGGTGAAACTGGTCCATACTACATACAGAGTTTTTATGTAGGTTAAGGACGTAACCAGCGCGTAAGCTAACTGGAGCAAGCGGCCCTTCTGAATTATAAATGTTCTGGTATGTTCTGTGACTAGTTTCGCTGCTTGATAGCATCCTCAGACAGATAAAAGTTGAATTAATACGAAATCATGACAATTACAAATAAAGATCTGTCGCTATGTTTTGATCAAAAAATTCATCAAAATTGAAAATAAAATGAAACGCAGATGACGGATGAGGCTTTCAAAATGTCTACGTGATGTATGTCAATATTTAACATAAAAATAGAACTATCATATAACAGCTATAAATATAATAACAGTTATAAAAATAAAATAACTAAACAATAACAGTAATAAAGCAGATTATACACAATGTAAGTATCCACATACATCAACTCATTATCTTATTACAACTTTTTTGAAAAAATAGTTTAATTTTCTTTGTCTTTTTTAATGAGGAAGAAGAAAATCCAAGAAAGGGGAATTAATTAAATGATTTTGCTCATTTAAAACAAGGCAGATACTGTTGTGTGTGTGTTTTTTGACTTCTAAAGCTTCAAAGAGATCTACTTTACGTTTGTCATTACAAAAATGTAGTGGTTGTATGCGGTTATTTACTGTAGGTATATGTTTGGTATCAATAATATGTTTTTCAAATGTAGATTTGTTAGAGTGGTTATATATAAATGTAGAAATATGTTCTTTGTATCGAGTGTTAAAATGTCTAGAAGTTTGACCTATGTAGTTGCGTTACAATGTGTACAAGCTAATTTATAAACTCCAGCCTTTGTCAAGAAACAAGACTTTTCTTTCGCGTTAAATAACAAATCACGGGTCGTGTAGTAAGATTTAAAAGCTACTTTTGTATTTGTACAGGTATTTAAAATTTTCTAAATGTTTTCTGAAATGGTTCCAAAATAAGTTGTCGAAACACATCTGTTGTCTTTGGTGTCTCTAATATTTGGATAAATTAAATTTATCGCTAATTTGTATTCTTTTCTCTCGATCATTTTTATCTATTATTTTAACAGGGTAGCCATTATTAAATGCTATTTGCTTAATTATTAAAATTTCTTTTTCAAAATTGTTTTGGGACATAGGTATTGAAAATGCACGATGTATCGTAGAATGATAGGCTGACAGCGTTTGTGAAAAAGGGTGACATGAATTGTATGGTGTGGTTGTGTCAGTGTAAGTTGGTTTCCTATATATTGAAAAGTCAAATGTATTATTTTCCAACTTTCTAATCGTTAAGTGTAAAAAAATTATACAACTATTAGCTACTTCTTCTAAAGTAAATTTAATATTTGTGTGAATGTTATTAATAAAATTTAAAAATTCATTTAATTCTGTATGGCTACCTTGAAAATATGCTAAAATATCATCTACGTATCTGTACCAAAAGACAATATTATGCGTAAGTTCTGATGTATTTAAGATCTAAACTGTAAATAAAAACTATTTTAATGCACAACAAACTAACTGGAGACGCAATGAGGAAGTTGCATATATATACTTTTGATAAAAAAGGTATTTAAACTACAGCAAAATACTCTAAAAATATAGGTCTACAGGTAAACCCCCCTTAAAGTGAACCACTAATTAGTAATTAATTATTGAAATATTGAATATAATACAAAAAGACAGGGTGGGTGAAAACGCGATCTGATTGGTGAATAGGTTTGTGACGTCACGATCCGGTACATCTGCTTGTTTTCGTTTGTGTTTGCATCGAATTCTGAGCAGTTTTATCATAATTTTAAGTAGTTTTGGTGTTTAGTGTATAATATAAGTTCAAAGGTAATAAGTTGTGTGTAATCTAGTTTAGTGCGTGACTCTGTGATGGCTTAAGCAGATTCAGAATCACAATACGAGAATGCGAAAGACATAACAGTTCGTGGACATAAATATTATAAGTGCTGGATAGTGCCCAAATGTACTTCCACAACAATAACTACCCCCAACAAATTATTCTTTAATGTACCTAAGGATGAGAAAATCAGGAAGAAATGCTGTCTATTTTTCTTGTAGATTATTTGAATGGAAAATATTTTGAGGTTATGCTTTTATTTACATTACATTTTATAAGAAATTACTACATAAAATCCAACAACGATATTTACAGGATAAAATAAGGTTCATATCAGACACATACGTCCCAGCTTTCACTCCTTTTAGCTCAGCACCCATGAAATTTGGGTTGTTTTCTGAAAACGCAAACATTGCTAGTACATCAATTTTTGGCAAATTATCAGATTGTCCTTGGACAAATGCAACTTCTATAGCCATACTATAAGACTGTACAGTTTTTAAAATAATTAATACGAGTATATAGATATTAACAATAATATAAGTTGATAACAATAACTATCCGGCACACGTAAGTCGCATAATCACTAATGGTGAGATGAGGATCTCTGTGTGAGTAAGCGAGACTCGTTTGGCCGATACCGGATCGTGACGTCACAGTAGGCTGTCTTTGTTTACGGCTGCGTTTTCGCGCAGACAATTATTTTGATTTTCTATATTTTTTTACAGGAAAACTATTGGTTAAAAATTTAAATTTTATATGGCAATTGATTTTATACAATGTGGGGAATTATATAAGATGAGAATAAAAAATGTGCAAATTCCTTATTCGAACACTAGCTACTAACAAGCTGCCAGATTTATAACGGATCATCTGCAATTCTGTGCATATAAACCACAAATCTTAAACCCAACCACAGAATTATTGTTCTGAATACAGAGACACGGTTATATTTATATACGGAGTATGACAAGGTTTTATGCACGCTACAGTCATTTGTAAGAAAGCAGATAAATCATTTTTCCAGTTATATCCTGAAATATAAGCATTCCCATAGAACTTGGGATCATTACCAACTCTCACATTGTCGGCTGGATGGCTCTGGAAGCTTTAATAATCAATAGAATGTGGCACACAGAACTTTGTCTTTTTTATAATGAATTATAAAAAAAAGTTAGTTAGAACCTTGTCCTTCTAAGTTGTCGATTATCTGGGCTATATCATAAATCATAAGATTATGGCGAAATTTTAAAATATGTATCTTAAAAGCATCTCTTCCCTAATATAATATATGTTTTAGCTGTGGTTCAATTCTATCTGGGTAAAAAATACCCAATGATGGTGCTAAATGGTTTCGAGTACAAAGTTGACTGCAAAGGTGTAGAGAAAACAAGTTGGCGTTGTAGTTTCCATGCTAAGTATAGTTGTAAAGCCAGATTAGCAACTTATGGGAAAACTCTGAAGATCATACGTGGGAATCATACACATCCTGCTATTAAAAGAAAAGTACTGGAACCTATTTCATCACAAGTGGTGGATATTGAATATTAGTTTATAAATGATAATGTCACTAAATTGATATTTTTGTTTTTACGGCAACACTTCGTTGTAATGTGCATCCTGTTGATTCTGCCTGCACTTCATATATACATTTATTATAGTTCATTTGATAAAACAAATAAAGAATACGTTTTATAATATATATCCGATTATATTACAGTCTTCCTTTCATGTTTCGGTTTTAGTGGTCTTGTGGAGAGTATTCCGCAAAATAATTAATTTTGATTTAATGTAGGTCACTGAGACTTGGCTTGTGGCTGATGTGCCGAATTATGCTTTTTCTATGGGAGTAGGTATAGATGGGGGCGCGCAGTGACGTCACAGTGACGAAACAAAATGGCGACCGGAAAGTGCGAGAAAAGAGACCTAAACTGAGATGACGTAATCCAAGAGGGCGTCCAAGATGGCTGACCGAAAGTGAAAAACCCGGGAAATTTAAAATTTGAATCGAGATTTGATATAACCTGTTTAAATAAGCAAACCTACCATTTAGAGTTTTAGAGAAACGACGTATGTAAAGGTGGCGGATGACGCATGCGCAAACCAGCTTTCTTATTATTTTGCTTAGAGGGTATCATGATACTCGTCTCGATGTTAGAGGTCTAACCTGACATGACGTAATCCAAGATGGTGTTCAAGATGGCGATCGTCGAGCGTCGATTGAAATTTTAATTTTTTTGAATTTTCGCGCCATTGGCTATCTTGAACGCCATCTTGGATTACGTCATCTCAGGTTAAACCTCTAACATCGAGACGATTAGCATGACACCAAACACTATACCTCCCAACCACTTATTAAGAAAGTTGGTTTGCGCATGGGCAAACCACCATCTTTACGTACGTCATTATACGTGAATACGAAATGACAAGCTCTCTTATTTAGACAGGTCAGATCTCGATTCAAATTTTGATTATTTAGAATTTTCGTGGCAACGCCCGCCATCTTGGATTGCGTCATCTCAGGTTAGACTTCGAATATCGAGACGAGTATCCAACCAAAGAATAAGAAAGTTGGTTTGCGCATGCATCAGCCGCCATCTTTACATACGTCGTTTCCCTAAAAATCGAAATGGTAGGTCTTCCTATTTAGACAGGTCAGATCAAATCTCGATTCAAATTTTAAATTTCCCGGGTTTTTCACTTCCGGTCGGCTATCATGGACGCCATATTGGCTGCGTCATCTCAGATTAGGCGTCTTTTCTCTCTCTTTCCGGTCGCCATCTTGTTTCGTCACTGTGACGTCACTGCGCGCATGCGCAGTGACTGGAGGGTGGGTGGTGGCACTAGAATTTCCCATCTATACCTACTACTGGGTATCAATTATTCAGATGCAACAGTGGAACAGATGGAAGTGGTAAGGAAATTTATGCACACAAAATTCTTTGCCATATTTTAGGGTAATTTTTGATGCTGGAGTTCATATAATATCAAATTATACAGGGTTCTTCTGTCTTCTATGCGTCAATTTAATTGTAGTTTACTATATGAACCACTATCGATAATGGCTTCGTTTGGAATATACAGGGAGTTTTATAAAAAATAGTATAAATACAGGGTGATTGCTGAGTAGGGCTCATTAGAAGTTTATGACCTTCTCACCCGATTTGAGAGCTGACAATTTGTATTTGGCCATTATGCGATACTCTCAGATTAAAATAGTTGAACTACTCTAGCACTTCCGGTTATACCGCAAGTCGCCACCAACTTCGTTATTTTAAATGAAACACCCTGTACATTCTTGCATTTTAAAAATGGCGATCCACTTTGGAATAAATTTTATAAAGTACTCTCTACACCTAGCCTTATTAGTTTTTCAAATATTAGCAATTTTCGAAAAATATTGGGATCTAGCACGTCTACTACAGAGAGACGTCCCAAAAGGGTCAGGGCCGGAACACCGGCGCAGACTGGCTCGTATAGGAAGGCTGCGGAGGGCCATGGGATGGCGGTGATTGACAGACGCCATCCTGAGATCACGCTAGACCAGGGGAAGGGCCAGGAGATGGCGGGCTTACCACGGGACGCGCTCGTCTGGTTCATGGACGGATCCGGCGGGAAGCGTGGGACGGGAGCAGGTGTTTATTCGGAAGGACCAAGAGTAAGTCATAGTATTTCCCTCGGAGCCCATGCAACGGTCTTTCAGGCCGAAATGTACGTCATCCTGCACTGTGTGCGAGAGAACAAGAGGAGGGGCTACACCAACAAGCGGATCCTCATAGCCACAGACAGCCCTTAAGGCCCTAAGTAGCCAACGGGTAAACTTCAGGCTGGTAAGTGAGTGCCGAGACGAGACGAGCGACCTAGCTGGGCAGAATGAGGTCACCCTCATCTGGGTGCCTGGTCACTCTGGGGTCAAAGGCAATGAAGAAGCTGACAGTCTCGCGAGGAGATGGTCGGCAGAACCATTTATGGGACCAGAACCGGCTCTGTGCGTGACAAAAAGCACTACCAGGGGAGCCATTAAGTCCTGGGTCAGAAACGATGACAAGGTGTACTGGGCAGACTGTCCAGGGCTCAGACATGGGAAGTCAGTAATTGACGAACTCAGTTCAAAGAGAGCTGTGGAGTTGCTCAATCTTAGCAGAGGACAGCTCAGAAACAACAGGTCTCTTGACGGGACACATGACCGTCAAGAAACACGTGCATAAAATGGGGCGGTTCGAGGGGGACCTGGCATGCAGACTCGGCGGCGAGGCGGAGGAATCAGCCCAGCACATCTTGTGCGAGTGTAAAGATCTGGACTGCAAAAGACAACTGATCTACGGTCAGTCTAGACCGGCGACAGAGCAATATAAAACTTCACCCTACGAATCGCTGTGCAGGCTAGTTCAAGCCACAGTGATTTTGGAATGGGTGGAGTAGAACGACTAAGGGCATGCACAATAAGGCTGCTGTGCTATCGGGGCGGCAAAGACGCGGAATAGCCCTGAGGGAGAAAAAAAAAGCTAGGGTTACAATATCAAAGTCAAGAAATAAATTTGTATGTGATAAGACTTTTAAAATGTTAGCTTTTGGCTGTAACTAAAATTTATATGATTTTGGTTTAATTGAAAGGAGGGCAATAAAATGTAATGAAAGAGAAGTGCAATGTATTTTTACGTTAAATGTTCCACCTTCAAAATACCCTATCAGTGAACACGATTTCGGACTGTAAATATTACTTAAAAGTCGTTAAAACTGTACAAATAATGCAAGCATAAGCTAAGGCTTTTTTGAATCAGCACACTGTATAATTAATGTATCACTAAACAAAACAAAAATTAACAGCGGCGTTCTGGTACTTTTTACTGAAAATGTGTGTGTGATCCTAAATTTAAGAAAAAAAAAATCACTGGAATAAAAATAAATGGGGCATTCCAATTAAGATAACAAAGAGCCTACGTGTAGCGCAAAACTGGGAACTCTGGCAACAGTGCGGATATCAATTGTACATGCGCAGAAACGCCCAAATGCCGATTTATGCAGGCGTAACTTTAGCGGTCCTAAAGATATTTAAGCGTTCCGAAACGTTTTACTAACCCGGTACTATATTGCTGCTGACTTCCTTTTAAAGCAAATAAGAGTAAATAAATATTTGTATTTTTTTCATTATCAATCATTGGATTTTGTAGAGAATGCACAATACTAACTAATGTTTTAAAAGTTTCTCTTTACTAACATTACACATGTTTTAGCGGTGGTTCAATTCTATATGGGTAAGAAATATCCAATGATGATGCTAAATGATGTAGAGTACAGAGTGGACTATAAGGGTTCAACTCCAAATCAAACATCCTGGCGCTGTAGTCTTAAAGATAGATATTGTTGTAAAGCCAGACTAATGAGATATGGGAAAACGCTGAAGATCATTCGTGGGCATCATTCACATCCTATCATTAAAAGAAAAATACTGGGACCTATCTCGACACATGTGATGACAATTGAACCTTAATTTATAATAAATCAGTGTCCTTATTCTTAAACCATACACATCAAAAGAAGTTGTGCTCTTCAAACCTTTAACAATTTCCAGCACTTATTGCTCTGATGTTGGCTGGAGAAATAAGGTCTCCCTTGACTGTTGCCCAGGTTTTAAAAACCTCTGACATAGTTCCTGGGATGGTTTCTATATTGTTACATCATTCTCTATGAGAGTCAAGTTCATAGAACATTATTACTTCTATGGTCAACAGGAGTTGTAGAGTGTGTTGGCAGTAGCGAACACTTTAGAAATATATTCGAAACGGAACGATAAACTACAGATGGAAGAATGTAGAAAGAACTACCATAGACGGTATATATAAGCGAGCGGCAGATAGAGCACCAGTTCAGTGTTTGTGCGGAAAAAGCGATAATAGAAGACGAAAAGTGAACTATAGTGTTATAGACATTTGGTAATAGAGGAATGTAGCAGTTGGTGTGTTTATTGTTAGAATATAGTTACTTAGTTATAATAAACTAGTAGCGTGAAAATGTGTGGTTTTGTTAGTCAACAAATATAGAACCCCGGAGAACGAACAATATACAGGGTGACTGATCGAAAGCGTCTATTAAAAGTATTGGGACTTCTGTTCATAATAATTTGAGCATGCGGGTAACGACCCATGACCTATTCAATGAAACTATTTTCAATTGCGCTGTACTTCCGGAAATGCCGGAGGTAGACATTAACTTTCTTATTTCAAATGGTACGGTATAGTTTTTATATATCTACAAAAAATATAATTAAACGTTGAATGTAGCGGCTTCTCCTCCAGACACCAAAACTTACTTAAGATTTCTCTTACTCCCGACGCGTTTCGACACTCCAAGAGGTCATCTTCAGGGGATAAATCTACAAACATAAACAAGACAGGTCTGTCAGAAAAACATTAGTTTTTCCGGTAGGAAATTGTGCATGTCCGAGCAAAATGATGACAAGGTGATCTTCACAGAAAAGTCAAAGGTCAAAGTCACAAGTCACACAGAAAAACATCGACCAACAGTCGAGTCAAAATCTAAAAAATCTAAAAAAATCTAAAAAACTACAGATACAGTAACAACAGTTAAAAATGCAAGCTACGTTAACAAAGTTAAAAGCATCAAGCAACTAAAAAACACTGAAAGACACAAAACTGTCAAAGTATTATAATTGATATTTTTGAACACTAAAATAAACAAGTCTATTGTTAAGGCAAAAAAAGCAAAGCCAATGAGTGAAACTGACATGTTAAACAACACAGCAGGCAGGCAAAGTCAAGCAAGAAACCCAATGAGAACCATCAGGGCAAAGAAAACTGTGAAAAAATGAGTGAAAAAGAAATTAGCCATACTCACTTGAACAATTATCAAAAAATTGAACTCGAAACTATACATGAAGGTTTTAACAGGTCACAACTTCATCCCTTGTGCCAGGGGCTATGCAACACCACATCTGCATAATGCCAGAAAATTGTCTTCAAGAACAAAAATCAATGCAAAAGATCGGCGATTTTTAACAGCCATGATGAAGGGCGGCCATTATGTGAACTTGAAAACGGGCAGGGTGCACCGGCGCAGGTGCGAAAGAAGTGTCAGAAGCGAAATGTCAATGACAAAAGAGCAAGGAATGGTAGGGGAGCCATAGAGCAGCTATCTTCAAAACATAATGTTCATGGTCATGTAGAAAAACCATAGAGTTCAGCAGCACTATCACACTAATTGGTTATAGAATAAAGGAAAGTTAGTTAAATCCGTGTTGGACAAGTTCAAAACTTCACTGGTTTGACACTTGGAATGCTTGAAAATCTTAATTTCTTCTAAGACGAATTGTTCTACGCCAAAGCTTGAAGGGTGCAAGATTCTAGCATCTGTTTTGTTGAAGCTGTGGCTACTCTCCAAATGGCAACCAAATACTGATGCACATCAGTATTTGGTTGCCATTTGAGGGATACTGATACTGATGTACATCAGTATTTGGTTGCCATTTGAGGGAGAGTAGCCACAGCTTCAGCAAAAATACAGATGATTAAAGAGGGCTCTTCATCCTGATTCCTGACCCCGAGTATGTGAGGGAAATTTTTTTTTCTCAGAAAAAAACAAAGTTATTTTAATGAAATTTGGTGGATATATTGCCTTGATAAAGGCCTTACTACACATCACAATTCAAGTTTCTAAGTTTATAGCAAATTAAGTTTTTCAAATTTTGAGTTTTCTTTTTAAAGAAAAATTTTTCTCCGAAAATTACAAAGCTTTTTCGATCAAATTTGGTGGATATGTTGCCCTGGGTAAGACCCTACTACAGACTAAAATTCAACTTTCTAAGTTTGTAGAAACTTGACTTATTCAAATTTGAAGTATTTAATAAAAATTCACTACCATAACGCACTTGCTGCGTCCCGAACTTTTTTTTCTTGCGCACCCCCAATGCATTAAGGCACGAGCTGCTAATGATTATATTATATTATTGAATTTTTTAATTATAAACGTTGTTTTAGAGGGACTTTCAGTAGCATTGTCTATACCTAAGTTCTGCCGTTTTTCACTTTTTTTGAGATTTTTTGAAAATGTTTGGATTTACTTCATACTTAAAATTACGAACCGCGGCCATTTTTAAAGAAAAAGCGCTAAAATTATGGATATAGATAGAAATAATGTTGATGTTTATATTTCCGTTGTTTAAATCAGCACATTATCTACAGGGTGTCTAAAATTAATTTTTTCTAGTGCAACTGCAGACCATTAAAACTCGATTTTTTCAAATAAATGCCCTATTTATATTACCATATTCTGAAGCGGAATTAAATTAGGAACCGAACTGTAATAGCATTCTCTATAAACTTCTGCAATATTTGTCGGGTTATTAGGGTGTTTGATAATTAGAGGAAATTATAACACACAAAGTGAAGATTGGAACCTGTGATGAGCACTGATAAGTACACTTGTAGAACCCAAATCACCACACCACATCTTTTAAAGACCTGACAATCGTTTCACTAACAAAGGTAGCGTCATGAGAGGATGAAAATTTCTAACTACTTTCTACTGAACCACTACCTTTTATACTGAGTCTTAGGTAAGGAACGATACCGAGAGGGATCAAATTTTCTGTGTATTGTATTTTTATTACCAGACGAGGTTTTTGAACTTCCTTTATCACTTTACCTGACAGGTTTGGGAATGTTTACCTGCTTTAAAGACAGAGCGCAAACAGAGGTTTGAAAACCAGTGGCGGAGCTCGATTTAAGGAACTTTTGTTTTTTGTTGCCGTAGAAATATAAATAGTTTCATACGCATCGAACTTCGTTGGGTGTCTAATATTTTTGATAAGTTTCAGATGTTATTTATCAATGTGGTGGTTATTATCCCAAATATGTTGTGCCACGCATGACTTGTCTACACTAGTGTATCTCAAATGTGCCAGATGTTTCCCGAAATCTATTGTCAATGTTTCTCTCTGTCTGCCCTCCGTATTTAAGATTACGATCTTTACAACTTATCTCATAGAAATCGGACATTACAGTGGCTTTATCTTTATATTTTGTATTACATAACAAATTTCTTAAATTATGTTTTGTCGTAAAAGTTAGCTGCAAATCGGTTTTCTTGAAAATGATCTCGAGACGCCTTGTGATACGCGGTTCAAAAGGTAGGCAAACGAATGTTTTCTCTATTTTGTCTTTCCTGAATGTTATGCAGTCCGCCAGCATTTTCTTTGTTATGTGTCTATTAATTAATTTTTCCATAAATCAATCCGAATATCCGTTATATTTAGCCACGTTTTTGATGTACTCCAATTCTATACTATATCTACTTTTATACAAGAGAAAACTTATCAATCTATTTACTAAGAAATTTAAACCGGCTGTATTTTGTGCAAACGTGTGATGTGAGTCATTTGGAATGTAACTTAGTGTGGTAGTTTCCTTCGTGTGGACATCGAGGTCAAGAGAGTGATTACTTTTAGTAACTAGTCCATATAGAAAAGTTTACTGTTAACTTCTAATTCGTGGGTGAATTTTGTTGAAACAAATTGACATTTCAGTCTTATAATAAACTCATATACTTTGCATATATTTGTATTGAACACTTCTAAAATATCGTCCACATAACGAAAACATACTCTAGGAAAATAATCACTTTCATTTTCTAAAACCATCTCAAATCTACTCATGAAAACGTCTGGAATAAATGGAGAAAGTGGGTTACCAATTGCAGTGCCTTCAGTTTGTTCAAAAAACACATTGTTGAATTGAAAGATATTTTGTTTTATACAAAGGTTTGTTAAAGTTAAATATATCTTGCTAACCTCTTCGCTTATGTTGTTCAATTTCAACAACTGTTATAAATACGTTAGCGTTTCTCTCGTGGGCACGCTAGGAAATAAGGACGCTACACCAAATGATATCAAAACCTCACCCTCCAACAATTTAACATTTTTAACTTCATTAATGAATTTAAGTGAATTTGACACTGAATAAGTTTTTTGTTAAACAGGCAAGCTCTTAAACTCATTTGACAGCCACTTTGCTAGATTATTTGTCGGAGAATCTATAGCCGAAATATCTTCTCATTGATTTGCCCGGTTTATGAATTTTTGGGAGACCATATTTCTTGGCGACTTTGGGATTTGCAACGTGTAATAGTGTTAAAGATGTTGGAAGGCGAAGTTTGGTATGTATGATGTAGCATCTTTATCTCCTAGCGTGCCCTTAAAAGAAACGCTAACGTATTTGTTAAAAATGAATAGCATAAATGAAGAGGTCTGTATAAAATATTTAACTTTAACAAATCTTTGTATCAAACAAAATATTTTTCTATTCAACAACAAGTTTTTTTAACAAACTGAATGCACGGCGATAGGCAATCCACTTTCTCCATTCATTGCAAACGTTTTCATGAGTAGATTTGAAGCGGATTTAGAAAATGAAAGTCAGTATTTTCCTAGAGTATGCTTTCGTTATGTGGACCACATTTTTGCAGTGTTTAACACAAACCTATGCAAGGTACATGATTTTATTAAAAGACTGAACTGTCAATCTGATTCAATAAAATTCACCCACGAATTAGAAGTTAACCGTAAACTTCTTTTTATCGATGTACTAGTTACTAAAACTAATGACTCTCTTGAATTCTATGTCCACAGGAAGGAAACTACCACTCTAAGTTGCATTCCAAATGACTCACATCATACGTTTGCACAAAAAGCGGCCGGTTTAAATTTCTTAGTAAATAGATTGATACATTTTCCTTTAAATAGAAGTATATATAGTGTAGAATTAGAGTACATTCAACACGTGGCTAAATATAACGGATATTTGAATTGCTTAGTGGAAAAATTAATTAATAGATACAGAATAAAAAAATTCTGGCAGAATGCACGACATTTAGGAAATATAAAATAAAGAAAAAATTTGTTTACCCACTTTTTGAGGGGGTTTCGAGAGCATTTTTAAGAAAACCTATTTGCAGCTAACTTTTTCGACACAATATAATTTAAGAAATGTGTTAGCTAATACGAAAGATAAAGATAAAGCCACTGAAATGTCGGATGTCTATGAGATAGGTTGTAAAGATTGGAAGCTTCAACACTAAGACTAAGAGAACCATTGAGACTAGGTTTCGGAAATATCTGGCACATTTGAGATGCGTTAATGTAGACAAGCCTGACACAACATATTTGGCATAATAACCACCACATTGATAAAGATAATCTGAAGCCTATTAAAATATTAGACAGCCAGCGAAGCTCGATGCGCACGAAAGTATTTATATTTCTGGGGCAATAAAAAACAAAATTTCCTTAAATCGAATTCCGCTGGTTTGTAGACCTCTGTTTGTGCTGATTAACATTCCGAAATTTGAAGCCCGAAATCAGATCCTACATTAAGAAAAGCGACTTCTCTACAATTCAAGAATTAATGAACCTGATAACAGACTTCAAAGAACTGCATCACGAAGCCCCAACGTGTTCTCCATTACTGGCATCCTCAGTTCAAACACCACCCAACACCACTCCCAAGACAGCCCCACAACTTAACCAACATAGTAGGCAGCCAAAGACCAACCACAACGACCAAACCAGGAATCCAACAGCCTCTACACTAGCTGCCTCAAGGACCGACTCCATATGCTTCAGATGTGGCTAACCTGGCCATTTCAGAGACCAATGCAGAAATGGACCCAAGCTATTCTGTTCCCGCTACCAGAGAGAAGGGGTGGTGTCGAGAGATTGTCCATGCGAACGGACACTAGGCCAGGGCGCAGAAAGAAGACGCACACCGCGTCCTGACCCTACATGGCCCCAGTCAGTATCCCAACCCAATCCTTTCACCAGAAGAGTCACTTTCACCGAACCACTGGGTCCAATGACATCTCACGATGAACAAGGCGACATCCAGGAGACAGGCAACGCTCAAAGCAACCCAAACAATCAATACCGCCGAGGACAAGAAATTTCGTCAACACCTGGAATTCTACATCAGCAGGGGAATCACAACAACTAACAAAAGACCCACACTCCATCCTTCGGAAGCAGACCGTTCCAGAATTTTTGTAATAACTCGACACATGTGAGATGTACGACAGGGTCGACATCTCTGTGCGGAAACAGGTAGTATATTGTCACGACACCTCCAAATAACACAAAACGTTATAAAATAGTGACTGTGTACAACCATCTATCAATTTTGTAAATTGTCAGCGCTGGCCCATTTCTTCCCTAATATAGGGACAATGTATTGAACGCTAGATGTATTCTCACCATAATTAGAACCGCAGGCCGGTTACGCTCTAATTACGGCTCGTTAGTAGGGTATACCAGTTACAGCGAGAACACACCTACTATAAAGTAATACGGCTATGGTAGCGAGCCTCCTAGGACATTGTGAGATGTACGACAGGGTCGCCATCTCGGTGCGAAACCAGGTAGTATGTTGTCGCAACAGCTCCAAATAAAACAAAATGTTATAAAATAGAGACTGTGTACAACCAACAATTTTGTAAATTGTCAGCACTGGCCCATTTATTTCCTAATATAGGGACAATGTACGTAAGGCTAGAGTATTCTCACCATATTTAGAACCGCAGACCGGTTTCACTCTAATTAGAGCTCGTCAGTATGGTATACTAATTACAGCGAGAACTCACCTATAAAGTAATACAGCTATGGTAGCCAGCCTCCTACAACATTGTAAGATGTACGACAGGGTCGCCATCTCGGTGGGGAACCACGTAGTATGTCGTTACAAAATTGTTAGTTGGTTGCACACAGTCTCTATTTTATAACATTTTGTGTTATTTGGAGCTGTCGTGACAACATACTACCTGATTCCGCACGGAGATGGCGACCCTGTCGTACATCTCACTATATTATAGGAGGCTGGCTACCATAGCCGTATTACTTTATAGATCTGTTCTCGCTGTAATTAGCATACCGTGCTGACGATCTCTAATTAGAGCGAAACCGGTCTGCGGTTCTAATTATGGTGAGAATACATCTAGCCTTACAAATCGACATATATTCTAGATAGGTGTAGGGAATGCTAATATAATTCGATGCAGAATTTAATCGTGCTTCAGAATATGGGAATAGAAATAGGGCAGTGTATTTGAAAAAATCTAGTTTTAATGGTTTGAAGTTGCACTAAAAGAAAACTAAACTTTGGACAGCCTGTAGATAATGTTCCAATTCTAAAAGCGGCACTATATCAACATATTTTCTATCTAAAGCCGTAATTTCAGCGCTTATGCTTTAAAAATAGCGGCGGTACATAATTTTAAGTATCATCAAGTAAATCCAAAGTTTTTCAAAAGTCGAAAACATTCAACTTAAGTATGGGGAATGCTACTCAAAGTCCCTCTAAAATAACGTTTATAATTCAAAAATGCAAAGAAAAACGATACCATTCTATTTGATATAAGAAAGCTGATGTCGTTGCTCGCATGCTGAAATTTTATGAACAGAACTCCCAATACTTTTGATGGGCAGTTTCGACCCATGTATATTATTGTTAAGTCACCCGATTAAATTTTGTCCGTCAAATAATGCATTGTAAAATTAATGTCAATGGCAAATTTTACCGTTATTTTCATCATTGTTAAGTACCCCATTTATTTTACGTTGTCAAAAGCTTATGGTTATAGAAGTATTCAATTTTAGTGAGTTTTTATAACACTGACAACACTGCTTGTGCCGGAGGTAGACAGTCATTGGATCCGATGCAAACGCCATCTGTTATACAATTGCCCAAGTTGTCATCTCTCAGCTCAGTGACAATACAGTTGCACTTGTATTGAATTTGCCTCAGCCGGACAAATTGTATTGTGTGGACATTTAATAAAAACGTAATTTAAAAAAACTAGAAGGGCTACATACTTATATTTTATTGCAATCGAATCTTTACATGTTCCTGCAGGTAATGAATAGTCAAAGTCATCTCTTTTGGAACATGTTCGTATATATAATCTTATCTATATCATTGGAATATTTAAGTGAACTTCAATTAATTATAACTAATAACACAAAACATTTTTTGAAATTTGCGAACATTCATCACCACTTGTGGTTTGTCTAGATTATGCAGCTTCTTAAATTGTTCCCGTACCCCTACTATTTCTTGAGATAATTACAATTTAAGGAGGCCTTGTTTTCCTATGCTAAAGTGATAGCTAAATGCCACCCTTAAAGCAAATAAACATGGTTCTATTTTTTTTATTGTTCCTAGCATAATATTATTAGGAAGTAAATACTCTAAAAGTTTCTCTATGCTAATATAACATTTGTTTTAGCGGTGGTTCAATTCTATATGGGTAAGAAATACCCAATGTTGGTGCTGAATGGTTTTGAGTACAAGGTAGATTCTAAGGGTTTAAATAAGACATACTGGCGTTGTAGCCTTCAAGATAAATGTAGTTGCAGAGCAAGACTAATGACTTATGGGAAAAGTCTGAAGATTGTGCGTAGAGATCATACACATCCTACCACTAAAAGAAAAACAGTGGCACCTATATCGACACAACTGGTGGATATTGAATATTAATTTGTAGATCATAATTTCAAAAAATGAACATGTCCATTTTTGGATTTCGTAAACTAAGATGCACCTTATTGATTTTACTTATACTTGATAAACATTAATTGTAATTTTCTTAATAAAACCAATCAACAAGACTTTGATTAATACTTATATGAATATTTTATTGGTTTCGCTTACACAATAGTTTTTTCAATAGGTTTATTTGTGCCACTTCACTAATGGTATTTATCCTGTCTCTTGGCCTAGTGAAGGAACCACATGCCCCTAAATTATCAAAAAGCCTTAAAAGTGGGCACACTGGGTTGGCGACGATTAAAATATTGCTCTTTAGCACGCACTGCATTTTTAGTGAATTTTCATTTGAAAAAATTCACTTAAAAAGAGGTACCGAGAGTTTTTCAAATGAGCGCGAACTAGGACCCTAGAACCCATATCCGGGGTCAGTTTCAATTTTTATATGTTTATATATATATATATATATATATATATATATATATATATATATATATATATATATATATATATATATATATATATATATATATATATATATATATAGTGTGTCCACAGATTAAGTGTGGGTAAGATATAAGTGACAAAAAAAATTGAATTACATTATGATATTCTTGGAATCGCTCCTGCTTTGTCTTAAAGTAAGATGTTGAGGAAATGAACAAAATCAATTAATATACAGGGTGGTTTAGAACTGATTTAATTAAATATGTTAAGAGTAAACTACCTTCGCTTATAAAGATACCGCTAAAAGTTATTAACAAAACTTGTTTATAATTAAAATTTATGACAGGCTCTGAATTTTCAGCCAGACCAGCCTACTTTGAATTTTCAAGTAAATTATTAACATTTTTCCCTATCAACATGGAGCTTTTTACCTGTGGTTTTCTGAACGCAGGTGCGCAAAGTACGTAACCATGCAATGATAAATAATAATTTATTAGTAAAATACAAAACGCTTATTGCTAACAAGAATCAAAACGAACAACGAAAAATAAAGAAATTATTCAAATGTGCTGCCACCAACCGATACACATAACTCAGCCCGTTTAGTAAATGCTTTGTAGGCATTTTGAATATGTTGAATTGGAATACCGTCAATTGCCTCTCTCAACCTCAGTTTCAACAAATCAAGATCGTTATTTAATTGAGCCGCGTAGACTTTCTGTTTGAGATAGCCCCATAAATAAAAGTCCTATATAGGTCTCTGAAATATGTGTTGTGGTGATTTGGGTGTTCTCCAAGTGTACTTACTCAATATGACATAAATCAAGTCGTCATCTGAACCCTCAGCAGACACCCCAGCCTCAAGTATTGCTTCCTCGTCGGAAGCTAAAATGAGATCGATGAGTGACTCTCCTCTGGTAGGCACATAAATTAATTGTGTGATTCCAAGATCCTTTAAAAATTCGCAATAAGCCAAGGTACCTGGATGCCTTGTTTTTAATAAATTGATATTAATGTCATTAATGCTGGGCTTAACATTATTGTGAAGTGATAACACGCAAATCTCTGTGTTCCCTAATATTGCTTCACTCTTAGAAAATTTAGGACGAAACGCTCCTATAAATTCTTAGAAATTTATTAGTAGTATTCTGATCATATAAAGAGTTGATCTGTGTTTATTTGGAAATCTCTTTGCAACCACACGACATCTTCTGTTAATAATTTGATTATGCTCCTTGTAAATAAAAGTTATATTCAAAAGTCGTCGCATATTTTACTTATTTCGGAAGATGACGTTTAAAATTTTCATCTATTGGGCAACCTGATAAACTGACTAATAATTATTTCTTATCGCAAATAATATTTAAGTATCTTCAAATCGGTCGGATTCAGGTATAGATAATGCTGGGTAATACGAAAGACAAAGACAAAGTCACTGAAATGTCCGGTATTTATGAGATTAGTTGCAAAGATTGCGATCTTAAATACGTGGGTCAAACTATGAGAAACATAGCCACCAAATTTCGTGAACATCTCGCACAGTCACGATATGGTACGGTGGACAAATCATGTGTGGCACAACATATATGGGATAATAACCACCACATTGACAAAGAACATTTGAAACTTGTCAAAAATGTCAGGCATCAAACTATGCTTGATTGATTAGAAAGTATTTTTATATTGAGGTCTATTAAGAACAAAACTTCATTGAATCGTGCGGCACCTTTAATTTCAAGCCCTTTATTTTCACTTTGCTTTTGACCGCTTAAACACTCCTAATTTGTCTGGTAGAATAATAAATTACTGTCAATAACTCGGCCGGTTTATACATATACTAATCTCTACGTTTGTCTCGACTTAAATACCCGTTCGTTTTGTTTTTATCTATGAAGTCAATATAAATACTGTCACGAAGAATTAAAATCAATATAAATATAGTTTTTATGTAGTATTTTAGTTGAATTATTTATCCTTTGTTAGAGTTAACATGGTGAGCCTTGCACCCGGTTTTTGTTTTCTATTTAAAAAAGATGAGCGGAGTTGATGTTGGTTATCTCGCCAGATGTTTATCGGCTTGATCCAATATCAACATAGTGAATTTCCAGATCGAAAGGGAACGTGCAGATTCCTTAAATAACTCGGTTCCTTTAAACCTGTTATCCGTATATTAGATAAGGGCTCATAAATTTGTCGACCAGAAGATTAAAGCAGGTCTTCGAACTTGTAATTTCGGTACACAATAAACAAACGATCGTTCTTGGACGACAATTTTACTTCGGACTAGTTCCTTTACCTTGACGCGATATAAATACACGATGGCTAGTTGTTTCGTTTAGAATTTTTCTTCCACTGAAGATGTTGACATTGTCAACGAAACGATCGTAAGGTCTCTGAAATAAGTGTTGTGGTGATTTGGGTTTCTCCAAGTGTACTTACTGATGGAAAGTTTACGGGGGACACCTGTATATATTTACACTAAAAGGTAACTTCGTTACAACTTCTGGAACCGAATTGTAAACTCATGTACGTAGGTAAGTATAGGAACGCTGAGTCACTGTTTTCTTTACTCTCTCTCTCTCTCTCTCTCTCTCTCTCTCTCTCTCTCTCTCTCTCTCTCTCTCTCTCTCTCTCTCTGTCTTAGAAAGGTGGATACTGTGCTGAGTTTCATACTTATGGTTTACCTTTTGCAATCCATGCTGAGATGCAAGATTAGTTACTGAATCTC
This sequence comes from Tillus elongatus, assembly GCA_964006375.1. Lineage (NCBI taxonomy): Eukaryota > Metazoa > Arthropoda > Insecta > Coleoptera > Cleridae > Tillus > Tillus elongatus. Next base: position 319,071,493 of record OZ023262.1, on the reverse strand, counting down.
TTGAACCACTGAAGTTTTCGGAATACATCTTTTTAATTGCGTTTGTCTCGTCGGAATCATGGGAAAATGGAACGGTGTATGAGCTTAACCAGTTATTTTTTGTGAATTATCATGCTAATCTAGTAAATGTTTTAGGCATAATTTACTTTTATCCTGGTAAGAAGTATCCGATGATGATTTTTGAAGAGCACCATTTTCGAGTTGACAAAATAGCTCAAGGAAAGACTGTATGGGTCTGTAAGCAACAGGGCAAGTACAGATGTAAAGGAAGAGTTAGCACGTATGGCAAGAACCTAAAGATTGTCAATAATTCCCATAACCATCCACTCGTTGTAGAACATAAAGAAAATTTACGTTCTCAAATTGTAACAATCATTAAATATTAAAAAGACCGGGATCACTTTCTTCGTGATCTAGTCCTAGAATTTGTTTTTAGTTTGTTTTTATTTTGTCTTTTATGATTTATGAAATAAATTTTTTGTTCCATTATTTTTAAGTGTTTGTAATTTTAGTTACACATACACGATTTTGATAACCGGTAACCATATATATATATATATATATATATATATATATATATATATATATATATATATATATATATATATATATATATATATATATATATATATATATATAGATATATATATATATATATATATATATATATATATATATATATATATCTTTTGGAATGTTGCACTACACTGTAAACCTTTAAATATACACTTTATTTGTTTGCTGTACTTTCAGTGATTTGTTATTTGGTTCCGTGGACTGCAGTTTCGAACCGTCATCATTAGTCTCGTGTTGATGATGGGGTCTGCAGTCCACGGAACCAAAAAACAAATCACTGAAAGTACAGCAAAAAAATTATATATATATATATATATATATATATATATATATATATATATATATATATATATATATATATATATATATATATATCTTTTATAATATTGCACTACACTATAATCACTTTTAAATATACACTTTATTTGTTAGCTGTACGTTTGTGATTTCTTACGCTACTGACTGTTATCGCTCCTGTGTGGTCTACGTCTGAGATTGTACTTGGCGCATGCGCCGTGAGCTTCTATTGGTCGGTTTCCTGTTCTCTGATTGGTTGTGCCTTCGGACTGTGTCGTGTGTATCGGTCTCCTGTCTTGATCACTGTGGTTTGATAATTTGTCTATTTGTATGGCCTTTATTAAGTTTTATTTAAATGTTTGTACTTGGATTTGTTCCGGCATTAATTGTGTCGTATTCTTTGTTTCTTGAATGTAGTATTGTTAACAATACTACATTCCTGTTCGGTGCCCATCTGCGGCCGCATCTCCTCTGTATGAGGTCCATATAGAGGCTTTTGAGGGTGTCCAACGGAGATTTGTAAAGTTCCTTGCATACAGATCGGATCGGGTGTATCCCGCTACTGGTACACCACAGGCCGATTTACTGTCGAGGTTCTCATTGGAATCTCTACAGGCTAGGTGTATTTATTCTGCTCTCTCCCTGATATATAATTTACTGCACCGTAGGATCGTCTGTCCTGAACTGTTGCGCACTCTTCTTTTTCACACCCCTAGAGTCAACTCTAGAAGACACGACTTCTTTTATTCACCGCCACCTAGGACCAATGTTAGACTTAACCGATTTATAGATCGTGCTCCATTTATAACAGCGTCCATCAATCAATAGACATATTGTGTTGTGGTGAGTCTGACCTGAGACACGTTGCATCGCTGTTTGGTAATTAGTAGTACTTTTACGATGTTAATTTTTCTAGTGTATGCTATGTATTTTATATTATATTCATACTCTTAATTTGGGATAATTCCCGTTGAGTATTTGTACCCTTTTACTGTCCAGGTCACCAGACGGAACATCTTGTTATGCCCGCTCTTTTGTCCCGAGCACTTCCAAGTTGTGGAGTTCCTTGCCGGCACATGTTTTTCCTTCTCCCTCGAACCTCCAAACCTTCAAGTCCAGAATTAACAAGTTGCCTCTTTCCTCCTTGTCGACACCCACGGTACGATAGTATTTAGGCTGTAAGCCCTCGTGGTGTGTTGTTGAAATAAAAAAATAAATAAAATCCAGGGTGTTGTATTTACATGACCAAGATAATTGGAGTGAAATGTACCCATAAAATAAAATATTCATGAGATGATAGAGCAATGATCCTAATATTTCAGGTTACAAAAGAATTTTTTTACAAACGTTTTTGTTGTACGTAAATATATTTCAAACCTTCACAAAATCGAAAAAGCAGAATATCTCAAAAACCGTATTTGATAGGTATAAGGAACCGTTATAGAAGTGGATCTTATTTTTTGCGTAGAATTCAAAATTACCGTCAAACATAGACTGCTCCATGAGAAAAAAATTCGGGACGCAGCAAGTGCGCTTTAGTAGCGAATTTTCATAAGAATTGCACACTATTATTATACGGCATGTTAGTAAAGTTAATACATTAAACTTACACAGACCTTGAAGATCGATTTTATGGGTCCTAGTACGCGCACATTTGAATAATTCTTTCGAAAGTGTTACCATCGATATTTCTCTATTATCAAAAAAATCTTGCGTTCTAACTCCCTTTGATAAAAATGCCCAAAGCTCAATTTTCTATGAAGCTAAAGAACTAAATTTTGCTAGATCTGTAGATAGTGTAAGTCTATTTAAAAGAAACAAGTATTTCATTAAAGTTATGCAGAAGATTTCCAGAAGGAAACTTACTTCATATTTAGAAAAGTAAAGTATCTGCCAAATTATAAACGTAGCAGTTATTTTTCATTATTAATGGCCAGTATGATTTCGTTTTAGTTAATCTAATCAAGCCAATTTTCTCAATATGAATTATAACGAAACTCTAATTTCAAACTCCAAGGTGACAAACCTATTTAGGCGTTTTAAACAAAAATGAGAACTTGTTCAAAACGTATGAAATCTGTGCACTATTGTTTCTCCAAATGTCAAAATAAAACATAAAAAACATACATTCATTGAGCTGGATTCGATCGCGTAACCTTCTGCTTAGGAGGCAAGCGCAATGCCCCTTGCGCCATATAGGCACACGTCAACTAACGTTTTATTTGCGTGATACTTTAGATCAGCTTCATGCCCAGGATATTATATTCAAAGTATAATTACAGAATTATTAGAATTACCATTGAAACACACCTCACGACTGTTTCGGTCTTACATGACGTCTTATATTTAAGTTTAAATATAAAATAAACTATTTTAGAATCATTTTTATTGAGACTTGATTTTGTTTATATTTCTGCTATATTATGCGACAGCATTAATAAAGCTACAAATATAGTGTATTTTAATAATTGATTGAATGCCCCAGCTAAATAACAATCACTTGACAATTTTTTGATTTCATGTCGTCTGTTATTTTCCATAATTGCGGCCGAGATTTCACGATTGTTGGTTCGGGTAGTATGTTTTCTCCCTGGTATATATTCAGTTTTATATTCTTATATTTAGTATATATTTACCGTTGATGTATGGTTTATACATGTTGTATGAATTAATCTACGCGTGGCAGTTAACTACTCTGTCTGTCAGGCGCATGTCTTTGGGATTTTATTTTTAATTTGCAAATTGTAAATAAATATTGTGCACCAAATTACTTAAGATTCACAACATAGGTTTATTTGCACTATTTCTAGCTACATGTAAAGTCTCATTCTAGTGACTTTAATACTTACAAGAATATAACGTTTAAAAAAAAATCCATCGGAAAAACTTGAGCATAAAGGCTGATTAACGAATTCGACCTCGGATTTCGCCCAAGCAAAACTTGTGTCAAGTTTGATTGAAATCAGTTTTGTATTTTTTGAGTTATCGCTCCTATACATACATATATATATATATATATATATATATATATATATATATATATATATATATATATATATATATATATATATATATATATATATATATATATATATATATACATATAAACATATAAAAATTTTAACGGACTTTGGTTTTGGGTTTTAGTGACCCAAATTCGCGATAATCTGAAGAAAGCCTTTCATCGTGACGTCTGTATTAGTTAATTTTTCTTAAAGAAAATTCCCTAAAACACAACTTTGTTGTGTTACCCTTTTTTGGAACACTCTGTATACTTAAAATTATTTTTAAAATGTAGTTACTATATTGACCTACATATATAAACAATCAAATTTGGTACGCTGGTTTCCATTACAAAAGGTTCTAATGTAACGTCTGGAGATCGAACGTTGCTATCCATTGATGTGTCGTTCTTTTTTAGTTAATTTTTATTTAACAAAAATCACTAGTAGAGAGGTATCGATGGTGAGACTTTGCAAAAATCTTTTCAAATGAGCGCGAACTAGGACCCCTAGAACCCAGATCCGGGGTCAGTTTCGATTTTTAAATGTTTATATATATATATATATATATATATATATATATATATATATATATATATATATATATATATATATATATAAGGCGTGCAGCATTAGAAGTTTTCGAGTTAATATTGGTATTTGGAATCTGTAAATTTGCAAATAGATGTATCACCATCCGCTCATTATAACTAAAATATGTTGGTGACTGTATCACTCCCGGTTGTTGCTAACAACTTTCTTAATTTAAACATAATACCCTATATATTATTGCATATTCGGAATTCTGAGCAAAATGATATGCCACTTGCCTATACTGGTGTCAACCGTTCTCAAGATATTCGATTTTCTATTGTTTTTCCGTCATAAAGTTGCATATCCTTGAAATGGCAATTCTCGGGCATCAAGTAGCCATGATTCTGAAACTTAGCATCACTATAGTCCTAATGGTCAGAATTCTTCTCATTGAGAAAAAAATTACAAAATAGATACAGGGTGTTGCTTAACGAAGTTCAAATATCGATAATTTCAAACACGAAAAAGTATTTTTTTCCAAATAGAACACCCTATATATTTTCATCGCATATAATTCGGAATGATATTTTGCTTCGATCTGTATCAGCATTCCCTATACCTATCTCGGGTGATTCCCGAGTTATGATGGGAAATATGTCAATTTTGTATTATCCGAGATAATACTCTTTTCTTTTCTTTGTATTGATAATACTAATAATAATAATAATTATTATTATTTTTATAATCACAATAGTAATAATAAGAATGATAATAATAATAACTCGTAGCTATACAACGGTATCGGGGGATATTAATAGATACCACTAGTAAGATTTGGGTATAGGGCAAAGAGAACCCAGAATTTTTCATGTAGGTATTCCATTCATATTCTGGACGAGAAGAATGAAAACCTGTATTAGGTTTTATTATATTAATGTCGCTCTTTAAATTAATTGAATAACTCTCAAGAAGTATTTTTTCCGTTTCATTTTTTCATTTCTGGGTGTTCGCATACGTTTTCTTATCATACCATTTAAAAAGAAGACATTACGATTCGACTTGCACTGTTTTAGAAATTATAAATCCTGTACTCAATCCAACATAGTGAAGGATGTTTATGAATCGCCCTGAAACTTAATTACTCAAAATGAAAACAAGTTATAGAACCATCTATCAGTACGAAAATATATCAGTTTTAATACAGAAAATAATCAACGAAACAGTGATAGAATTAATTTTTAAAATTCGTATGAGTTTTAATACAAAATATGCTCTATATTACCACCACTGACTTCAAGACATTTTAATAATCTTCATTGCAATCCAGAATTAGTGGCCTTTCGGATCATTTCTGGAGCGAGATCATTAAAAGCTTGTCGCACTTAGGCTCCAGTTCTTCTCGGTAGGTTATTTGGCTGGAATAAACTTCATTTTTAATGTGACCTCATAAGAAGAAGTCAGGTGGAGTCAGGTCTTGTGACCTGGCAGGCCAAAGCCATGAACCGCCGGATCCAATCCAACGATCCACAAACATTTTTGTCAACTCCTGGTGTACAGCTGCCGTAGAACGTGCTGGAGCGCCATCTAACTGGTACCAGAATTCTGCATCAGGCAAACCAGTCAAGATACCAGCAACAACTTCACGAAGTATTCTACGATAACTTTATGAGGTCACCATTTCCTCGTAGATATGGAAAAAACTCTTCCATTTCCAATAACAGTGAAAACATTGACACTGAATTCATACTGGAAATGCGCTTTACGCATGAAGTGAGGATTTTCATCTACCCAGAAATGACATCGCTTCCGATTGATGATACCTTTTCTTGCGAATTTTGATTCATCCGTCCATAAAATCCTATCTAAGATATCTGGGTCTTCCTGGATCCGTACCACCAACCATTCACAAAATGCAACCCTTCTAATGTGGTCACCCTCCCGTGATCCATGCAATGTCCTTTGGGCATATGCATGCCATCCATACTTAGAAAGAATTCTTTGAATTGATGTTCGAGTTAGTATTAAATCTTCTACTGCCTGCCTGATGGAAGCATGTGGATAAGCCGTGAAATAACCCAACACATTGATTTTATTTGTTTCGTTTCCGGTAATGTTACTGGACCGATTTCTATTTAAATTACAATTCCAGTTATTCCGAAAATATGACTCGATTCTGGAGAACTTTGTCCTATTCATAGGTGACAAATATGAAAATCTCTCATTGAACAAGCCGCACGTTCTATTCACGATTCTCCTGCATTCTCCGTGAATGTAAAATAAATTTAGAATGTTGTCAACAGAATATTCTTCATCAATATTTTCCATTGTGTAGCTCACAATACTTTCAGAGAAATAGATCACTCTATTGCGATGACAACTAACGAGACTAATAATACATCTCTTTGACATAAGTTTTCACATTATGTCCAAAGCCTACTCTCCGACTAGGTAGATTCCCAATTTTGTAGTATATTCCTGTTTTATTCATATTCCTTCTTATAACTCAGAAATAATTCAAGATTGGTATAGGGAATGCTGATACAGATCGGAGAAGAATATTATTACGAAGGATATGCGATGAAAGTATACAGGGTGTTCCATTTGGAAAAAATACTTTTTCCAAATGGAAATGAAATCATCGATATTTTATCTTCGTTAAACAACACCCTGTATTATTTTTATAATTTTTCTCGCAATGAGAAGAATTCTGACTACTAGGACTATAGTTGTGCCAAGTTTCAGAAGCATGACATACTTGATGCCTGAGAATTGCCATTTCAAAAATTTGCAACTTTATGACGGAAAAACAATAGTTAATCGAATATCTTGAGAACGGCGGACACCAGTATGAACAAGTGGCATATCACTTTCCTCATAAATACAATGACCAAAATATTTTAGTTATAATGAGCGGATGGTGATACATGCAGTTGCAAATTTTCAGATTCCAAATCCCAGTACTAGTTCGAAAACTTATAATGCACGCCTTACGTGGGACAGCTTGTATATATATATATATATATATATATATATATATATATATATATATATATATATATATATATATATATATATATATATATATATATAAGGCGTGCATTAGAAGTTTTCGAACTAGTACTGGGATCAGGAATCTGAAAATTTGCAACTGAATGTATCACCACCAGGCCTTACCAGGTACTAAAATTCAACTTTATAGGTTTATATAGAATTGAGTTATTCCAATTTTGAGTTTTTTTCGAAAAAAAATTTTTTCTCCGGAAATTACAAAGTTTTTTAAATGAAATTTGGTGAATATGTTTCTTTGAGAAAGTTCTTGCCACATACCAAAATTAAACTTTCTAAGTTTATAGGAAGTTGAGTTATTCAAATTTGAAGCATTTAATAAAAATTCACTACCAAAACGCACTTGCGTTATGGTGGTCCCGAACTTTTTGCTTATTACCTAGCTACATTGTATTTATTAATGGTCTTACTATGCTATAGGTAATGTCACCTTACGTCAGGACTGTTTTAATATCAAACATTACTTTTAGGTATTGTCTATTTTTATGCTGGGAAGAAATATCCAATAATGATTTTAAACGGTTATGACTTTAAAGTGGATAGAAGGATGGAAGTTAAGACCGTTTGGGTATGTACACTCCAAGGACGAGCTAAGTGTAAAGCAAGGGTTATTACTTACGGTAAAAACTTGAAGATTATCAATGTTCAGCACAGTCACCCTCAGAAATTATCGTCACATTTCAGAGGTCAAGAAGTTCGCTCCCAGGTTGTTAATTTTATAAACTAAATAAATCTTTTCGTATTTTTTACTTCACCTTATTGATGTACAGTGAGAGCCAAAATGATTTGTTCACTTATAAAAAGCAATAAAAGAACCTCGGTGGTTCAGGGGTAAGAACGTATGCCTCTGAACCGAAGGGTACAGGGTTCAATCCCACGGTACTCCTTTCACTTTTTCAGTACAAACTGTAAAATTAACATCAACCGAGGTTCTGGCATTGTATTTGAGCAAGTTCAATGTCTGCACGTTCCGTCCTTCGGAGGGGACGTAAAGCCGTCGGTCCCGTGTCCATACGATGTTGGGCACGTTAAAGATCCATACCCTCATTACAGAAAGGCAGGGGTTCGGCAAAATTTCCAGGATAGTGGGGTAAAACTGCTCCTTGGCGTCAGTGATTGGCCATAGTCGCGGAAATAGGCCGACGTTAAAGGAACAAAACACACACACACACACACACACACACACACACACACACACACACACACACACACACACACACACACACACACACACACACACACACACACACACACACACACACACACACACACACACACAAAGCAATAAAGAAATAAATGTGTTTCAATAGCAAGGATGAATGATAATCGAAAGAGAAGGCTTTGTGAATTTGTATATATGGATGTATGATGTATGTATATATGTATGTACTAATAAGAAGATGCATCTATCTCCACGCACCACATACTTTTATATATTCTGTGTTTAGCAAATATGGAACCGTTCAATGAAAAATTAGTTAAAAAAAGGTTGCTAGAATGGCACTGACTTCCTTTATTAATAATTTTCATTTTCTCTTGTTTTACTGTTACAGTCGGGTCAGCTTATAACGAGCGCGCTGGCGCCCAAAAATTATTATTATTATTTTATTTCAACAACACACCGCGAGGGCTCACAGCCTAAATACTGTCGTACCGTGGGTGTCGACAAGGAGGAAAGAGGCAACTTGTTAATTCTGGACTTGAAGGTTTGGAGGTTCGGAGGAGAAAGAAAAACATGTGCCAGCAAGGAATTCCACAACTTGGAAGTCCTCGGTATAAAAGAGCGGGCATAACAAGATGTTCTATGTCTGGTGACCTGGACAGTAAAAGGGTGCATTCGCTCTGTTCCCCTGGTAGATCTGTTGGGGGAAGCATATGGAGGAACTATGGAAGAAAGCTCCTCTGAGCAGTGCCCGTGCAGATATCTATAAAAGAGAGAGAGAGAGAGAGGTTACCAACGGCACGTCGGTGGGCAAGGGATGGCAGCCTTTGAGTGGGGGTAGGGTCACCGATGAGACGTATAGCTCCGTATAGCTCTCTTCTGAATAGAGTCTAGGATAGCGAGTGTAGAAGCGGCAGCTGCACCCCAGATGTGGGAGCAGTATTCGAGGTTTGGCCTAATTAGTGAAGTATATAAGGTATAGAGATTAGCTGATGAAAAGTATTCGCACGCCCGGAAGAGAAAACCTAATTTCTAAGCAGCCGCTTCTGCAATTGATGTGACATGTTGGTGTCAATTGAGATTTCGATCCACAGAAATGCCAACAAGTGAAACGGAGCCATTACTTTGAATAACTTGGTTGTTCATTGTGATGGGTCTAGGGCTGGTGTATGTCTTATGAGATAGAAAGCAAGATTGAGATTTGGTGGAGTTGAATTGTACAAGATTTCTACTTCCCCAGTCTAATATTTTTTGGACATCCACAGAGACAGAACCCTCCATGAGTCTGCGATCCCCATCTAATTGGGCTAAAGAGACAGGCTTAGAATATTGTATATTTGAGTGGAGGGTGCTGTCATCCGCGTAACTGTGAACTGGATTGAATGTGCTAGAGAGGGGGTCATTGGTGTGGAGAAGAAACTAAGTAGGGGCTAAAGCTGAACCTTGAGGGACTCCTGCATCAATTGGATACAGTTTAGAGGAATGGCCATCCACGACAAAAGAAATGCTTCGGTTGGAGAGGAAATTTGCAGTCCAGGCACAGAGTTTTGGTGGTAGGCCATAGGCCGGAAGTTTGTTAAGTAGCGCTACGTGCCAGACCTGGTCAAATGCTTTGGATATGTTTAGAGCGACAATCTGGTATTCACCGTGTAGTACCATAGACTTCCTCCAAGAGTGGGTGACAAAGGAAATGAGGTCGGCAGTTGATCTGCGCTGACGGAATTCATACTGCCTGTCGTGGATTAGACTGTGTTTTTCAAAAAAATTAGTAATTCGGTGTTTATATACTTTTCCATCACTTTAGAGACGAACGCTCGCTATATGCGATTTTTACCAAGGTCGATTACAACGAGTGTGCTTGTTGTGAACATTAAACGAGCAAATGTAAACGCAACTAGTATGTATTTATTGAAAGTAATACACAAAATACCTATTTTTAATACATACAGGTGATTCCGGAGGAATGGGAAGTATTTCAGCGGTAGATTCGGGGGGTCAAAATACGAAAAATAAACACATAAGTTTTAGTTCGAATGTTAACCATTGTTGAAATAAATGCAGTTAAAAAATTTTAATTGATTTTTATTTTATATATGTTCAAAAGGAAAATTAGAAAATAGGAATATCATAAACGGTAAATATTTAAAGAACATTTTCATAAATACCACCACCAACTTTAATGCACTTCTTTGCTCTGTTATTGATGATGCGAATAGCACGATTAATAGCGCTGCGATTATTTCTTATTAAAGCGGCCGCATTCCTAATGCGATCAAGTAATGCTTCCCTTGTGTCTGCTCTAGTGGCGTACACCAACGACTTAAGTCACCCCCAAACAAAATAATTGAGTGGGCTTAGGTCTGGAGACCTTGCTGGCCAATATGTTGGACCCCTCTACCAATCCAGGGTCCAGGAAAATGATCGTTTAAAAAATTTCGTACTTACAGAGTAAAGTAGGGAGGGGCCCTATCATGTTGGAAATATGACCGTTGTCGAACATTTAAAGGAGCATCTTCTAAAATTTCTGCTAAATTATCTTCTATGAAATGTAAATATCCTTTCCCAGTAAGACGCCCATCCAACACAAAGGGACCCAATAACTGATCACTGATTAGGTCACACTAAATATTTATGCTGATTGTATGCTGAAAATTGCGTTCAAACGTAGCATGAGGGTTTTTTTCTGACCATCGGTGAAAATTATTTACACTATCACGAGTGAATTGAGTCTCATCACTGAATAAAATGTATTCACTTACTGTCGTGTTTTGACGAATCTATTCACAAAATTGTAACTTTGAAACGTTATCGCCATGTTCAAGATGTTGAACGGACTGGACATGGAAAGGCTTTAAACTATTTCTTAAGCGTATTGAAAACGGCTTTCTGTGACATTCTGAGTTACTTTGCAATCCTTCTCGTACTCTCCCTTGTGTTGTCTTCAACAATGTTGAGAATGTTTTTTCGATTCGTACGTCAAGACCTTCTGTTTAACAAAAAATACTTGCGCTCCGAAAAACACCAGTTTCCTGAGCGCTAATGAAAAGTCTTTGAAAAAATTTTCCATTAGGGACCCTTCGGTTTGGAAATTGCCGTCGATATTCGTTAACTGCGTGAACTGAGTTTCCATTACAAAACCTATAAACAAAAATCATATCCGCGTATACTCTATGGGTAAATATTTGAGTCATTTTAGGATTTCGTAAGTAAACCAGTTAATGTCAAACTGACAGATAACTAATTCTGACACATCATTCAAAATTGATTTGCACATATCACCTAGGTAACATGGGATTGATTTGTTAAAAAAAGAAAGAGGAAAAGGCTTGATTTTTATAAAAAGTTTGTTTCACAAAAAAAAAATATTTCAAGAATGGTTGACATTCCAACTATAACTTATGTGTTTATTTTTATTTATTTTGACCTCTTGAATCTACCCCTGAAATACTTCCCATTTCTCCGGAATCACCCTGTATAAGTCTTAAAATTTGCACGTACCTACATAATACATATTATGTAATAGATATTCAATTAAAACAGTCCGAAATCATTTTTTGAGTTACACTACTTATCAACAGAGAATTTTCAATTCTTCTTTGGATAAAATCAAACTTTTGCCTCACGTTGCTCTCGAAACTGCTGAATTCTAAATAAGTGGATTTTGTGCACTCTTCTTCTGATTCTGGCTCGTCATTAAACTGTGTTTATTTAACTGCTGTTGCCATTTCAGTTTCTGACGGGTATTCGCAAGTTACCAAACAATCATCCGCTTCTTGAAATCTATCAAGAGTTTCAGAGGTTAGAGGCCTATTTATAAGATCATTTTCCATAGCACAGTCACGTAAACTGAAAAGGTCTTCTTTATCTACAGCTTTTTATGTTTTAATATCCACTGGGCCAAAGGAATGTCATCATCTTCGTCAACGTCTGGGTGAGGATAAAATTGAGCATGTTTATAGCAATTAACGATAGATTCCATGCTATATTTATAGTTAGTGTAGCATCCAATAAAGAAAAGTTAAAATAACGAGAAATCATCCCACATAAAAACATTTTTTTATAATGTTTGAGACAAGCGATGTATAAAGCAATACATCGCTTAAGAGTAGATGCATTCTTACAACAATTAGAGCCGTAGATCAGTTTCGCTCTCATTAGAGCTCTTCAGTACGGCACACTAACATATAATTGCAGAAAAAATACACCTATAAAGTAATACGGCTACAGTAGCCAGCCTTTCAACACTAAGTGAGTGGTGGACGTGTTAAAAAAAGTAGAGTCTGTATATAACTAACTAACAATGTAGTAAATTGTTAGCCCTGGCTCATTTCTATCCCAATATAGGGACAAAGTATGTATACAGTCTCTATTTTTTAACACTGTGTTATTTGGAGCTGACGTGACAACATACTACTTGGTTCCGCAACTAGGTGGCGGCACGTCCACCACTGACTTGGTGTTGAAAGGCTGGCTACTATAGCCGTATTACTTTATAGGTGTATTTTTGCTGCAATTAGTATGCCGTACTGAAGAGCTCTAATGAGAGCGAAACCGGTCTACGCTTCTAATTGTTGCGAGAATACATCTAGCCTTACATACTTTTCCCTATATTAGGGTAGAAATGGGCCGGGGCTAACAATTTACTAAATTGTTAGTTAGTTGTATACAGTCTCTATTTTTAACACTGTGTTATTTGGAGCCGGCGTGACAACATACTACTTGGTTCCGCAACTAGGTGGCGGCACGTCCACCACTCACTTGGTATTTAATATGTATTATATGTTTTTTTACGTATGTTAAGTAAGAAGTGCGTTATCGCCTGTTAAAAACAAACAAACCTATTTGGCTCTCACTCTATATGGAAACAATTGTTAACATGTTTGTATAAGGAGACTATTATTGACCTTTTAATGCTAGTTTCTTTTACTGCTAAATTGTTTTAAATACAAATCTTTAATAATATTTTGCTGTGTTATTATTTCACGTAATTGCTACACTTAGGTTGATATATTATGCATTTTCCACAGTATGATGAATTATGGAATAATTGCTTGGAGGAAGTATATGACAATAATCTAAACCTGATACAATAAATCCAAAATAAAATTTAAAAAGTCTGAATGAAGCAAGTGCGTTATGGTAGCGATTTTCGTAAAAATGTTTTTAATGTCAAATATGTATTGTTTTTAAAAGGACATTTGGTTGGCTGTATGACCTATATAGTATGAACAATGTACCACATTTTTATTAAAATAGCTTTACTCTTTCAAAAAGTACAAACATTTTCCGAAAATAAACTTAAATAGTTCCAGAAAAAACTGGTCCGATTTTTCTGGCCAATGAACCTCTTCAAGCTATTGACACACTTGCCAAGATATATTTATTGACAAACAGCTTTATGACCCAAGTAGAATTGTTTTTTATGAAATTTTGCAAAAATGTCTTTTTCAAAAATTCACCATTTTTTTTGGTCCGAAATTGCCTTCAGTAATGTTGCACTAAATTATATTTTTCACAAAAATTCGACAGCTTTTATTTACAATAACTTACTAAACATTTATTATTAAGTACCAACATTTCAACAACAAAAAAATGTAATAAAAAATCATTTCCACGGAACCACTAAAAACATTTCTGCGAAAACTTTTCAAATTCAGCCACTATTTGAGAGTACCTGTATACGGCAGCTCTATTTGTTCGACGAGTAAAGAAACAAAAAGCTCCCTGAATGTGTCATTTCCATAGGGCTCAGTTCTGTGTAGGTACAAATGGCTTTTTACAATTTGTGATATTATGTGCTTGTGCAATGTACCAAAAACTTGAAAAGTTGCAAACCAATTGAAATAACTCAAAAACGATCAACGGTATCAATTTTCTTCCTTACAAACACGCATTATAGTTCAATGGAAAATGCAAACATTCAATAACATAAGGGGTGTTCTATTAAAAAAAAAGAAAGTGTGTATCACCAACGACTTATGGGCCATCCTGTGATTATCAAAATAATTTTATAACATACAGCTCAAACCACACTATAATTAACGTATACAATTTTTGCTCGTATCTTGTATATAAACAAACATATTTAGTTTTACCGTAGATATGCGTCAGCCTGTATATGTGTAAACAGACAAAAACGGAAAGTTACTCCGTATATGGGTTTTTGGGGTTCTAGTTCACGCTCATTTGACGAAATATTTTCAAAATTCATAAGTCTACGAAAATTTGATAAAATATAGACTATTAAGCCCTAAACTCTATAGCTGAAACTACTCCCAAAGCATCAGAAAAAGGCTCTATTTGAAACTGATTTTCCGATAATATGTTAGTAAAATGAAGGACAATGGTGGTTGAAGCTGAAACGTAAGGCTTTGTACAATACACCTATTACGGCATTTCTTCAGAGAATCCGTATTTTTTTCAGATTTTTTGTCTGAACATTGCAAATTTTGACGTTTAAAATCGCGACTTTGACGTTTTAAGAAGAAAAATGATAAAAAACACAGATCTCCTCATTCGTGAATTTTTCGTTTTACCGCTAAACATTATGTTATAATCAATTTCCAGAATATGTTGCTGTCCTTAATGTTAGAGAATTGTTTCAGTTAGAATCAACATTGTTTTATAATAAAACATTAAAGCATATATATATATATATATATATATATATATATATATATATATATATATATATATATATATATATATATATATATATATACCGCAAAGGTTACAATTTGAAATTATTTTCAAATATACAGGCTGGTCTAATAAATTGTGATACTTCAAAGTTATGTTTTTTTATAAAACACCATGTATTTGATAACGATTTTGAACTCTACAGAAAAAATGAGGTCCACTTTCTTGAAGGACCCCTATACTGATCTATTACCGTTTGTCATATATCTTATTTTTTCTTTGAATATGAGGTTTTTTGAAAAAAATCTCCTCTTTCATGTAAGATGATATCGAAAGGAAAACTCACTAGCCTGCCACTATGAACTTGTTACTCTATCGATCACTGTAGTCAATACTTCGCAATAATTTACAGGTTGTTGAAAAATTCAAGTTCATTCCGTTCCTGATACAGGGACAGTCTATATAAGCCCAGATGTATTCGTACCATAATTAGAAATGCAGACCGCTTCCGCTCTAATTAGATCTCTCCAGTGCGCTATACTAATTACAGCGAGAACACACCTATAAAGTAATACAGCTAAGGCAGCCAGCACACTAGAACATTGTGAGATGTACCACAGAGTTGCCATCTCGGTGTGGAACCAAGTAGGGTGTTGTCACGAAAGCTCCAATTAACATAAAATGTTATACATGGGGACTGTGTACAACCAACCAACAATTTTTGTAAATTGTCTGCCCTGGCCTAACACAGGGAAAATGTATGTAAGGCTAGATGTATTCTCACCTTAATTAGAAACGCAGACCTGCTTCGCTTTAATTAGAGCTCGTCACTGCGCTATACTAACTACAGCGAGAACACATGTACAAAGTACAATGGCTAAGGCATACAGCACAAATAAATAAAGATAAAACCACAAAAGTGTCGGGAATCTATAAAATAGTTTGTAAGGATTGTGAACAGAAATATGTTGGGTAACTTAAAAGAACTATTGAAAGTAAATTTAAATAACATTTAACGTAACTAAGATCTAGCACTATTGATAAATTACGTATTGCTCAGCATATTGGGAGATAATAGTCATCACGTAGATAAAGAACATCTTAAGTTAATCAAAAATGTCAAGCACTCGCGTCAGTTTGATGCTTACGAAAGTAGTTATAAATTTGAACAAGAATGTTTCGATGAAGAGAGTAGATCTTGTTCTTTGTATTCCATTGTTCGAAGTGTTATCTTAGTAATCAGTATGCTCTTCTTAGAATGAATATTTGAAAAGGACACGCAGTATTACAAAAGCAGGTGTACAATTTAATTAGGGGCTTTAAGACTCAACAGTGGGGGGTCTGTCTATATACATCCCTAGAGGACGCTGTTCGTAACTGCTTGGCAACTAACATATAAACAGTAGTTCTAGTTTTTATTCGCTTAGTTTATTTCATCCCTCTGAAGACGCTAACTTTGTTAGCGAAACGTCTAAAAGCTGTATTGTGATAAATTGGGTTCTCCTAATTGTACTTATGAGTGCTCATCACAGGTTCCAGTCTTCACTTGCTGTAATAACCATTTAATTTTTTGTGTTTAAAATTTAAGCAAATAAAGCTGTCATTGTTTAGAGGACGTGTAAAACGTATAGCACATACTGACCACTTTTTACGTCATTAAGCCACATTGCCGTATTTCTGTTTGGGTTCGTCATTTGGTAAATATACTCCAAAGAAGAATGAAATAAATATCCATATTGTTATTGTTTTAAATTGAGTATTTTATTTTAGTGAATCCTATCCTTTTTGCATTTTCACTAAAAATGTAAAATTGTGTTAAGCCGACATCAAATAATAGGAAAACGAGCCGTCTGCTGTTCTTTTCACTTAAATAATTATTCAGGCAGCGGCATCACAAAATTTCTTTTGTTCTTTTTTTTTGTGGTAAGTTGAACAACCGCAGACCGGTTTCGCTCTAATTAGAGCTCATCAGTGCGGTATACGGTACGGTTCTAGGAGGCTGTTTTACTGTATATGTGTGTTCCCGCTGTAATTAGTATACCGTACTCATGAGCTCTAATTAGAGCGAAACGGGTGTACCGTTCTAATTATGATGAGAATACATCTAGCTTTACATATATTGTCCCTATATTAGGAAAGAAATGGGGCAGGGCTGACAATTTACAAAATTGTTAGTTGGTTATACACAGTCTCTATTTTATAACATTTCGTGTTATTTGCTGCTGTCGTGACAACATACTACTTGGTTCCGCACCGAGATGGCGACCCTGTCGTACATCTCACAATGTTCTGGGGCGCTGGCTACCATAGCCGTATTGTTATAGGTGTGTTTCCGCTGTAATTAGTATACCGTACTGATGAGCTCTAATTAGAGCGCAACCGGTCTGCGGTTCTAATTATGGTGAGAATACATCTAGCCCTACATTACTGTTTTCATTATTAATAATTATGTGTTGGGTTTCAGGGGTCATTTACTTTGATGTTGGAACTAGGAATCCAAAGATTATATTAGAAGATTATGATTATGTAATTAATAGGAAATGTACTGGTAAAACACTTTGGAAATGTTCTTCCTACTTCAAAACCAAATGCAGATCAAGACTACTGACAAAGGGAAAAACAGTTTTTGTTACTGGAACAAACCATAATCATCCGGCAAATAATAAAACATCAAAATCTTTGAATAATGCTCAAGTGGTAACCATAGTTAGAAAAACTATTGATTTACCGTATGTACTTTAATTTTGAGCAGGCGTTTATTAGTCAGTGTTTATTTTAAACTAATTTATTGTTTTGGTAATACAAAGGCCTATTATTATTATTGTAATTTTTATTGATTTTTTTTTACATGTGCCGGTGGCTTTATTTGCAGATATCCTGGGAGGAAGAATTCACTTCATTTATTGGATGTTTAAACTGTTTTGGGTTATATGTATGGTTTGCAAGACTGTGATTGGTTCTCTGCAGTAACTTGACCAGGTTTAGTTGTGACTCTAGTTTTGCGTGTGCTTTTGAGAATCTCTCACTCACTATCCATATCATAGAGATTACCATTGGAATTACGCGTACCTCCCGTAGCTGCCAGGTCTGAGACTTATCCATAGCAAGGTTTTGATATTTTCTGATCTTTTCTGCTTTTATCTTCTCGATATTGATACTCAGCGGGCGAGAGCTATCAATGATATAGGCAACTATCTATCTTATTTTCACCAGAAGAATATCCAGCACGTTAAAGTCTACTGTCAGGACAGTGATAATAGGTTTGTCCCAGTATAGGAGGAAATCGCTCGATTCTAACACCGATTAAGGAGAGGCGGAGGGTTATGCAGCAGGTTATACCCCTCCATTCGGATCTCCGGGAGAGGGGTGTGCACGGCGCTTCGGCATCAAGATTTAACATATCCTTCTCAAATATATGTGGCCTAAATTCTAACCTGAACTCCGTCCACCATTTCCTCCAGGCTAATAGGCCCCAATTCCTCTTCCTCACCGAAACCCAAATCAGTGCCAAAACAGCCACTAGTCACCCTAATTTCCCGATGTATGAGCTCATTACTTCCATTAGATTACATGGAGGCGTGTGCGCATACGTCCGTAGCAATCTACCCTGCACCAGACTCTTCAATTTAGAAGCTGGAAGAAAATACATACTATGGATAAAACTCTCTCTCAGGGCTGCAACTAAATTCATCTGTTGCATTTACCGGTCACTTTCTGACAACAACTTTGTCCAGCTCTTTGACTACCTTTCTGAAACAAACGACCATCTGATTTCTGAATAATCTTTCTCCGAGGTCACTATTCTTGGTGACTTCAATGTCCATAACTGGGAATGGCTAGGATATTCAAAAACCGATCCACAAGGGAGAGCAGCGGAGGCCTTTGCAGTCAGCAATTCTTTACCCCATATGGTTCAGCAACCTACTTACTTTCCTCGCATCCCAACACACAGCTCAAATCCCTTGGATCTCCTTCTTACTACAAAACCTGAATGCTATAAAACATCAGTCACCCCCCACCATCCCACCACCCCCCAGTCGCTCAGACCACGGCATGGTCACTGCTTCCTGCGCATTGCAACCCGAGGTCACTCTACCCTCACCCAAAGGCTGCAATCCCTTGCCCACCGACGTGCCGTCAGTCAGGTCAGGTCTTTTATAGATATTTGCACGGGCACTGCTCAGAGAAGCTTTCTTCCATAGTTCCTTCACCTGCTGCTCCCAACTGATCTACCAGGGGAACAGAGCGAATGCACTCTTTTACTGTCCAGGTTACCAGACATAGAACATCTTGTTATGCCTGCTCTTTTGTTCCGAGGACTTCCAAGTTGTGGAATTCCTTACCGGCACATATTTTTTCTCTCATCCGAGCCTCCAAACCTTCAAGTCCAGAATTAACAAGTTGCTTCTTTCCTCCTTGTCGACACCCACGGTACGATAGTATTTAGGCTGTAAGCCCTCGTGGTGTGTTGTTCAAATATATTAAAAATATTTTACGGCAAGTTCTTTATGGCTAATTTTTGCCACTTAATTGTGGCTGGTCAACTACTCAGTCTGGCCATAGCGGGACATCCGGTTGTGACATGTTTTATCGTTTCGCTGCTCTGAGTGCACACGAACTTGTTTGTCCATTACAAAACGTTCATGGTTCCTTGTTGGTATCACCCGATCTTGGATGGCTATGATGAAGCCTTCTGCTTCTGGATAAAGTTTACGTTTGTCAACCATGGCAACGAGAATTCCGTGTTTATGGTTTCTTTGCCAACAACGCTAGGGTATTGCCCATGGAGTACCTTCTCACGCCAAGCAAGTTGCCCGCCCAACGGTTGCTGATCCTTGCCCGTGTATTCTCCTGCCAGATTCAGGGGTGTGTAGTTCTTGTCATGGGGATAGATATTTTTTAGCAAAGGCTCCTTGAGTGTATTATGCCGTTTAGAATGTTGTGTTCTGACTGCCTGCAGACATTTTTTGTTTTGTTAACTAGGCCCCTGCCTCCATATTTTCTCGCTAGATACACACTTTGTACAGCACTTTTAAGGTGGTGCATGTGCAACTCTGCGAGGAAAGTTCGTGTGAGACGTTCTATTCGTTTGAGGTCTGTGTCTGAATACTTAAGGATACCAAAGGAGTAGGCGAGCGCTGGTAACAGGATTTCAGCTTTGTGTTCAACAGTTTGTCCGATCTTCTCTTGTATCCTTTCTCAAATTTAGCCTTGAGTTGTGTATGGTCTATTTCCTCACCCTGTTTATTGCCCAGATATCGATAAACCTCTGCATCACCCAGTTAGAGAAATCCTCGCTGTTCTTCAGGTAGTTGTGTAGTTTTACCTCCCTTTACATGAATTTAGGCACACTTGTCGAAACCAAAGGATGTCGTCACTGACTCTATTTACAAAATTTTGCATTGACCTCAGTTGGTATGAGTTTTTAGCGAATAGCTTAAGGCCGTCCATGAAATTATTATTATTATTATCATAAACCAAGAGTGTATAATGAAATAAATAATAAAATATTGTTTGTGATTTTTTTAAAAGTGTTACCCATTTGCCGTTTACACGAAAATTTAGATTTGGTGACATTATCAAAGTTTAGCTGGTCATTGTATATAAATTGATATGATCAGAAGAAAAAACATAATAGCAGATACAAGAAAGGTAATCATTTGGCATACGACGTTGTTATCGTGGAAATAATTATGTTGTAATTGTGTGACAGTTGGAGCCTTTGTCCAAGTAGATAATAATGCCAGTACACTATCACCAAGAATCTAATAAACAAATATACATGCGTTTGTATGTAAATTAAGGGATGTTACTGTTGCCGCTGCTGGTAAAAGGGATCGCATTAGGTTATAAATCACAGAGCGCAACCTGTGGAGATCGACCGTGAAAACAGCGCCAAACGCAGGTAAGGTTGTGCTCACCGACTGAAGTAGGTCCATCCTCGTAGCACAAGAACCATCTTTATACCGATATGAATTTTAAATAACATTTAAAATTGATCTCACTTTCCAAATGTTAAACCACGCAAAGTAATCACAAATTTTTTAGAATATCCTGTATAGTGTGCACACAAAAGAGAAAATTATTACGGTATCTACGATATCTCGTTAACTAAAAGAAATATGGTAGTTTGGGGATTCAACTTATTTGTTTGCTTTGGTTTAGTAGGAAGAGCAGGCTCAAATAACAAAACTCTTCTGATTACTGATGTTAGTTTTAAGGGAATTTTTCGTTAAACGAAAAATTCAGAAACGGGAAGAGCTGTGTTATATATATATATATATATATATATATATATATATATATATATATATATATATATATATATATATATATATATATATATATATATAGAGTGTGTGTCCACGGATTGAGTGTGGGTAAGGTATAAGTGACAAAAACATTTCGAATTAGATTATGATATTTTGGGAATCGCTCCTGCTTTGTCGTAAACTGAGATGTTGAAAAAATGAACAAAATCAATTACTATACAGGCTGGTTTATAACTGATGTAATGAAATGTATTAAGAGTAAACTACCTTCGTTTATGAAGATACCGCAAAAAGTTATTAACAAAAATTGTTTAGAATTAAAATTTATGACAGGCTCTCAATTTTCAAACAGATCAGCCTACTATGAATTTTTTTTATCTGCGACTTTGTTTAAATGACGTTCGACGGCTTCTGTGATTAGGTGTACTTTAAAAAATACTTGAAACTGTATAAAGAAAAGTCTTTACCATAATTAAACTTGGGGTAGGTTTGCTTTCAACTCAACCAAGAAAAAAGTAAAGTAAACACACAATTGGACATTCGAAGCAATAATTGGTGTGTTGCATGGCTACTTGAGCTCTGCCTTGTTGTTTGTTTCCCGAGATACTACTTATTTGGAAAATTGAAACGTCAATTATATTTGTCACGAACGGCAAGCTTCTGTATTTAAAAATGTTAACAACAGAACAAAAAGTGTTTATTGTGCAGTGCTATGGTTTGGGTGAAGAACATTATTATCAGGGAGTGATAAGAAAATTCCTTGAGCGCTGGCCAAAGTATTCGGTTTCCGCTACTGGTGTAAGAAAAATTGTTACAAAATTTATGCGTACTGGGAGTGTTTTAAATGTTAAGAAGACAAAATCCGACCTAAATGAAGAAGACAATGCTGCAGCTGCATTAGCTATGGGTTCTATTAGGCGTTTTCCGAAATTATCATTAAGAAGAAGGGCATTAGAAATTGGCAATATTAGCAAATTTGCAACAAATTTATCGTACCAACAAGGTGAAACCTTTCAAAGCAAAACTTATACACACTTTGGAAGAAAATGACGAGTCAAAACGATTAGATTTTTGTTTATGGTACGGCGAGCAATATCTACAAAATCACAATTTTGGCAGAAGTATTATTTTTTTGGACTTTCACCGCTAATGGGGTGGTAAATTGCCAAAATGCACGGCATTGGTCTATGGAGAACCCAAATTTTAGAGTGAATCGCAGAAGACAATGTCATAAAAAACTAAATGTGTGGTGTGTTGTTTCTTACACTGGGATAATTGGGACATATTTTTTTGAGCGGAATATGAACCAGTACAGTTATCTGGAAATGCTGGAAAATATTTTTCAAGACCATTTGCATTAACATGTCACTAGAAGATAAACAAACAGCATACTTTCAGCATGACGGCCACCCAGCAGATGCAACAGGAATCGTTCGAGAATGGTTAGATCGTGAATTTCCTGGGCGGTGGATTGGTCGCTATGGGCCAATACCTTGGCCTCCCAGAAGTCCCGATCTTACTTAATGGACTTTTATTTATGGGGCTATCTAAAACAGAAAGTCTACGCGGCTCCATTAAACAACGATCTTGATTTGTTGAAACTGGGGTTGAGAAAGGCAAGTGACGGTATTCCAATTCAACATATTCAAAATGTCTACAAAGCATTTACTAAACGGGCTGAGTTATGTGTATCGGCTGGTGGCAGCACATTTGAATAATTTCTTTATTTTCCCTTGTTCGTTTTGATTTTTGTTAGCAATAAGCGTTTTGTATTTTTACTAATAAATCATTATTCAACATTGCATGGTTACTTACTTTGCGCACCTGCGTTCAAAAAACCACAGGTAAAAAGCTCCATGTTGATACGGAAGAAACGTTAATAATTTACTTGAAATTTCAAAGTAGGCTGATCTGGCTAAAAATTTAGCGCATGTCATAAATTTTAGTTCTAAACAAGTTTTGTTAATAACTTTTTGCGGTATCTCTATAAACGAAGGTATTTTACTCTTAACACATTTAATTAAATTAGTTCTAAACAACCCTGTATTAATTGATTTTGTTCATTTCCTCAACATCTTAGTTTAAGACAAAGCAGGAGCGATTCCCAGAATATCATAATCTAATTTAAAAATTTTTCTCACTTATACCTTACCCAAACTCAATCCGTGGACACACTGTACACACACACACACACACACACACACACACACACACACATATATATATATATATATATATATATATATATATATATATATATATATATATATATATATATATATATATATATATATATATATATATATATATATGCATGCTGCTAGGTGGCGCCACCGACGGCAGCACTGGTTCATTAATGGTCATATTTTTTGTCCACCAGTATGGATATTAAGGACGTGTGTTCACTGTAGCGGTTGGTAGAGAAGAGAGAGATTTCTTCGTTGCTGTAGATTTTGACAGCTGGCTGTCGCAGAACATAACGTAACGTTTAACTGTCAAGAGTATTTATGCACAAACACAGAGTAGTGTTGACGGAAACACTGCGGTCGAAACCACCGCCACAACCTGTATGCACATTTTCGAACAAAAACTAAGAAAGCCCATTTATTTTCACACAAAAAATGTATACACCTAGCGGCAGTGGTGAAATTGATACCGCCATCGTATTACGCATGCTAACTAATAATACCATGGCACATTTCATAATAATATGGTGAACCACTTTCAACATATTTGAAAAAATAGGTTTAAGAAAAATATTTAAACACCCTGTAAAACGAAAGCGAGTAACATTTTACTAAAGCATTTTGAGCCCAATCGCTTTATTTTTCTGCCAGCTATAACCCCTTAGCTAATGTCCAATTTATTATAGGACACTTGTATAAATGATGGTTCATGTTAAGAGTAAAGTTCAATATGTCCGTTATTATACAAGTTACGCGAAAATATTATATGAATTAAATGTAGGGTGTTTTAAGATACACCACACAGAATTTTGTTCAAAATCACAGGGTGGCGCATAAGTCGCTGGTGATAGTTTTTTTTAATGGAATGCCCGTTTTATTACTGCATTATTGTATTTATAATCGAATTGTAATACATGCTTGTAGGGGAAAAATTAGATCGTCTATCTTTTTCGAGTTATTTCAATTGTTTTGCAACTTTTCTTATTTTTGGCACAAATCAAAAATTGTGATACGGCGTTTTTACCAGTATAAGTCAAAGTCCCATGAAAGTGACGCATTTAGGGAGATTTTCATTTATATTATTCGTCAAAACATTGAGATGCCATATACAGGACCCTCTCAAATATTGACTGAATTTGAAAAAATTCAAACTGTCGTAACTCAATTTTTTGAAGTGGAGCAGCGTGTGTTTTGTATTTCAGAAATGAAGAGCATGCCATGTGCTTTAAGTTTTGTATTACACTCCCTATACCTACAGACTCTAGTTTTGAAGATATTTACATTTATAATCACATACCATGATTCATGTAGTGATCAGTTTTGAATTGTTTTTTCAGTTTTTAGCGAATTTTCATTAAGAAAAATTCGCTAATAGAGAGGTCACGATGAAATTTCTTCAGATGGGGGCGAATTTGGGTCCCTTGAACCCAAAACCAAGGTCCGTTAAAAATTATATATATATATATATATATATATATATATATATATATATATATATATATATATATATATATATATATATATATATATATATAAAAGTAATGATGTATGTGTAAAGATTAGTAGTAAATGAAGGCAATGATTGAAAATGTAAGATGGAAGAAAAAATGGTATAAAAACTTTATTTAAAATGGGTTGTCAAAATTCGAAGTGTCATATTTGGATAATGTAGTGTCAAGTATTTTTAGAATAAACTGTTTAAATTATGTCACTATATAGAACACAAGTCAAAATGGACTTACTGTATAGACATATTGTGTAATTTCAGCCAATGAAGTATAAAGTATATGTATGTATGTACCCGAGCGATAACTCAAAAAATACTAAACTAATTTTAATCACACCTGGCAAGAATCTTGTTTGGGCGAAAACCGAGGTCGAGTTCATTAATCCGCCTTTATGCTCAAGTTTTTCCGGTGGAAAGTCGGGGAAAACTTTTTGAAAACTATATTTTTGTAAGTATCAGAGTAACTGGTATGTGACTTTACATGTGGTTAAAAATAGTGCAAATAAACGTATTTTGTGAATTTTAAGTAATCTGGTACACAATATTTATAGTTTTTTTCCAAATTGAAAATACAATCCCAAAGACATCTGTTGAGACGACTTAGTGGTTAAAGTCCAATGCCTGACTGACATAGTAGTTAATTGCCACCCGTAGATTGATTCATACAACAGGCATAAACCATAAATCAACGGTAACCAAACTAAATATATACCAGGCAGAAAACATACAGCCCAAACCAACAATCGTGATAGCTCGGCCGCAATTATGAAAAATGACAGACGACATGAAGTTAAAAATTTGCCAAGTGATTGTTATTTAACTGAGGCATTTAATCAATTATTGAAACACACTATAGCTTTATGGACGACCTCAAATACAGTTTTAGCGCGGCAGAGATATATTATGATGTCACATAAGATAGTAGAAATATAAACAAAATCAAGCCAAGTCTCTATAAAAATGATTCTAAAATTGTTTATTTTATCTTTAAACCGAAACATAAGACGTCATATAAGACCGAAACATTCGTGGGATGTGTTTCAATGGTAATTCTACTAATTCTGTAATTAATTGTTACGTATACTTTGAATATAACATCCCGGGCATGAAGGCGATATACTGTATTATGTAAATAAAACGTTACTTGACGAATGCCTAGATGGCTGAGAGGTGTCGCGTTTGCCTCATAAGCAGAAGATTACGCGATCGAATCCAGCTCGATGAATGTATGTTTTTATGTTTTATTTTGACATTTGGAGAAACAATAGCTTTCATACGTTTTGAACAAGATCTCATTTTTGTTTAAAACGCCTAAAAAATACCTTTGAGTCTGAAATTATAATTTTGTAATTGTTGATATTGAAAAAACCGGTTTGATTCGGTTGACTAAAACTGGTGATTGATGAGGAAAAGTAACTGCTACGCTTATAATTTTACAGATACTGTACTTTTCTAAATATGAATTAAGGTTCCTTCTGGAAATCTTTTGTATAACCTTAATAGAAGTTGTAATATAAGTTTCTTTTAAAGAGACTTGCACTATCTACAGATAAAGCAAAACTTAATTCTTAAGCTTCATAGAAAATGGAGTTTTGGGCATTTTTCTCAAAAGGAGTCAGAGCACAAGATTTTTTTAATAATAGAGAGATATCGATGGTGACACTTTCGAAACAGTTCTTCAACGTACGCGCACTAGGACCTCTAAAATCGAACTTCGAGGTCCGTGTAAGTTTAAAGTATTAACTTTACTAATAGGCCGTATAATAATAGTGTACAATTCTTATGAAAATTCGCTACAATAACGCACCTGCTGCGTCTCGAAGTTTTATTCAATTCTAATAACCGATCAGATTATGTCATTATTTAGTGAATTTTCTAATATTTAAATTAATTTTGGTATAAAAAGGTAAGAAATACTTAATTGGATATGATTATCTGTTTACATTTTCATAATATAAAAGTAGTTGATAACTTGTTTTCCAAAATGTCAAATGAAACTTCAAAATGACAGACTCAATCACATTCTTACTACTGCACATGAAAATATAAATATTTTCCCGCTTATAGTTTTCTTTGCTTCCACACTGGCTCAAATTTCCGTAAAAAGTAAAAAAAATACATTGCCGATCTGTTTGTTTTTTTTGAGATTTTTTTTTAATTCGCTAATGAGGAGATCTGTGTTTATATATATATATATATATATATATATATATATATATATATATATATATATATATATATATATATATATATATATATATATATATATAAAAATAATGGACCAATCTTGATCAAATTTGGTGAGTGTCTTCCTTTTGCAAGTGGCTTGGATAAGTTCGTTAGCCAGGAAAATCGGACGAGGTTTTCCCGGAACATTTTGTGTTTTCTTTCTAAAAAAAATCATATATCTGGAAATAACAAAGTAAGGGCAACCAAATTTGGTACACGGGTTTGTATTATAAAGATTGACCTATGTACCAAAATTTATGTCTTTTATGCTAGAAAGACAAAGAAGTTATGGGCAGTTAAAGAAATAAATTTTGGAGTTTTCCTCAAAATGTCAAACTCGCAATTTTAAACGTCAAAATTGGCAATGTTTAGGCAAAGAACGTGAAACAAATACGAATTTTGAAAAGAAAATGTTGCAAGAAGAGTGTTCTGCAAACCCTTAGGTTTCAGATTCAACCGTCATTGCCCTTCATTTTACTAAAATATTTACAGAAAATTCATTTCAAATAGACCCTCCTTTCTCTGATGTTTTGGCTGTCAGTTTAGTTAAGTTGATGCTTTCGCTGTAGGTTTAATGAAGTTTATAGTTTAACGGTCTATATATTTTTTTAAACTAATTTTCGTAGAATAAATTCGTTAGTGCGTTTTTGCATTTTTTTATCGAAATATGATGCGGGCGATATGCGTTTGTAAGAAAAAAATCTGGACGCAGTAAGTGCGTTTTGGTAGTGATTTTTCGGTAAATTTGCAGTCTAGCTCCAGAATGCTTTTCAAATAGCTGTTTTAAGAAATCTGCCTGCCTCCCCTGGATCCACAAACCGCAAGAAATTTTTTTTGTTCACACCCCCCCAAGGAAGTTACGGGACCAGGAGTGTGTAGGGATGTATAATTTTTTTTAAGCTAATTTTCGTAGAACAAATTCGTTAATGCATTTCTGCATTTTTTTATCGAAATTTGATGCGTTTGTAAGAAAAAAAATCTGGACGCACTAAGTTCGTTTTGGTAGCGAATTTTCGGTAAAATTTACAGTTTAGCTCGCGAACGCTTTAAAAAAATTATTTTCAGAAACCTGCCTAGAGCAAACACCCTCCCACCCCCACCCTGGATCCGAAAACCCTAAGAAACATTTCCTGTTCATCACCCCACAAGGAAGTTACGGGACCAGGAGTGAGAAGGGATGCTGGGCGGGGTAGGTAGTAAAAAAGAAATATGAGCAGAAAATTCGAATAAAACGGGCTTGAAAGCTATCTTTTTCACATCTTGAAGCCATATCCCCCTTAAAACCTGCCTACCCCGTACATCACCCCTATCCCCCCAGGTGCCGTAACTTTCTCGGTGGGTAGGAACAAGACATTTTTCTTGTGGTTTATGCAGCGAGGGTGGTTGTATGCACGCGAGGGGGAAGGAAAATCCCCACGACGAAGCAGACAACACCAACCCTCACCCCCACCACCAGCCCGAATTTGGGCTGCTTCGTCGTATGCACCCCCCCCCCTCGTGTGCATACAACCACCCTCGTTGCATAAACCACAAGAAAAACTTCTTGCTCATACCCTCCAAGGAAGTTACGTGACCTGGGGCAAATAGGGGTGCTGTGCGGGGTAGCCGGGGTTTAATGGGGATATAGCTTCAGATAGACAGGTTTTAAGCAGTTTTCTTCGCATTTTCCGCTCATATTTCCTTTTTACTACCTACCCCGTCCAACACCCCTATTCACTCCCAGTCCCGTAACTTCCTTGGGGGTGTGAATAAGAGATTGGTCTTGTGGTTTGTGCATCCAGGTGGGGTCCTAGTAATGTTTCTAAAAACATTTTTTTTAAGCGTTTGGGAGATAATCTGCAAATATACCGAATTTTCATTAAATCCTTCAAATTTTAATAACTCAATTTTCTATTAACGTAAGCTTTGTTGGTTAGAAAACCAACATTTAAGTTTATTTTCGGAAAATTTGTGTATATTTTCAAACCATAAGTAATTTTGATAAAATATAGTACTTTGTTTCTACTACATAGGCTATACCGGTAATCAGATTGATGCCTGCTCGCATTTGCTATTAACATTTTTTTTAATGGAAATTCACTTCCATGACACACTTGCTGCATCCAGACTTTTGAAAAATGTTTATATTTTCAAACAATAAAGTTATTTCGATGAAATATGGTACATTGTTTATACTATATAGGCAACCAAGTTTGATGCCTGCTTTCATCAAAGAAAGACATCTGTCATTAAAAATATTTAAAAAAACTTTCGCTACCATAACGTACTTGCTGCGTCCCGAACTTTTTTTTTCATTTCAATTACAGGGTAGGTATATAATTTGAATGTTATGTATTCTGTTAGCGATTTTTATGTAAAATATTTAGTCACTTTGCCCAGCATTTTTTCTGTGTTTTCGTAGAAATCTTTTTTGTAAGATTTTTGTGAAATTGTACTAAATAATAATGTTTAATACGTTATTGTCCAAATAATGCTTTTGGATTTTTGAGAAAAAAATTGTTTGCAAATTTTCTCCAAACATTTTTTTTGGAAGTTGTCAAAAAGCTTTTTGTGAATGGTTATACCTTGGTAGGGGGTAAATAGCTTCCAGACGTTAGTGGCTACAAAATCGGACCAGTTTTTTCTTAAAAAATAAAATTATTTTGACGAAATGTGTTACATTGTTTCTACTATATAGGTTATACGGGTGGCCAAATTTGATGCCTGCTTTCATTCAAAAAAACATATTTGCCATTAAAACCTTTTTAATGAAATTCGCTACCATAACGCACTTGTTGTGCTCAGAATTTTATTGTAATATAATCTTAATGCCATATTTTTAACACATTTTATTTTAGATTTAATATATTTCGACGTTGGAAGAAAAAACCCCAAGATAATAGTGGACGAACACGATTTCAGCATTGCGAAGAAAGCAGAATCCAAAACTGTATGGTTGTGTTGTTGTTATTATGTCTGCAAATGTAAATGTCGTATAACAACAAGTGGAAGAATGGTTTACATCAACGGGTTTCACAACCACGACCCCAGGAATAAAAATAAGGCCAAATACAACCACATGTTGTCACAACGAGTCACAATTGTCAGGAACTGTAATGCACAAAATAGTTACTAAGTATTTAAATGACACTGGCCAACGATTTTTCAACTGTTTCTGTGTAATTTTGGGTGCAGATTCCAAAACGGCCATTAGATTTTGTCTATCAGATCTATTTTTTAGATATAACTTATGTACTTTTTACGCCATTGCTATTTTTGTTCGCTTCGACTGCCGCAGCTAAAAAGCAAGAAAAATACAGAGTTAACATACATTCATTCGGATACAGGAGCTTAATGTGTTCCTTTTCAAATCTTAAAAGGTGTTGATTGCTTTAAAATATGCTATTAGTTTTGGACAGACTACTTACAAATTTCTTTTATACAGATTACACTGGCCAACGGCCATTTTGGTTTTAATGATCTTTCAACTGTGCGTGGGTAATTTTTAGGTGCAGAATCCGTTCTATTTTTGAGGATAGGCTATATCTATCGTATTATTTTTTATTTTATGTACTTTTCAGGCCATTGCTATTTTTATTGGCTTCGACTGCCGCATCTAAAAAAGAACAAAAATACAGAGTTAACATACATTCATTTGGATACAGGAGTTAAATTTGTGCCTTTTCAAATCTTAAAAGTTGTTGATTGCTTCAAAATATGGTATTAGTTTTGGACAGACTACATACAACATTCTTTTATACGAATTACACTGGCCAACGGCCATTTTGGTTTTAATGATTTTTCAACTGTTCTTGGGTAATTTTTAGGTGCAGAATCTGATCTATTTTTGAGGATAGGCTATATCTATCGCATTATTTTTTATTTTATGTACTTTTCGCGTGATTGCTGTTTCTGTTGGCTTCGACTGTCGCAGTTAAAAAAGCAACAATAATATAAAGTTAAGTATTTATTTCAAAAAGTAGTTATACATACAATCATTACATATTACTTAAAATTTTTCTTTTATACGAGTTTCTAGCATTGAATTTAATTGGACAGTCTCGCTGAAAAGTCCAACAGTAGTCGGCCATTATGCGGCTATTCCATCACCCTTGATATCGATCTTCCATAGTCTGCTGGAATATTTCTCCCTGTTCTTCACCCCAGCCACCTAGGTTTTCTGGAAAGCGATCTAGGTGGTTGTGGAGGTAGTAAACTTTTATGCTCATTGTACAACCGAGAACATTCAAGTTTAGAAGCATAGTTTTCACCAACTCGCTGAAAACTCCAACAGTAGTCGGCCATCATGCGGTTATCCCATCGCCCTTGATATCGATCTTCAGCATAATCCGCTGGAATCTTTCTCCCTGTTCTTCACCCCAGCCACCTAGGTTTTCTGGAAAGCGATCTAGGTGGTTGTGGAGTTAATGAACGGTTATGCTCATTGTACAACCGAGGACATTAAAGTTTAAAAGCATAGTTTCCACTAACTCTATGTAATTCTCTGCCTTATGATTTCCAAGAAAATTATGTACTACTTGAACAAATGAACAGCAATCGTTAGATTTGAGCTCGTTCATTAGTGCGGTAAATTGGGGATCTTTGGTAAGCCGCCTTCTTTGAGGACCATCCAATATGCCGGCTTTTAGTTTTTCCGTACTAATCTAAAGAAATTTACGTGCAAAGTAACTAAAACAAAGTCCTTCTCGATTTAAGCTTTTACAAATTGCTTCATAAGCCCCAATTTAATATCCAAGGCTGGAAGTTAGATTTTTTTCTTTCGGAACCAAAGGTTTATAGACTATATTATGTTTTCCTTGAATCATGACATTTCTTAAAGGCCAATTTCTGCTAACAGAGTGCTGATTCTTAGCTCTGCTGTCCCAGAGATATAAAAAACAACATTTTGTATATCCACTTAGATGTCCAAGGAGGAAGTTAACCATTTTTAAATCAATACAAATTGCCCACTGATGTTCTTCATACTTAATTTGTTTCATGACTGTTTTATATTCTTCTTTCATGGTGGTTGAATGCTCAATGAGAATTGAGCCATATTTTGTACCGTTATGTAAAAGGACACAATTGAAACTACGTTCTGAACTGTCAATAAAAAGGCGCCATTCGTTTGGTGTATATTCTGACACACCCATTTTTTTCAGAGTCGATTAATATCGTTACTGAATACCAGGTTATTTTCCCGAGAGAAGGGCAGCATATCCTTATCTCTTTTCAGTTAAATTCGGTAATATTGGTACCTTAATGAAGTGGATTTTTGTCTTTTAATCTGGATGCAAGTAATTCGGCAGACTGGTTTGAGAGATTCAGGTCTCTAAGAGATCATTCAGTTCTTGCTGATTAAAGCGTTGAGGATCTGCTAAATCTGATTCAGAGTCACTGTCGTTTTCTTCATCGGATGTTGAAGTTTCTGTATCGTCTTCCAACAGCGTCGAAAGACTGCTGAAGGATGGAATGGGTATTTGTTCAGAAAGCGGTACATGTTTCGTTGCTGAATTTAGATTAGGATATGTTCATTTGTGTTCATTGTTCTTATTAATACCTTTGATATTTCCGAGACAACAATAGCAGCCATTGTGATGGTTTCGTGGTTCCCTCCAAATCATTGGTACACCAAACTTAAACACTCACTCTTTCCCAAGGTTCACTGTCGGAAATGTTCAACACATGTTTTACATACGAAATGTGGAGCCCCAATATTTATCCTGGTCTCGAAAATTATATATATATATATATATATATATATATATATATATATATATATATATATATATATATATATATATATATATATATATATATATATATATATATATATATATAATAGAAAAAGTCTGTGGCTGATGGAATTACTGTTCCAAGGTCATAAATACCTCCACCACCACCACCACCAAAATGAACGCCAAAGTATGCTAGATAAACCCTTTTCACAAAGTCAGAAATATGTTTTCTACTTTATTTAAAAGTGCATTCGTCATGTACATAACAAAAAACCTTTAGGTGATATACACAACTACGTCTGCTTGTGGATGCCATGGTTTTAGTTCAGTGTTTGAATACATAATAACCAGCGCCAAAAAACTACACAAAATAATAGCACAACTGTACTCACGAAAACGCAATAACATACTGAGCCGGGTAAGGCATAGGTAGACAAAAGGTAATATGGGTCTGGGGTGGAGGGGTATTAAGCAGGTGTAAAAGGTGGGGCGAATCATGGGCAGTTTCTGGTATATCTGGCTAATTGAAGTTTAATTTAAGGATGAAATTTCTGCTTTGACCTCAAAATATAGCTTTATTTCTTTACTACATACATACTTGGAGACTACTTCTCTGGCTTCACTGTTATGTTTCCTTTCTGTAGGTGAAGGACGTAACCAGCGCGTAAGATAACTGTAACAAGAGGCCCTTATGAATTCTAGATGTTCTCGGCTGTTCTTCAAAGTTTCTGTGACTAGTTTTGCTGCTTAACAGCATTCTCAGACAGATAAAAATTGACTTAGTACTAAATCATGAGAACTACAAATAAAGATCTGTTGCTATGTTATGATGTTTTGATCAAAAAATTCATTAAATTGAAATTATAATAAAACACAGATGACGGATGAGGCTTTCAAAACGTCTACGTGACGTATATCAATATTTAACATAAAAATTGAACTAGCCTATAATAACTATAATAACAGCTAGAACAATAAAATAACTAAACAATAACAGTAATAAAGCAGACTCTATAGAACGAAAGTATCGTCATACATGAATTAATTATCTTATTACAATTTTTCTGGAAGAATTGTTAAATTTTTTTGTTTACTTATTTAGTTAGGAAGAAGAATATCCAAGCAAGCGGAATTCATTAAATCAGTTTGATCATTTGAAACAACGCAGCTGTTGTCGTATGTGTGCTTTTTGACTTATAAAGCTTCAAAAAAGTCTGGTTTACGTTTGTTATTACAAAAATGTAGTGGTTGTATGTGGTTAATTATTGTAGGTCTATGTTCTGTATCGATAATGTATTTTGCAAGTGTAGATTTGTCAGCGTGGTTATTTATAAATGGAGAAATATGTACTTTGTATCGGGTGTTAAAATTTCTAGAAGTTTGACCTATGTAGATTGCGTTACAATGTGTACAAACTAATATATAAACTCAAGCTTTTGTCAAGAAACAAGATTTTTCTTTCGCGTTAAATAGCAAATCACGCGTCGTATTGTAAGATTTAAAAGCTACCTTTGTATTCGTACAGGTATTTAAAATTTTTGAAATGTTTTCTGGAATGGTTCCAAAATAAGTAATCGAAACATACCTGTTGTCTTTTTTGTCTCTAATATTTGGATAAATTAAATTAATCGCTAATTTGTAATCTTGCTCTCGATCACTTTATCTATTATTTTAACAGAGTTGCCACTAAAACATTTCGAAAATTTTAAATACCTGTACAAATACAAAGGTAGCTTTTAAATCTTACAACACGACGCGTGATATGCTATTTAACGCGAAAGAAAAATCTTGTTTCTTGACAAAAGCTGGAGTTTATAAATTAGCTTGTACACATTGTAACGCAATCTACATAGGTCGAACTTTTAGAAATTTTAACACCCGATACAAAGAACATATTTCTGCATTTAGAAATAACCACGCTGACAAATCTCGATTTGCAAAACATATTATTGATACCAAACATAGACCTACAGTAAATAACCGCATACAACTACTACATTTTGGTAATGACAAGCGTAAGCTAGACTTTTTTGAAGCTTTAGAAGTCAAAAAGCATACACACGACAATAGCCGCCTTGTTTTAAATGAGCAAACTGATTTGATAAATTCCCAATTCTTGGATATTCTTCTTCCTAATTAGATATGTAAAAGAAAATAAATTGAACTGTTCTTTCAAAAAAGTTGTAATAAGATAACGAGTTGATGTCTGTCGATACTTTCGTTGTATAGAGACTACTTTTATACTGTTATTGTTTAGTTATTTTATTGTTGTAACTGCTTTATAGTTCTTATAGTGGTTCTATTTTTATATTAAATATTGACATACATCACGTAGACAATTTGAAAGCCTCATCCGTCATCTGTGTTTCGTTTTATTTTTAATTTGATGAATTTTTGATCAAGACATCATAACATAGCAACATATCTTTATTTGTAGTTGTCATGATTTCGTACTAATTCAATTTTTATCTGTCTTAAAATGCTGTCAAGCAGCGAAACGTTGAAGAACATCCGAGAGCATCTAGGATTCATAAGGGCCTCTTGCTCCAGTTAGCTTACGCGCTGACTACGCCCTTGACCTACAGAAAAGAAACTCAGCTGTGAAGCCAATCAATTTATTTCTTTACTTATGCCTTTAATCAGAACTAAATTTAATTAACCTGTATCTCAAAAACTGGAGCTGGCAGGCGAAATCTGATGACATTTTTGGAATCAGCACACTAAAAATATCCTAAATCAGTTATTTGTTTTCCGGCATCAAAAATGTCATGTTGTTGGCCTGTGTAATATATTTAATCTAAGAGGACATTCTGCTGCAGCAACTACGTATTCCATTGCGCTAAAATATTGTTTGACGTTAATTTAATGTCCACCATAATTAATTTGGGTAAAGTTTTTCTCTTAAGTACACTTCGAGAACCCAAATCACGATCGTCAAGTTCTTTAAATGTGTTAAAATGTTCTCCAAGTGTTCTCCAGTGCTCATCACAGGTTCCACTCCTCACTTAATAAGTTTTCCTTGATTCTTATAGAATGTCTACATTTGCGACTACTACAATAAACTTTAGCAGATGCTAGAAAAAAAAACTAAGATCAAAACTATGTTGGGCGTTAACTTAACGTTAAATTTTATTTTCTTACACTGAATACATAGTCGAGCTGAACGTCTGTATTTATTGTGTCTAAGTCATCCGTAAGGTTGTGATTTTAAATTGCAAAGAAAATGATACAACCCTAGCCCTAATAGTTGGTAAGGTGGGAAACAAATATCTAAGCCCAAAAACTGTATAAAACTTGTATTATTTACATGAAACAACTGGGGGAGAAAGAGCTTGTATTCTGTCCCCAATGTTTTGCAGGTGGATTGATCCCACCCTCGCTAACTAGTCGGCTTTGATAATTAGCGTTGGAAGAAGAATATGTTGAAGATGTGGACTGTATTTATAACTCTAGGTGCACTGGATTCCAGAAGATTTCAATAATACACTTTTAGTAAATTTTTATTAAAAAAATTCACTAATAGAGAGGTATCGATGGTGAGACTTTGCAAAAATTCTTTCAAATGAGCGCGAATTAGGACCCCTAGAACCCATATCCGGGCTCAGTTTGAATTTTTATATGTTTATATATATATATATATATATATATATATATATATATATATATATATATATATATACATATATATATATATATATATATATATATATATATATATATATATATATATATTTATATATATATATATATATATATATATATATATATATATATATATATATATATATATATATATATATATATATGTATCCGTCTGATAACTCAAAAAATAATTAATCGATTTAGATGAAACTCGGCAAGTGCCTTTCTTTTATTAATGGCTTGGATGAGTTCGTTGGCCAGGAAAATCGGACGGGGTTTTCCGGGAAAATTTTGAGTTTTCTTTCAAAAAAAATTTTTTTTCCGAGAATTTCGATAAAATTTGGTCTACCAATTACTTTGGGAAATACCTAACTATGTGCCAAAATTCAGATTTCTAGGGTTACAGAAAATTGAGCTATTCAAATTTGAAACATTTATGTTTAAATCATAAGTATGTGGTTGCTGTTGGTTAGTCAATGCTTCTCTTATTGTCATTGACTCATGAAATTCATTTTTAAGTTTCAGAGAAATGTCAATAATACTGAATTCACTGATTGTTAATCATTGGAAGCATTTACGATTATATATAACCCTATTGTAATTTATTATCATTTATCACCTCTGTAGTATAATTATTTTTTTCCTTACAACTCGCAGCGTTTTTAGTCAATTGTTGTTATTAATAGTCAATAGTTTCTTTCCGAATACACACAGCTTCCATTGACTTCTGCTTCTGCCGCTGTTACAGTCCTTTTATTTAGAGGTAGAGTTGTAACCACTCATACAGCCAGTGTTTTTTAACCACGTGGCTGGGGGACTGACCGAATTCATTCCCAGTTGCTGTTGATTTACTCATATTCTCTTAATATGTGGTGTCTACTTCATTCCAAGTCACTATTAGCCGACTATTTATGAAATCAAATAAGTAAATTAAATCGATTGTCATAAAATACGTAGTGTATTAAGACAAGGGAAAAAGAAATAAAACATATATAACTGTGCACATTTTGATTATATTTTAGGGTGCTTGAGAGAGGTATTGTCACAG
Source organism: Tillus elongatus (assembly GCA_964006375.1). Classification (NCBI taxonomy): domain Eukaryota; kingdom Metazoa; phylum Arthropoda; class Insecta; order Coleoptera; family Cleridae; genus Tillus; species Tillus elongatus. The sequence goes on along the minus strand of OZ023262.1, from coordinate 319,033,616 downwards.
CATAATATCTTATTAAAGTTTATTTGTATATAGGTTTAATTTTTATATGTTTCTATATATATATATATATATATATATATATATATATATATATATATATATATATATATATATATATATATATATATATATATATATATATATATATATATATATATATATATATATATATATATATATATATATATGATAACTCAAAAAATAATTAAGCGATTTCGATGAAACTTGGCAAGTGCCTGTCTTTTATTAATGGCTTGGATGAGTTCGTTATCCAGAAAAATCAGACGGGGTTTTCCGGAAACATTTTGAGTTTTCTTTCGAAAAAATTTTTTTTCTCCGAAAGTAACAAAGTGTTTATGTTGCCTCAACCTTACTACGTACCAAAATTCAACTTTCTAAGTTTAGAGAAAATTGAGTTATTCAAATTTTAAATTTTCTTTCGAAAAAAATTTTTTTCTCCGAAAATTACAAAGTTATTTTAATGATATTTTGTGGATATCTTGCCTTAGAAAAAACCTCACTACGTATTGAAATTAAACTCTCTAAGTTTATAGAAAATTGAGTTATTTAAATTTGAAGCATTTAATAGAAATTCACTACCATAACGCACTTGCTGCGTCCCGAGTTTTTTATATTTATATATGTGGTATTGTTACTATATACACTTTGAACTTAACATTTATTTACAATTTGCCGTTTTACACTTGATTTAATGGGTTATTCAGGAGATTTCACAATCTTATTAGCTACTTGATATTGCATTTAACTGCGCGTATACTTTCTAATTTCGAGAAAACACTGACTTTTCGCTGTATCACTGTACAAACGGATTTTCTGTCGGAAGATTGTAGCTTGAACTGAACTGGCTTAATCACACTAGCGATGTTTAGGTAGAAGATCGGGATCTTAGAAGTCCCAAAAAGCTATGAAGATGAGATTAGTTGTAGAACGGCACTGTAGAATTGAACTGGCTTAAACACACGAGCGATGTTTAAGTGGAAGATTTGGAACTCAGGGTTCCAAGGAGCGAAGAAGGAGCGAAGAAAGAGCGAAGATGAGATCTGCCGTAGAACCGCATTGTACCTTGCGAAAGGCTTGCTCTTATCGAGCTTTCGCGTAACGCTTGGTGACGTAGTTGACATAACATAATGTTAGTAATACAGAATGGTCAACTAGGTAGAGGCATTATTCCTAGTGAAGAAAATCCACTGGGTGCATCTAAAGACTACGTCAAGGACAGCTAAAGCTATTTACAATAAAGAACCTAACGGTATATAAGTATTTATGGCATTGTTCATGCGTAAACCTAATGCGATACAGACGTCTAGAGGATAAAGATTACCAACAAATTGGAAAAGATTGTGAAATCCAGAGATAAATAATTCCAGGTAGAAACTTAAATGATAGTGCAACCGAATGAAAGTAAAGAGACAGGGGCGTACCAATTTGTTTCTCCAAGAACAACTTATGGCTATATAAAGCTCTACTTGGGGTTAGTCGAAATATTTAGGATAATTTAAGTCAAAGAAGCAATATTCTGGAGTCATACAATATTACTTATCTTAATTCTTTTTTAATAATAATAATAAAAATAATAATAATAATAATAAATTTAGTTGCGTCCATATTAGCTACACATGTAAAATAAAAAGTGTTTAAAATAAAATTATCACAAATAAACCATATAATATCCACTAGAAGTACAGCTTGTGTATGGATTATGGGTTTAGATCTAGACATATATTTTTTGAAAGAAAATAAGGTTTCAGTGCAGATCAGTCTGTGACCCTGGATTATTAAAATTAAATTAACATTTTTCAGTGCCGATTTCGTAAAGTGTTAAGTCCATCTTTTCAAAATGTTTGAGTTTTTTCTCAACAAGCATACAACGGTAGCAGTTGTTTATATTCAGTTGCCCGATGAGACGCATTGCAACATACGTATCTACTTCCTTGTCAATATGTTTTATATTATTAAAATCATATTTGACAAAACACTCTCTTATCAGAAGACCAGTAATAAGAAGAAAATGAAAATTAATTATGAAAACTTTTTGTTTTTATTAGAATGAAAATTAGTTTGGTTTCGCTGGACTATTTCCCAGTAGGATTTTTTAAAACCTTTGTTTCTCTAACGTTGGTCTATTTCCGCGACTATGTCAAATCACCTACGCCAGGGAGCAGTTATCCTGGAAATTTTGCCGAATACGTTCTTTTTAGAGACTTTTCGTAGAAAAAAATAGCTAATGGGGAGATCTCGACTTTTGAATTTCGAAAAAAAAATTTCAATTTTTATATGTTTATATATATATATATATATATATATATATATATATATATATATATATATATATATATATATATATATATATATATATATATATGTGTGTGTGTGTGTGTATCATACCAATAACTCAAAAAATAATGGGACGATTTTGATAAAATTTGGCACGTACCTTCCCTTTGTAAATGGCTTGGATAAGTTCGTTAGTCAGGAAAATCGGACAAGGTTTTCTGGAAAAATTTTGAGTTGTCATTCGAAAAAAAAATTTATCTCAAAAAAATATTTAATTTTTTAATTTAATTCGTTTTTCAAGAAGGTTGATTTTGTTGTTTTTATTTTATTTTTTGGAAAACTTTAATAAAATATGAGGATATGGTTCATTAACATTAGGGCGTCTGATTGTTAACTCATTTTCTTTGCAAGTTTGTTGTTTTTAGTGTTTGAAATTATATTTTCTTTTAGTGATTGAGCCTTTCTACATTATTTTTTTGTGATTTTACTTATTGTATATCTGTTTCTAATAAATTCGTGTATAAATAATCAGCCTGTAGTTGGTCATAATGTGTATTCCATTACTGAAATAAATAGACTCAAAACAATTCTTTGTTGATTTTTTTTTTATCAAAACTTATTTATAAACTATTCGGTGCAATGTAATCTTTCGTCCAGTTGCAGTCTGACGTTACTTTATGTGCTGTTATAACAGGTTTTATATTAGTTTCCGTTCCCACGAGATGATATCGTAGTTCAACCCAGAATGAACCGCATAATAGTTAAGAGTGAACCATGTATATGTATTTAGCGTCTTTTGTATGCGGCATATCGCAAGCTAAGAGCTGGTCACTATAGCATAGGTAATCGAACTGTGGTCCGCATTCAAGTCGTTATCAATAGTAACCTGCAAAAAATTACTCGACTTTTAACGAAATTTATTTTGTTACAGTACGTACACTCGATGCTGATTAAAAGTTATGGTTTTGATAACTAATGAGCGCTAGTGATAATTAAATATGACTGTCTTCCATTACACTACAACTCCGCGAACTGGGCGAAATGCGAGATTAATTTTCCTCATTTCCATTTCTGCTTCTCTCATCCTGACCCTCTGGTATCTCACAAAACGTCACCGAAACTATTAAAGCTGGCATGCAATTATTTATTCCACGTACACAGAAAACCTCTGCAACGACTCAAAAGCCCTGGTTCTCTTAATCATGTGACAAGGCCAGACTTGAAAAGGTCAAAGCCCACAAAACGCTTCTACACAATCCCAGTCAAGAAAACTGTCAAGCATTTAACGACGCAAGAAGCCGCTATGTCCGCATTCTTTCTGGGGAAAAAAATTCGTTTAATAACCACATCAAAAACAAAGTCCTCTTAAGCGCCAGCGGCAGCAAACCCTTCTGGACTCTTGCTAAATCTATTGGGAATAATTTCTGCAAGAGCACGTTCCAACCTCTTGTCTCAGTGGATGAAATTGTTTCTACCGCCCTGGGCAAGGCTGAACTTTTTGCCTCGTTGTTCGCCGGCAATTTTACTCTCAACCCACCTCCAAATGTTCAACCACCAACAGTCCCCAATGTCGTGCATAAAATGACGGATATCATTTTCAAAACTAAAAAGGTACGAAAGATACTCTCTTCTCTTAATACCAGGAAAGTCTCTGGCCTTGACGAGATTCCAGTAATTGTTCTCAAAAAATGCGTACCAGAACTTGCCCCTGTCCTGACTCGTCTATTTCAGACATCTTGCAATAGAGGCATATTCCCTAGTAACTGGAAAACTGCTCGATTACAACCCGTCCCCAAGAAAGGATCCAAAGCGCTTCCTAGCAACTACAGGCCTATTTCTCTCCTTTAAGTCGTTTCTAAAGTGATGGAAAAGTATATAAACACAGAATGACTAAAATTTATTGAAAACACAGTGTAATACACGATAGGCAGTACGGATTCCGTCAGCGTAGATCAACTGCCGACCTCCTTTTCTTTGTCACCCATTCTTGGAACAAGTCTATGGAACTACACGGTGAATCCCAGATTGTCCCTCTAGACATATCCAAAGCATTCGACCAGGTCTGGCATGCACGAATGCTTAATAAACTTCCAGCCTATGGCTTACCACCAAAACTCTGTACGTGGACAGCAAATTTCCTCTCCAACCGGAGCATTTCTGTTGTCGTGGATGGCCATTCCTCTAAACTGTATCCAATTAATGCAGGAGTTCCTTAAGGTTCAGCTTTAGCCCCTACTTTGTTTCTTCTCCACATCAATGACCGCCTCTCTAGCACATCCAACCCAGTTCACAGTTACGCGGACGACAGCACCCTCCACTCAAATATACAATATTCTAAGCCTGTCTCTTTAGCCCAATTAGATGAGGATGACAGACTCATGGAGAGTTCTGCCTCCGGAGATCTCCAAAAAATATTAGACTGGGGAAGTAGAAATCTTGTACAATTCAACCCCACCAAATTACAGTCTTGCTTTCTTTCTTATAAAAGATACACCAGCCCTAGACCCATCACAATGAACAACCAAGTTATTCAAAGTAATGAGTCCTTTTCACTTATTGGCATTTCTGTGGATCGAAATCTCAATTGGCACCAGCATGTCACATCAATTGCAGAAGCGGCTGTTAAGAAATTAGGTTTCCTCTTCCGGGCTCGCAAATACTTTTCACCAGCTAATCTCTATACCTTATATACTTCTCAAATAAGACCAAACCTCAAATACTGCTCCCACATCTGGGGTGCTGCTGCTGCTTCTACACTTGCTATCCTGGACTTTATTCAGAAGAGAGCTATACGTCTCATCGGTGACCCTACCCTCACCCAAAGGCTGCCATCCCTTGCCCACCGACGTGCTGTTGGTGACCTCTGCACGGGCACTGCTCAGAGGAGCTTTCTTCCATAGTTCCTCCACCTGCTGCCCCCGACGGATCTACCAGGGGAACAGAGCGAACACACCCTTTTACTGTCCAGGTCACTAGACACAGAACATCTTGTTAAGTCCGCTCTTTTGTCCCGAGGACTTCCAAATTGTTGAATTCCTTGCCGGCACATGTTTTTCCTTCTCCCCCGAACCTCCAAACCTTCAAGTCCAAAATTAACAAGTTGCCTCTTTCCTCCTTGTTGACACCCACGGTACGATAGTATTAAGGCTGTTAGCCCTCGTGTGTGTTGTTGAAATAAATAAAAAAAACACCAAATTGTACCGAATAAATAGTCAAAAATCATTAAAGTTGTTACCAGAAGGTGACCGGTAAATGCAACAGATGAATTTAGTCCTGAGAGAAAGAGTTTTATGCATAGTATGTCTTTTCTTCCAGCTTGTAAATTGGGGAGTCTGGTGCAGGGTATATTGCTACGGACGTACGTGCACACGCCTCCATGCAATCTAAAAGAAGTAAGGAGCTCATACTCCGGGAAATTAAGGTGATTATTGGCTGTTTTGGCACTGATTTGAGTTTCGGTGAGAAAATGGAGTTGGGGCCTATTATCCTGGAGGAAATGGTGGACGGAGTTCAGGTTAGAATTCAGGCCACATATATTAGAGAAGGATATGTTAAACTTGATGCTGGCGCCCCCCGTACACCCGTCTCCCGGAGATCTGAATGGAGGGGTATTTTACCTCTGGAATCTTTTGTACAAGGAGGAGCCATCATCATTTTTGTTTATAAGGGAAACCGACTTATACACCAGAACCGGAAACATCCATTGGGACTTCACCGCCCCCTTGATGTAAGGGGTGGTACCTCCACGGGCGTGAAAAAATTCTTTACCATCGCGTAAAGGAAAATTCCACTATCATATTACAAGTATACCACACCAGCCAACTATTAAAGAGCCGACCAGCTCTAGAACTTGCGTGAAAAGTAGTACCTTGATTATATTTTTAGCGTTGGTTTTACTGCAAGAAGCTACTAGAGTAGTCTTTCATATAGTTTGCTCATCTTTGCCTAAAGAAGTATAGAAAACATGATTTGGGAACGAATTTTTTTTGTCTGTCGATCTATCGGTTTGTCGGTCTGTATATCTGTATGTCTGTCTGTTAATATGCATGATAACTTTCGAACTAATTGGTATATCGTCTTCAAATTTGGTACACAGTTAGCACCCGACAAACTAACAGCTCGAATTGTTTTGCGTAAAATCGCTCCAGCAGTGAGGGATTAATAAGGGGCGATTCGGTGAAAATTTACCTTTCTTCGTTAAAACTCGAGTAATATAAGGTTTCACAGTCTGTTCACTAGAGAACTTTTAGTTCCATCACTTATCTCGTATTCTGTGATTAAATTGAAGAATAATTCTGTGATGTGGTCAGATTCAGATAACAGTATGCACCTATGGGTTTTCGCGGCTTTTTTCAGACGAGTGTGGAGAGTTTCTTCTCAAGCGAAGCGAGTAGAAACCAAAGCACTATTCGCAGAAACGAATTTTTCCAAGTTTTGATACCAGATATGATGTGATTGTATCGTGTGATATATCATTGTCATCAGAAAAATAAAGAATTATCAAACATTCAAAAATACAAGATGGCGTCTATAAGAAAAATAAGTTAAGTATTGTAACTCTTGCATCAAGAGTGCCTTGGAAAATATAATGACAGACTTAGATTGTCCATGAAAAAGTGCCCTAACAATGTCATAGTTAGCCAGTCTAGTTCTTTCGGTATTCGCTTGAAAACAAAAAAAAACTACAATTGAGAATGTCGGTTTTATTCGAATAATTAAAAAAAAATGTCACCTCAAATTTTCTTTCAGATAATTACCATAGACATGCGCAACTTTTCCCGAATTTAATCATCCTCGTATCTCTTACGGTTTAGAAGATCCCAATGGTATTATTTCAAGTACACACCACGAGGACTCACAGCCTAAATACTATCGTACCGTGGGTGTCGACAGGGAGGAAAGAGGCAACCTGTTAATTCTGGACTTGAAGGTTTGCAAGTTCGGAGGAGAAGAAAAACATGTGCCGGCAAGGAATTCCACAACTTGGAAGTCCTCGGGACAAAAGAGCGGGCAGAACAAGATATTCTATGTCTGGTGACCTGGACAGTAAAAGGGTGCATTCGCTCTGTTCTCCTGGTAGATCTGGTGGGAGCAGCAGGCGGAGGAACTATGGAAGAAAGCTCCTCTGAGCAGTGCCCGTGCAGATATCTATAAAAAAGACAGCAGTCACCAACGGCACGTCGGTGGGTAGGAGACGGCAGCCTTTGGGTGAGGGTAGGGTCACCGATGACACATATAGCTCTCTTCAGAATGGAGTCCAGGATAGCGAGTGTAGAAGCGACAGCGGCACCCCAGATGATGGAGCAATATTCGAGGTTTGCCTTATTTGTGAAGTATATAAGGTATAGAGATTAGCGGGTGAAAAGTATTTGCGAGCCCGGAAAAGGAAACCTGAGGCTCGAGTTTGAACTTCCCTGTATATGTAGCCATTCTAAAGGTAAGTTGTTGATTTTCGATCAGTATTTTAGCCTTACTCTATTTCATTACATTACTGATAACTGATAACTGCGCTCTTTTCAGATTTAATTTATTTTAATGTTGGCAACAAGAATCCTCAGATAATTGTGGACAATCACTGTTACAACATGAAACGTAAAACGACCACGTCAACAAAATGGATATGTGCTTGTTATCACAGATCAAAATGTAAGTCAAGAATTACTACAAGCGGTTTGATGGTCTACGTAAACGAATTTCAACATAATCATGAGTGCCGAACCAACAAGGCCTTAACCCAGTCGATGAATTCACAGAAGGTTACGATAGTACGGCACCACTAATACAAAGATATACTTGAGTTCTAGTTTGTAATACACAAAATGTTTTATTTTCATCAATTTTAATTGATTGATAGTTGAAAAATAAAGTTCTTTACTTATTGAGTAGCGTTCTTTTGTACATTTTAAAGCAGGAAACCTGAATGCTTCCCATAATACTACTACTACTACTACTAATAATAATAATAGTTGTAACGATTACGTTTCGTTACTGCTTTAATTATTCAAAATAAACCCGTAAGAGGCTTAATGAATAGCCGACAATCCAATATCTGTAAGGCAATTCATGTTTTAATTTCAAAATTATTTTTATGAAAAGTCGTTAAATCTTCAAGCACCGTAAACCCCTTCACTGCATTGCTAATTTGTACGTTAAAATTCAATATATGTTTGCCATGGGAAACTACCTCGCATTATTACTGAACAAATATTTCCAGGCACAAAATAAGCATTTAAAATATTCGTTAGGAATATTCGAGAACAAAATATTGTTTATGTGTAATTTTCTGGTGATGTCAGCCAAGAAAAACGGTTGGAAACGTTGCAGAGAATTTCCGGAAAAACCTTCAACTGTGGACACGGGAGGTGAGACGTCATGACTTTAACACCGATTTGAGGTCTTGTTTTATTTCATTCGAAGAATGGAGGCTAGAGAGAGCTCGCGCATAGCCAGCAACGGTCACGGTAAGAATTTTTTCGTGCAGCGAGTAAGAGTTGCAGAACCCGACACATTAGCGAGGACTCTCTGCTGAGCGTTCATAGAGTGAACACCCGTCAGTTACGGTGGCTATTAAATTATCTTTAAAGGGGGTTGTAATGTTCTTTCTGTTATCTGTAACACCTAATAAATATTTTCAGTGATTGTACATAGTAATTCAAGTGATTTTAGAGTTTATTTAAACATCGTATTCAGCATAAAAACGCGAGCTAACTCGTGGCTCTTTGTCCCGAAATGTTGATTTCTTGCCGTAATCAGAAAGGATTCCTGGTTATTATCAAACCTTAAGTCAATTGGTAGTGAATTTTACTTAAGCAAATTCACGTTTTAATTGCGATTCGCAAAGTTCCCATCAAGCGAATTCAGAACATCGATACAGGTGTCAAATGGTCGCGTAGTATTGGAGCGAAAACACCCAGCGGCCCAATAATCTCTGATGAGAAATCCCAGTCGTTTTCTCCAGCTTTTCCGCTCTTATAGGAGTCTGGAATCTGTGTCAGGCACTCATGATTGATCCCACCTGGAAAGCATCTTCACAGGGTCATCAGGTAACCTAATACCGGAAGACTGGTGAATGTAAACAAATCTTTTCTCTGAATCAGCACAATTTTCATGCCGAAATCTAAGATCTGAAGTTTTAATAACCTGAACTTTCAAAATCATGTAGTCAAGTTTGAGCTTAAACAATGTCAGGGAGGTGCTGTCAGCATAACTATAAATTTCCTGTTTAATCTCTAAGATTTTGTAAATTTAAACACATAGTTTTTATTTTTTTAAATTGTAATTAGCAAATTTTGCCTGTAAAATATCTAACCTATACATTCTCTTTAATATCTCTTCGTTTTCATAATTAATGCAAAAATTTCACGTAGGAATATAAATTCTCTTTTTTTTTTGGAGCCTCACTCAAATAACTGGCCAGTTAATTCTCTATAAAACCTAACAATTGATTGACAAAGTCAAGTAATTTACCTAATCATTTGTGTTTGTTTTTGAGCGATACCCTAAGTAATTAACAGTAACATTTTAGTAATATGCAACTATCTTTATCTTATTGTTTTGGCATATGTATGTAAATTAATAATTTCTTGTTCTTGAAATTCTTGCTGTCTATTTGATTTGTATTTGTGTGCTATCAATGTTTATTTAAGATTTATCAATCATTTTATTTCATTGTATTCGCTATTCCAAATTTAATTTATATGAATAAATTCAACATTTTGTTACATTGACATATCCGTTTAATTGAAGAGAAATTCCTCCCTAGCATCTACTTTCTTTTTACGTCGGCGCAAACAACTTATTCTTACCAACTATTATCTAGATATCTAAATTTCCATGTAACCTGGCACTAGTCTGGAGAGCCCACAAATATAGGACTCTGGGCAGTGTGAAGCAAACAAAGGAAGAGAACGTGAGAATCAAACTACATCCAGATCTGTCAGCCTCCTAAAAAGTGCTGCTAATCTTAATAAATTTGATAGATAGCTACTTTAGGGTAGGGTGTTATAGGCAATTGTGACCTCACCATTGAGCAGATCTATATCCACCTGAGGTCAATAACAATATACCACGGTTCTAGTTTCTAGTTTTTCTTTGAAGGAGGTAACATAGTTCGGCGTTTTATGCGTGGCCAGCTAGATCGTTAATCAACACTGTTGCTTGCTGAAAGGCCGCAACAATGGAGACAAGGCGCTGGCAAAAGCAACAACAGTCATAGGAAGGGGTACCAGATTGACTCAACTGATGTCAAGTTAAGCCATCTATGCTACATGCATGACCTGAAACTGTACGCGGGTCAAAAAGAACACCTTCATACATTGTTGAAATGCGTGGGCAAATTTAGCGAGGATATCGGCATGCAGTTCGGGCTGGATAAGTGCAGGACCAATAGCATGATAAAGGGGAAATGGTGTGAGCATGGGGGACACCAGGTGAGCTCGGAGCAAGGGTGCATACAAGGAATGGGAGAATCGGAGGAATACAAATACCTTGGCTATTTACAATCGAGGGGTATTGCTGAAAAAATATCGAAACAATGGTTAACCGACACCTACTTTCGCATATTAAAAAGCATCTTAAAGTCGGAACTATCTGCTCGGAACTCTGCCATAGCTGTTAACACGTATGCAACATCAATTTTAACTTATGTTATGTGTTATAAACTGGACGAACACGGAGCTGGAAGGCATCGATGTCTGGACCAGGGTGGAGTTTAAAAAATATCGTGCACATCATCCACGCACCGCTATTGACAGGTTTCACTTACCAAGAAATAATGGGGGAAGAGGTATACCAAGTGTTGTCAACAGACACTACACCCCAGTATATAACTTTTTCCTGGAGAAAGTGGCGACCAGCAGTCTACACAGAGCTATAGTAAAAATGGATACCAAAGGTACACCGCTGCACTTGGCAAATACAAACTATGACCCCCTAAGCAAGATCTCCACAACAGAAAACTGAAACAGCAGTGGAGGATTAAACCTCTCCATGGCCGCTATATAAACAGCCTAGATAAAAATAATATTGACGCCCAAGCTTCTCAAGCGTGGCTCTACTATGGCAACTTGTTTGTCGAGACAGTAGACTTTGTGGCTGCGATTCAAAAGCAGGTCATCCCAACTAAAGAATATCGGAGGCATATACTTAAAGAACAAGTAGATACAACGAAGTGCCGACTATGCAATGATAAAGAAGAAACCATTGACCATATTGTGGCAGGTTGCTCTATGTTGGCACCTAAAATCTACCTAGATCGTCATGACCACGTCACCAAACTGGTACATCGGGTTCTAATAAATGCACATACTACCACACGGGAGATGACACCGTATGATAAGTATGAACCTCCACCGGTCTACGATGACGACTAGGCCAAGATATATTAGAATCGGAAAATCATTACTGACCGACCAATAAAGAACAACATTCCAAATATTGTACTCAATCTAAAAGGCTCAAAAACTGTTTTTATAATTGACATCGCAGTTCCTTTAGCCCCAAACACAAAAAGAACATATGCAGAAAAAATCAATAAATACTTACCACTGGTAGACGAAATTAAACTAATGTGGAACATGGACAAGGTAATCGTAGTACCAATAGTTCTGGGTACGAACGGCGAGATTCCAAATAAGCTGCATACTGGTCTACAAACGTCACAACTTGGGAGCGACCTTTATTTACCTATGCAAAAGGCGGTCATCCTGGATACATGCAGCATAGTTCGGCGTTTTATGCGTGGCCAAATAGACCGTTAATCAACACTGTTGCTTGCTGAAAGGCCGCAACAATGGAGACAAGGTGCCGGCAAAAACAAAGGCGTGAAATGTGAATAATAATAATAATAATAATAATAATAATGATGATGATGATGATGATGATGATGATGATGATGATGATGATGATGATGATGATGATGATGATGATGATGATAATAATTAAAATAAAGAGGTCCTTGAGATGAGTTGCAGGATCCTTAAAAGCTCAGATCCTCTTCTGCGAATTGTCCAAACGCTCGAAGTCGCATGAATAGGAGCATTCCTGTTCAAGGCAGCTGGCAGATCAGCAGGTAAGCTCGGACTATGCTTCGATCACAAGTCGGGAAGAAGGCAAGATGATCGCACTTTGGTGACTGACCTTGACATTCCGACCTTAAGAGCTACAATTAGAGATGCCCTACAAAAAGATTTATTGGGGCAGCATGTTGACAAGCCTTTGCATGGAATGTTCTTCAGGCATATAGAAGAGCACGGCTTGTCAACGAGGCTGGCATTTTCTTTTTTTTTTTTTAATCGGCGGGGCTCCGATCGGAGACTGAAGGGTTTATCGTGGCCTGCCAAGATGGTGTTATAAACACCTTGGTCTACCGTAAGCGCGTGATGCGGGTGGACGTGACAGATGATAGCTGTAGAATCTGTCAACAATCGCCGGAGACTCTTACGCATCTCTTGAGTGCATGTCCGGTGATGGCGTCTGCCAATTACGTGTACCGGCATAATGCGGCCCTTCGAGTGTTGTATTACCAAATTCGACATTCGTATGGGATAGACCGAACACTAGTGCTGCCTCACCAACCGGGGGATATTGAGTCGGTGGTGGAGAACGAGAGATTCCGTATATACTGGAATTTCCCGGTCTCCATTGTCAGGCCAGTAGCCGCTAATAGGCCTGACATTATCCTTCTTGACAAACAAAATAAAATCCTGTTTGTTATAGAGTTCTCGGCTCCTGCTGAGGCTAACGTTAGTATAAAGGAGAGGGAAAAACGGACCAAGTATAGAGACATTATGTTTGAGCTTAGGCAGCTTTATCCGGGCACAATATACGACTCGTCGTTCTAATTATTGGCTGTCTAGGGGGTGTACCCAATACACTGCTGCGGGAACTCGAGCAAATTCCCGAATGCCACGCCGCTTCATATTCACTAGCTTGCAGGATGCAGAAATCTGTCGTCCTTTGATCTTTACGTCTCCTCCGTTCTCTGAACCCGGATTAATGATTTCCAGCCCCGTGCTCTCCTACCACCGCTGGAGCGGGGCGAGGGCACGGGTGTAATGGGTGGACATCAGAGTGTGTCGGAGCCTTGGACGGTTGCCCAACATATTTAAATAATAATAATAACCACAACAATAACAATAACAACAACAACAACAAAAATAATAATAATAATTGTTCATAGAACAGAAAACTATCCAAGAGGCCATTACTAATTGTGAAAATATATTTAATATTAAATTCATATTACAAGAGTTATACGAAAATTCGCTAGCATAAATCCAAATAATATCGTTTATAATTAAGTAGGTCGCATAGAAATTATAATTATTGACCTGGAATTGCTCATATTACATAAATAATAAACGAGTTGCAGAGTACAGTATAAGGAATGCTGACTGATTAGGTTGCATTTTGTGAATTATGTAGACCAAGCAAAGGTTATAAGTAATGGTGTCGGTAAACATTAGCGAGACTTTTTGATTTTAATTATGTAGAGTTGTTGGTTAGATTCTTAAAATGTAAAGACGCGAAGATTTTAATTTAATTATGTACAAATTTGGTTTAAATTGTATTCAGTTAAGTTATTTTTAAAAAGTTGTTAATTCGTTTTATGATTTATTAAACTTTTATTACAAATTACATCGTTACCATATCCATATTATCTTAGTTCTAAAACTTACTCCCTTATTATTCTCCGGTCCTTAGACAATAATAATAATAAGGTTTATTGACAAGTTTAAACAAACATCTACAATCAGTTACAAAAAGTTACCAAATATAAATACACAATGAAAACAGATAAAACGTTTAATTAAACAAGTAATTAACAAATCATTAAACGCGCATGTCGTGCGTTCCAAAGTAATCAATTTTCCCAAGAGTTATAAGACTTGGACATCTTCACAGAAGCAAACTTGCTTGTTAGTGAAAATGTCCATGCGACATGATAAACAAACTGAAAAATACAACACAAAAACAATCACAACAGTAGTATATGGTATCATAAAGTGAATAATAATTGGTTGGGTTCTTCAATCAATAAAAGTCAAAAACAGTAAAACTAACTCCACATGTCCACACAATACTAAACACAACACACCACAGAATTAAGACTGTCAAAGAAGTAAAACCCAGAGTAATTGACGTATGCCTAGATGGCTGAGAGGCGTCGCGCTTGCCTCATAAGTAGAAGGTTACGCGATCGAATCCAGCTCGATGAATGTATGTCTTTTTAAGTTTTTTTCTGACATTTGGAGAAACAATAGTGCACAGATTTCATACGTTTTGAACAAGATCTCATTTTTGTTTAAAACGCTTAAACAATTTTGTCACCTTTGGGTCTGAAATTATAATTTTGTTATTGTTGATATTGAAAAAAACCGGTTTGATTAGGTTGACAAAAACGAAATTATACTGGCGATGTATAAGGAAAAATAACTGCTTCTTTTATAATTTGGCAGATACTTTACAATTCTAAATATGAATTTAGTTTCCTTCTGGAAATCTTCTGTATAACTTTAATGAAATTTGTAATACAAGTTTCATTTAAAGAGACTTACACTATCTACAGATATGGCAAAATTGAGTTCTTTAGCTCCATCGAAAACTGAATTTTGGGCATTTTTCTCAAAAGGAGTTAGAACGCAAGATTTTTTAGATAATAGAGAGATATCCATGGTAACACTTTCCAAAGAATTCTTCAAATGTGCGCATACTTGGACCTCTAAAATTGATCTTCAAGGTCTGTGTAAGTTTAAAGTATTAATTTTAGTAATATGCCGTATAATAATAGTGTACAATTCTTATGAAAATTCACTACTATAACGTACTTGCTGCGTCCCGAAATTATTATTTGTTGATATGTGGTCACCACAAAGATAACAAAAAATAACAACGGGATGCTTGCAAATTCGTCTAGATGACATTTTGAAGCCAATATAAACAATAAACACTCGTTATGAACACCAAGGCAGCATGAAATAGCTGTCAGGTTTAGAGTAGACAGCTTGGAGAAAAACAAAGGACAAAACATCATCAGGGTCATGGCCTAATACGTTTGCCATAATAAAATCCAGATAAACAAATATCATGTCACATAGTGTAATATATTAATATAATTATTTAATGACTACTGTGTGTATAGATGTATATAGGATGGCGCATTGAAAACGAAACAGACCGATTTGCGTTCAGATAATTTTTTTTAAGAAACGCTTAAACAAGTCAATTTTAATATTGAGGGGGACATGTTTTGACATAAAACTCAACTTTGTCACATCAACCCCTTAAAGGTGGTGATAACAACCCTTATATTTTGAATAGGGAACATGGGTCGAGTGTTACATCATTTGAAAGCTCTTTCTTTTCTGAATTCAGCACACTAATTTTTTTGGAAGTTTTATCAACTCGTTTAAAAATTATTCACAGTTGGAGTTGCAAGAACTTATTTCATTCATTGTGATAATAAATGCACTAATTAGTCAATTTTTCGTTAAAAGAAACTAAAAAACAAAGCTAAACATTCAAAAATGTTTATTCAGTTAAGTAAGTGTTCAAATTGTTGACCACCAACTTCCATACAAAAGTACAAATTTTGTTCAAAACGAGCTCTGACATTCTGAAGCATTTGTGGAGTTATTAGACGGCATTCTTCAACAATGCGTCGTCGTAATTCTTCCAGAGACGCCGGTTCTGTTGCTAAATTGTACTCTTTAATGGCTTTATAGAAAGAAGTCTAAAGGAGTTAAATCCGGTAATCTAGGAGGCCACTCAATAGGACCTCTACGCCCAATCCATTGCTCTGGAAACTCTCTGTTCAAAAACTCCCTAACACGCTGTGAAAAATGCGGAGGAGCTCCATCTTGTTGAAACACGAATTGATTTTCTTGATAGCGATTATCATTTTCAACAATGTCAATTAGTAGAGGGTAAACGATATCTTCTAGTAACTCCAAATACGTTTCGCCACTCAAATTGCCATCAAGAAAATTTGGTCCGATTAAACGGTCTCCAAAAATGCCAGTCCAGACATTCTATTTCCGTTGGGTTTTGGTGTGAAAATTTCTTGGATTATTATCTGCCCAAGAACGACAATTATGACGATTGACTGTAGAGTTAATAAAAACGTACACTGGTCTGAAAAACAGATATTGAACAGAAAGTTCCCGTTATCAGCTACTCGTGCAGTCATAACTTCACAAAACTCCAGCCGCCGATCAAAATCATCTTCATTCAGTTGTTGTACAAGATGAATTTTATACGGGTGAAATTTATGATGCTTCAATATTCGCTGCATAGTTCTTCTTTTGATGTTTGAAACAGTGGCTAATTTTCTCGTGCTCAAAGTTGGGTCTGCAGCAATTTGTCCTAAAACTTCAATCCCAGTAGTCTCATTTCTAACCGGAAATTCACGCTCAGGATCCCGTTTTTTGTTGGCTACTGAACCACTTTGTCGAAACTTTGCAACTAACTCCAAAATGTATTTTCTGTTAACATGTCTGTTCGGATGTCGTTCATTAAACAAATTTGCGGTACGGTTGGCATAGTCATCGTTTTAAAAAAAAAAGAGTAATTGTTTCAACTCTTTCTTCTACAGAATACACCATTGTGAAATTAATTTTCGGTAGTACTATCAAGTATTAAACCGACCGATAAACTGAAATAATAAACCGCATTTTTGTCATTCCGATAAGAAATGTTCTGATAGTCAATTTTTTGTTTACAAAACAACAGAACATTGACTATCAGCACATTTCTTATCGGAATAAGTGAAATGCGTTTTTGCATCTTCAACTGCGAATAATTTTTAAACGAGTTGATAAAACTTGCAAAAAAATTAGTGTGCTGGATTCAGAAAAGAAAGAGCTTTAAAATGATGTAACAGTCGATCCATGTTTCCTATTTAAAATATAAGGGTTTTTATCACCACCCTTAAGGGGTTGATGTGACAAAGTTGAGTTTTATGTCAAAACATGCCCCCCTCAATATTAAAATTGACGTGTTTCAGCTTTTCATTAAAAAAATTCTCTGGAAGCAAATCGGTCTAAATCGGTCTGTTTCGTTTTCAATGCTCCACCCTATATATATATATATATATATATATATATATATATATATATATATATATATATATATATATATATATATATATATATATATATATATTATGTTAAGCACAATAAAGAGGGGAAACGAAACATAATTTTTTTACGTAGGTTAAGTAATAAAAAATATTTTGCATCTAAAAAATATGCTCCTACTGTCTTATGTTCTTAACCATCTCATCGTGGCCTAGTCGTGTTTGTTCTGAGTGTGGAGAAGTTCTGGCAGGTCCCCTGAACTGCACTCTTGTATCGCTGTCTTTCCTTTTTATTATAGTTCAAAAAAAACACTAATAAGGAAACAATGAATATATATGTGTATATCTACAAAACAAAAAATGGTACCAATTTAGTTATAGGAACTACATGACTATATCTGTGGGTGTATAGTAAGCGATGTGTATGGTATAATCCTCAATTTTGTTGCTAGTATTGTTAGTCATAAACTTTTCCTTACCTCTCGTCTGGCTAATACAACAGTTTGTGGCTAATGGAATTAGTTTACGAGGCCATCAGGATACAACACACACACACACACATTTAATGACTACTAAATTATACTGGTGTCCGATAAATGTACGCCCATGATAAAACCTACTACTTCACTGTCCCGAATACGTGATGACAATAAAGTTAATAAACAAGAAGGATTAAGCAAGTATTTTGCTTACAACGATATCCATCTCGTTTCGGAACCTACTGGATGTCAATAATAATATATAATTATTAATATTACTATTATTATTTGTCGTTATGTCTTTGCATTGTGCAAAAATACGTCGTTGGAAAAATGAAGACTGAAGTTCAACGCTGTCGATGGAAACATAAACAGAAAGCAAAATTACCCCAACCATAACTTTGGCAGCTACTGATCAAGACATTTTCGTTGTCGAAATACGTATCTACCGCATATTTCTCTGTTATTAGCATCATTTTTTAGGTGATCCTGCTTTGTTCCGTTACTTTTGTTTTTTATATGTATATAATATATTGACTATAATAACAATAATATAATTTTAGGGTACATATATTTCGACGTGGGAGTTAAGAACCCAAAAATAGTGGTCGATGACAATGAATATCTAATCTACAAGAAGGATCCCAATAAGACTGTATGGAAGTGCACTCACTACTTTAACCAAAGGACGGAGAGATGCAAGTCCAGAGTGACAACAAGTGGTAGGACTGTTTATGTTGATGGTACTCACAATCATCTTCCGAAGACCAAGAACTACGTTCGCATGATGTCTCAGTTAGTCACCATTATCCGGAACACTTCTGCTTAAATTATATATAAAATTTTATTTAACGTTTGCTTTTGTTACATGTATGTAAGAGATTTCGTTGTTATGTAGGGAATGTGTGGTTCATCTAGTTATTACGGTTTTGCTTTTGATTTGATTTAAGGCTAGTTTAATATGTAGAGAATGGTTTATAAAACCTTAGTCAGAATCAGTTTACGATCTTGGGGCCCAAGTCCTTGCCTTCCTGTCCGAAGACTTTAGCTTATGGTATCCTCCTACACTGTCAGGTCAGAGGCGCCCTCAAAGGCACCCCTACAACCTCTCCACTCTCAAAAATCATCAGGTAATTTACAACCTTAGACTCATAGAACCATCCTCACCTTCATACGACCGTTCACTCTGCTTTCGCTTTTCCCGAAATCTAATCCAATTTTCTATCCAGCGACCTCTCTTTCTCCGCGGTTTGCCTCAGTAGCACTTCGCGTTTCCTCTTCCAGCTCTCTTTCTGCGGCCCATTCATTGAAATTCCTGATTTCCTTGTTCTTGATGGACCTAGTTTCTTTGAACGAGTAGGAACCCACAACCCTGTTCTGGTTTCTCGCAAAGTTTTCTCTTGCCGCCCTACGATTTTCCATCTGGCAGTCTTCCAGCACATGTCTTGCTATCTCCTGCTCTCCGTTTCCGCATGCACATTCTCCCGTTCCGGGTCTTAGGTTAAACCTACTAAAGTGGCCCTTGAAAGGCCCGTGTCTAGTCAGCAAGCTCACCGCCCTGTGACTCCAGCACTTGAGGCCCACACCCACGCTCTCTATGTATCGATAAGTGGTCCTACCCTTTGTCTAATCGTCCCAGTACTTCTACCACTCTACTCCAGTATTCTCCCTGGCACTTCGTTTGAGCATTATACTCGTCACCGGGCATTCTACTCTTCACCGCGTTCCTACCCTTTTGTGGCCCAGGGGGTCACTTCTGGCGGCTTTTGCTCTCGCAACGGCCTTTGCGATGCCTTCTAACTGGTCGCTACCCCACCACGCGCGCTCCACCTCTTGCATCTTCCTGTTGATACTGTTGGCCGTTCCCCCCTTCCTCCTGGTGAGCATGTCCAGGACAACTCTGCTATCGGAAACGATGTTGAGTAGCGGCCTTTTCCACTGCCGTACCCAGCGCGAACAATTCCACCATGTGCACCGGGTACCCGTCCTGGAGCTTTAGCCCTTTGCTTTCGATCACTGCGTTGTTTTCATATCCAACGAGGCCTATTCCAACCGTGACTCCGGCTCTGGACGCGCCTGTGTATATCCACCGCCCTGTTGTCTTTTCCGCACAGCTTTTCCTCTGCTCCGCCTGGTGCGATCCTTCTCCGTACGCCGGTTTTCCCTAAAAATTTGCCGCCTTCGGGTGTACCCATCTTATATGCCGCTCCTCTGCTTCCAGGCAAAGGTGGACACCCCGTCGGCATCGCCAGTTCTGCGTTGGAAGTCGTTCTGTAGGCCTTCGTTATGCCCAACAGAAATGCTCTCTGGGCCGACTGAAGTTTTCTAGTTACCCTAGAATCCCTAGCTCGTTCACCCCAGATTTTGGCGCCGTACAGGAGAGCTGGTTTCACTGCTCCCTCAAATATGACCCTAAGGGTCTTTGGATCCATCACCCACGTCTTTCCCGCTACCGCTCGTACCCTATGCGCCGCCCGTGCCACGTATTTGGTATGGTCCACCCAAAGTAGACCTGAGTCGAGCAGATATTTTATTTTGGCTTCCGGTCTTATGGTTACATTTCTCATCTTGACCACCCGGTGCCTTTGTGTCCGCGCTTTGGTACCTTTCCTCGCACTCCTGTAGAGGGCCTGCGTCTACTGGGGTGCATATTTTAGTTTGTGAACCGACGCCCACTTCTCGCGAGCCTCTCGGGTACGCTTCCAAGCTGCCTCGCGTTTCCTTCTTGACGGCGCCGTTATAGTGATGAGCTGGTCGTCCGCAAAAGCCTGGACCTCGATATTTTGCTTCCGTCTCGCCCGGTTCTATAGAGTCGATTTCATTAAATCAGTCCTCCATTATAAATAACCACAGGATCCGGCCTTAAAATGACCCTTGTGAGCAGCCTTTGCTGGTGTTTTTTGTAATCGCTTTAGAAGGGACGTTTCTGTCCTCCAGGAAATTGGCTACCGGCCAGGTTTCCCGGACAACCAGATTCTGCCAGTAGTTTCCTGAGCATGGGGTACCAGGCCGAGTTGAGTCAGAGTGAGTCGGAAAGATTAAATTACTATTACTATTACTATAACCAGTTTGTTGCTTTATTATCACTACATTTTTATTTACTTCACTGTATACATATTGAGACGTCTATGGCCATGAAAATTAAGTGGCAAATATTAACAGCACCTTTTCTACAGTTTAAAGATGACGTAACTTTTTTTTACATAAAGAAACGAACACCTAATTTTTCGCACATCTGTTATTTTGGCTGATTAAGCCTTACTATATTTTTTCTTATAAGCATGACTGTAAAACTCTTATTATTAGATAAGCTGTAATATATTCTTGCTCCGTTTAAATTTTTTCTGGTTCTATGTCAAAGATTTACATTTGGCTTCAGTGTATGAAGGTGGTAGTTCTTATACAATTTTAAATACCTACTAAAAGCTACAGAAATTTTAGTTTAATAATGTCCAAGTACACGTAGTATAAGTAAGTGGAATGAGATTTTACATGTAGCTAGAAAAATTTTCGCGAGCGACGCCTCGAGTGTTGAGTAATGTAGAAGGTACTGTATATGATCTACTTCTATTGCTGTTATCCCTTATTATTTATATTATGATTGTACTAATGTTTAAATTCTTATAAGTTGATTTCATATTAAATATTGACATGCATCAAATAAACATTGTAAAAACGTAACCTGTCATTTTGGTCTTATTTTATTATTCCTAATTAATTATTTTATTATGATTGTTATGGTTATTATTGTTATAAGTTGATGTTATTTTCATGTTAAATATTGATTGCATCACCTAGAGAACCCAAATCACCATAACACATTTTAAAAGACATCTACTCTCAACCCACCTCTAAATGTTCAACCACCAACAGTCCCCAATGTCGCACATAAAATGACGGATATCATTTTTAAAACTAAAAAGGTACGAAATATGCTCTCTTCTCTTAATATCAAGAAAGCCTCTGGCCTTGACGAGATCCCAGCAATTATTCTTCAAAAATGCGCACCAGAACTTGTTCCTGACTCGTCTGTTTCAGATATCTTACAATAAAGGCATATTCCCTAGTAACTGGAAAACTGCTCGAGTACAACCCATCCCCAAGAAAGGATCCAAAGCGCTTCCTAGCAACTACAGGCCTATTTCTCTCCTTTCAGTCGTCTCTAAAGTGATGGAAAAGTATATAAACACCGAATTACTAAAATTTCTTGAAAAACACAGTCTAATCCACGACAGGCAGTATGGATTCCGTCAGCGCAGATCGACTGCCGACCTCCTTTCCTTTGTCACCCATTCTTGGAACAAGTCTATGGAACAACACGGTAAATCCCAGATTGTTGCTCTAGACATATCCAAAGCATTCGACCAGGTCTGGCACGCAGCGCTGCTTAATAAACTTCCGGCCTATGGCCTACAATCAAAACTTTGTACCTGGACAGCAAATTTCTTCTCCAACAGGAGCATTTCTGTTGTTGTGGATGGCCATTCCTCTAAACTGTATCCAATTAATGCAGGAGTTCCTCAAGGTTCAGCTCTAGCCCCTACTCTGTTTCTTCTCCACATAAATGACCTCCTCTCTAGCACATCCAACCCAGTTCACAGTTACGCGGACGACAGCACCCTCCACTCAAATATACAATATTCTAAGCCTGTCTCTTTAGCACAATTAGATGAGGATCGCAGACTCATGGAGGGTTCTGTCTCCGTGGATCTCCAAAAAATATTAGACTGGGGAAGCAGAAATCTTGTACAATTCAACCCCACCAAATCTCAGTCTTGCTTTCTTTCTCATAAGAGATACACCAACCCTAGACCCATCACAATGAACAACCAAGTTATTCAAAGTAATGAGTCCTTTTCTCTTGATGGCATTTCTGTGGATCGAAATCTTAATTGGCACCAACATGTCACATCAATTGCAGAAGCGGCTGCTAAGAAATTAGGTTTCCTCTTCCGGGCTCGCAAATACTTTTCACCAGCTAATCTCTATACCTTATATACTTCACAAATAAGGCCAAACCTCGAATACTGCTCCCACATCTAGGGTGCAGCTGCCGCTTCTACACTCGCTATCCTGGACTCAATTCAAAAGAGAGCTATACGTCTCATCGGTGACCCTACCCTCACTTAAAGGCTGCCATCACTTGCCCACCGACGTGCCGTTGGTGGCCTCTCTCTCTTTTATAGATATCTGCACGGGCACTGCTCAGAGGAGCTTTCCTCCATAGTTCCCCCACCTGCTGTCCCCAACAGATCTGCCAGGGGAACAGAGCGAATGCACCCTTTTACTGTCCAGGTCACCAGACATAGAATATCTTGTTATGCCCGATCTTTTGTCCCGAGGACTTCCAAGTTGTAGAATTCCTTGCCGGCACATGTTTTTCCTTCTCCTGCGAACCTGAAAACCTTCATGTCCAGAATTAATAAGTTGCCTCTTTCCTCCTTGTCAACACCCACGGTACGATATTATTTAGGCTGTAAGCCCTCGTGGTGTGTTGTTAAAATTTAAAAAATAAACGATCCTTTCACTAACCAAGTTAGCGCCATCAGAGGATGAAAAATTCTAACTACTTTAAAAACTAACATCACCTTATATACCGGATCTTAGGTAAAGAGACCGAACTGAGAGGGAAACTAGTCGCAGGCAAATTCTGCAGTGTATTGTATTTTTATCGCCGGACAAGGTCTTTGCAATGTCCCTACTACTTTATCTAAAAAGTGTCCATCTCTAATAGTTTCGAGAAGGTTCAACGACAGCTAAATTAACATAGATTCCTTTGGCGGCAATATCTGTATTATTATGTTATCTTTAGAACGCGCTAAAACGTGATAATTTTATTTAACAAAGCAATCGATAAGGTGACTCGTAATCGGCAGTGGTGAAACGTTCATACAGTTTTTGTTGGAACTATATTTCACATTATATATATATATATATATATATATATATATATATATATATATATATATATATATATATATATATATATACTCTCGAATGCGTTTAGCTGTCCTGGTTGTCTCACATTTGTTATTTATTTTAGATTATCTTCATTAACGTGATGATTATTATCCCAAATATGTCGGGCGACGGTAAATCTATCTACAGTACCGTAAAGTAATTAGGCTAAGCGTGCTTTGAATCTAATTCCAATCGATCTTTTTGTTTGTTCGACGTACTTAAGATTACAATCTTTACAACTTATTTTATAAATTCCTGACATTTTGGCCGGGCTATCCTTGTCTTTTGAGTTACCTAGCAAGTTTTTTAAGGTATTTTTTTGTCTAAAATATTAGATGCAAGTTGACTTTTTTTAAATGATATCTAGAACCCTCGTGATTGAAGGTTCAAGTGGTAAGCAAACAAAGTTTTCGGATTTCTTTCTTCTAAACGTGGTTGATTCCGTCAACATTTTCTTTATTTTCTGTTTATTGATTAATTTTTGCACTAGGCAAGCAGCGTATCCGTTATATTCGGCCACGTTCTTAATATAATTTAATTATTTGGTATATCTACTTTTGTTTAAAGAAAAGCTAATTAACCGATTTACTAAAAAATTTAGACTGGCCATTTTTTGTGCGACATATGATGTGAGTCGTTCGGAATGTAGCATAAAGTGGTGGTTTCCTTTTTATAAACATCGAGTTCTAAGACTAGATGCATTCTCGCAACAAGAGAACCGTAGACCGGTTTCGCTCTCATTAGAGCTCTTCAGTACGGCATACTAATTGTAGCAAAAATGCACCAAAAATAACACGGCTATCGTATAGCCAGTTTTTGGTGATCGAATTCTAAAGTGTCTTTATTCTTGATAACTAGTACATCTAGAAAGGGTAATTTATTATTATTTTCGAATTCCTAGGTAGATTTTATAGAATCAAATTTATTGTTTAATTTGTCAATATAATCTTCTATTCTGCAATTGTTTGTGTTAAACACTGCGAAAATATCATCCACGTAACGAAACCACACTCTATGAAAATAACCACTTTCACTTTTAACATCTGTTTCAAATCTGCTAATGAAAAGGTCTGCAATAAATGACGATAGCGGATTGCCCATTGCCGTGCCTTGGGTTTGTTCAAAAAATTTATTGTTGAATTGAAAAATATTTTGTTTGACACAACATTTTCATTTATGTTATTCGTTTTGAACAACTTCTCTGAGCGCGAATTTGCCCTCCTAAAACTCACATATATAGGGTTATGCGCTTTTGCGGCGAAGTTCAATACTTTTATATCCGTTATACGAGTAGATACGACAGATACGAGAAAAAACTGTATAGGTTAATCACAAAGTGTCTTGTGCTGCATCTTACAAAATTATTTTAATAATCACAGGGTGGTGATAAAAAATTTCTTTTTTTTTAAATTGAACACCCCTTAATCTATTACATTATCGCATTTTCCAGCATATAATGGATGCCTGTAAGGAAAAAATTATAGTGTTCATTGTTTTCGACATTTTTGGCGCACATCCAAAACTATGATACGGCGTTTTTACCGATAGATAGCAAATCCCATGAAAATGATGCTTTCGTTTATATTTTTGTACTTTTTCAAACAATAAAGTTATTTAAATGAAATGTGTTACATAAATATGTTTCTACTATATAGGTTATACTTGTAACTAAATTTGCTGCCCGCTTGCCTTAAAAAAAAACATATTATGTAGTTATTAAAAATATTTTAATAAAATTTCACTACCATAACATAATTGCTGCGACCAAACTCTTTTTTGTTTTACTTTCAAAGAATGTCTTGATAAAAATACCCTAACGGATTTTTATTTCTATTTGTCGTGAATGCGTATAAATAAATTCAATTTTCTCCTGTGTGACGATGTCAAAAGGTGAAGGCCGTTATCGAAAAGAAAAAAAGCTCTTTGAAACCAGAGAATAAGTCTCTACATATGTATTTAGTATAGTATATAGGCTGTCCCACGTAAGGCGTGCATTAGAAGTTTTCGAACTAGTACTGGGATTTCAAATCTGAAAATTTGCAACTGTATGTACCACTATCGGCTCATTATAACTAAAATATTTTGGTGACTATCATTTCCGATTGTACCGGAAGTTGCCAACAACTTTCTTAATTTTAATGGAATACCCTATATATTATTGCATATTCGGAATGAGCATGCAATTCTGAAGAAAATGATATGCCACTTGTCCATACTGGTGTCAGCCGTTCTCAAGATATTCGATTTTCTATTGTTTTTCCGTCATAAAGTTGCAAATTTTTGAAATGGCAATTCTCAGGCATGTTATGGTTGTGAAACTTTGCGCAACTATAGTCTTAGTGGTCAGAATTCTTCTGATCGCGAGAAAAAATACAAAAAGGATACAGGGTGTTGTTTAATGAAGTTCAAATATCGATGATTTCAAACACGAAAAAGTATTTTTTCCAAATGGAACATCCTGTATATTTTCAACGCATATCCTTCAGAATGATATTCTTCTTCGATCTGTATCAGCATTCCCTATACCTATCTTGAATTATTTCTGAGTTATAAGAAGGAATAAGAATAAAACTGGAATATACTACAAAATTGGGAATCTACCTAGTCGGAGAGTAGGCTTTGGACATAATATGAAAACTTATGCCAAAGAGATGTATTATTAGTCTCATTGGTTGTCAGAGCGATCTATTTCTTTGAAAGTATTGAGAGGTACACAATGGAAAATATTGTTGAAGAATATTCTGCTGACAACATTCTAAATTTATTTTACATTCACGGAGAATGCAGGAGAATCGTTACTATAACGTGCCGCTTGTTCAATGAGAGTTTTCCATATTTTCCACCTATGAATAGGACAAAGCAATGATACAAATGAAATCAATGTGTTGAGTTATTTCACGGCCTATCCACATGCTTCCACCAGGCAGGCAGTAGAAGATTTAATACTAACTCGAACATCAATTCAAAGAATTCTTTCTAAGTAAGGATGGCATGCATATGCCCAAAGGACAGTGCATGGATTACGGGAGGGTGACCACATTAGAAGAGTGGCATTTTGTGAATGGTTGATGATACAGATCCAGGAAGACCCAGATATGTTAGATAGGATTTTATGGACGGATGAATCAAAATTCATAAGAAAAGGTATTACCAATCAAAAGCTATGTCATTTCTGGGCAGATGAAAATCCTCACTTTATGTGTGAAGCGCATTTCCAGTTTGAATTCAGTTTTATTGGAAATGGAAGAGCTTTTTTCCATATCTACGAGAAAATGTTGACCGCAGAAAGTTATCGTAGAATACTTCGTGAAGTTGTTGCTGGTATCTTGACTTGTTTGCCTCATGCAGAATTCTGGTACCAATTAGATGACGCTCCAGCACATTCTACGGCAGCTGTACACCAGGAGTTGATAAGAATGTTTGAGGATCGTTGGATTGGACCCGGCAAGCAATAGCTTTGGCCTGCCAGGTCACAACACCTGACTCCACTTGACTTCTTCTTATGGGGTCACATTAAAAATAAAGTTTATTCCAGCCAAATAACCTCGCGAGAAAAACTGGAGGCTAAAGTATGGCAAGCTTTTAATAATCTCGCTCCGGAAATAATCCGAAGGGCCACTAATTCTGGATTGCAAAGAAGATTATTGAAGTGTCTTGAAGTCAATGGTGGTCATATAGGTTTTGTATTAAAACTCATACGCATTTTTTAAATTAATTATATCACTGTTTCGTTGATTTTTTTTTCTGTATTAAAAAGTCACTGATATATTTTCGTACTGATAGATTGTTCTACATCTTGTTTTCATTTTGAGTAATTAAGTTTCAGGGCGATCTATAAAGATCCCCCACTATGTTGGATTGAATAGAGGATTTATAATTTGTCAAACAGTGCAAGTCGAATTGGAATGTATTCTTTTTAAAGGGTATGAGGTGAAAACGTATTCTAACACCCAGAAATGAAAAATGAAATGGAAAAAATACTTCTTGAGAGTTATTCAATAATCTAAAGAGCGACATTAATGTCCCACAGTTAAAATACCCCCCCCCCCTCTCACACACACATACACGACATTATAGCTCACATATAATAAAACCTAATACAGGTTTTCATTATTCTCGTCCAGAATATGAATGGAATACCTACATGAAAAATTCTGGGTTCTCTTTGCCCTATACCCAAAGCTTACTAGTTGTATCTATTAACATCCCCCGATACCGTTGTATAGTTACGAGTTATTATTATTATCATTCTTATTATTATTATTATTATTGTGATTACTATTACTACTATTATTATTATTATTATTATCAATACAAAGGAAAAAAAAAGAGTATTATCGCGGATAATACAAAATTCACATATTTCCCATCATAACTCGGGAATCACCCGTGATAGGTATAGGGAATGCTGATACAGATCGAAGAAAAATATCATTCAGAACTATATGCGATAAAAATATACAGGGTGTTCCATTTGTAAAAAAATACTTTTTCGTGTTTGAAATCATCGATATTTGAACTTCGTTAAACAACAACCTGTATCTATTTTGTATTTTTTTTTTCGCGATGAGAAGAATACTGACCATTAGGACTATAGTTATGCTAAGTTTCAGAGTTATGGCATACTTGATGCCTGATAATTGCCATTTCAAAGATTTGCAACTTTATGACGGAAAAATAATAGAAAATCGAATATCTTAAGAACGGCTGACACCAGTATGGGCAAGTGGCATATCATTTTCCTTAGAATTATATGCTCATTCCTAATATGCAATAATATATAGGATGTTTCATTTAAATTAAGAAAGTGGTTGGCAACTTCCGGTACAACCGGAAGTGATACAGTCACCAAAATATTTTAGTTATAATGAGCGGATGGTGATACATCCAGTTGCAAATTTTCATATTCCAAATCCCAATATTAATTCGAAAACTTCTAATGCACGCCTTACGTGGGACAGCCTGTATAATAAGAGATAAATTGTTGCCACAAATGTCAAATGAAACTTTAAACCCAGGGACTAAATGACTTACTTATTTCTGCTATTTCTGTTTCGTAAAAAGTTTTGGGTGGAAAATAATAATTTTATCTTTGAAATTTATTTTAAGCAATAATCTTATCTTGGTGTAATTTGAGTCCCACATTTTGATGTTTTTTGGTCAAACACAACTTACTGACATAAAAAACATTTTATTTGTATTTGCTACCATAACGCACTTGCTGCGTTTAAAGTTTTCCCTATGTAGCTATTTAGTAAAGTTTAGATTATCTTCGAGGAACATTATGTTTTTTACATGCAGTTTCTCAGAAGGAAGTAAGTATTTAGAATTATAACTACCTACCAACATTTAGACTTGATACTAAATTTTATGTTTCTAGGTTTGATTTATTTCCACTTCGGTATAAAGAATCCCAAAATAGTACTAGAGAGCTTTGAGTATTTAATACAGAAGAAAGAGGAGTACAGGACTGCATGGATATGTAATAGGTATTTTCATCCGAAGACTGAACGATGCAAAGCCAAAGTAGTTACAGAAGGAAACGTGGCATTCATCAAAGGTGTCCATAATCATCTTCCCAAGCTTATTGACGTTAGGGGCATGACCTCTAGGGTTGTTGATATTGTCAGAACCTAGCCAATGTAAGGGTGTATCAGAAATATGGGTAGCGGTAGTAATAGTGGTATACCAGTTTCACTGAGCATTCAAAAAAGTTAATTAAAATATACAGTGTACTTCAGGGACCGTGAGCTGAAACAGGTGTGTAATATAATAATAACATTAAAACAGTAATGTGCAAAATTGCAAACAAACATTTAATTCGCTGGAGTCAAGGACTCGTGTGCGGGTATATATAGAGAAAAATATCCAAAAATAAAAATACATACAAATATTCATGGTATTACGATGTTTCAAATTGCTTTAATAAACACACATACAGGATGTCCGGAAATTGTGAGCAAAAAATTCAGAGGGTTATTCTTCTCAAAGAATTAATGCCCCTAGTTCCTATAATAGTTTTTCGAAAACTCGAAAATAACGGAGTTATAGGGTGTCAAAAAATTTTTTTTTCAAATTTTTGTCGATAACTTTTTTTGTCGTGAATCGATTCTTTTCAAATTTGGTGCACATGTATATAATATCACTCTGTAATTATGTTGCAAATTTGACATGGATATATCTAAATTTAAAGGCCGAAGCTGCCCTTGACTAACAGATAATGACTCATAACTTTTTTGCTTGAATCTTTATCTCAAATCTAACAATACACGATTAAACGGAATTATAGAATCTTAAAAAAAGGTCATCTTGTTGTATCACGATAAAACTAACCGTTTTCGAGAAAAACGTTCTTAAAAATTTACTGGTATGGTTGAATACCTAATCTCATTTTCAATATTAACGGAGCGTGCTTTAAAAACGTTCTCTGTCAACAAGATCATGTGGCGTTAGTTTTGACAGATAATAGTTTGTTGTAATTTTACTTCCGGAATAGTTGAGATTAATTAGAAAATACGATGAATAATAATAATTATTCTTACGTTGAACTACGTGACATGCATTATTATTATAGTATAGCTGGCGGCAATGCCCTTGCTGCAAGACGCTTGTATGCTGCGGAATTTCCAAATAGAAAGGTACCACAATCCGGAATGTTCAGTAATATCCATCGAAGACTGGGAGAATTCGGATCATTTAGAAGTACATTTCAAGATGTTGGCCGTCAGCGAAGTACTCGAACTCCTGGAGCAGAAGTCCGTGTATTAAATGCAATAATCCCAACTTAAGTGTACGGTTAGTCTCTACTCAGGAGAGTATCCCGAAAAGCTCTGTGCATGAAATTCTCAAGGAGCAGCTTTTTCATCCTTACTATTACCAGAAAGTTCAAGCTTTATCTCCTGAAGATCCGGAAGCTCGCGTGAATTTGTGCAATATAATTGGAAATCTACATAACAACGATAACAATTATATATCATCGCGTCTCTTCACAGATGAAGCTGGATTTAGACATGGCGGTTTGATCAACCTTCATAATCAGCATTATTGGTCTAATGAGAATCCTCACTTGGCGATAGAACGCGGTTTCCACAATAAGTTTTTTGTTAATGTGTGGGCGAGAATTTTAGGAGACCGCTTAATTGGGCCACATTCCTTTCCTAAAAGACTCAACGGTGAGATATACTTTTTTTTTAAACCAGTTATCCACTCTATTTGATGATGTACCCCTCCAATCAAGAAATACAATTACTTAATGAAACATTTCCTGAGAGATGGATAGGACGCGGTGGGTTCGTGCAGTGGACTCTTAGATCGGCTGATTTGAACCCAATGGATTTTTTCTTTTGGGGTTACCTAAAATATCTTGTATACAGGAGTCCAATTCAAAACGTTGAAGATCTCAGGCAAATAATTATTGATAACTGTGAGGTAATCAGTCAAAAAAACGGAATATTCGCTAGAGTTCGTCGGAATTTCCTGAGAAGAATTGATTTATGTGTTGCGATGGAAGGACATCACTTTGAAACTTTGTTATAATATTTAATTGTTATGATTTTTAATAAATTATTGTTATAATCTTTAAATGTTGCAATTTCTAGTAAGTAATTAAAAAAATGAGGCCCTGTAAAATCGTTATTGCTGATAATTTTATAGTAGTATTAATAATAAAAATATAACACTTTATTTGTCAAAACATGTGACATAATCGTTTTTCCGAGGCAATTACCGCGACTGTTTTCAAAGCACACGCTATTAACATTGACATTTGGATGAAGTGATTTCGTATTCAATCAATACCAGCAAAAATTTTGAAGAACATTTTCCTCGAAAACGGTTAGTTTTATCGTGATGCAACAAGATGACCTTTTTTTTTTAAGATTTTATATTTCCCTTCAATCGTGTATTGTTAGATTTGAGATAAAGATTCAAGCAAAAAAGTTATGATTCCTTATCTGTTGGTCAAGGGCAGCTTCGGCCTTTAAATTAAGATAGATCCATGTCAAATTTGCAACATAAATACAGAGTGTTATTATATACGTGTGCACCAAATTTTGAAAAGCATCAATTCACTACAAAATAGTTATCGAAAAAAAAATTGAAAAAAAAATTTTTTTTTGGCACCCTATAACTCCGTTATTTTCGAATTTTAGAAAAACTATTATAGTAACTAGGGGCATTAATTCTTTGAGTAGAATAACCCCCTGAATTTTTTGTTCACAATTTCCGGACACCCTGTATAAAACATAAAACCTATAATGACATCCAATACAGTTTACAGTAAAAGTAGAAGACAGCTCAGCAACATAACAGGACTCTTGACGGGACACATGGCCGTCACAAAACACCTGCATAAAATGGGGCCGTTCTAGGGGGACCTCGCATGCAAACTCTGCGGCGACGGGGAGAAATCAGCCCAGCACATCTTGTGCGAGTGTAAAGGTCTGGAGCGCAAAAGACAACTGATCTACGGACAGCCTAGACCGGAGACAGAGCAATATAAAACTTTACCCTACCAATTGCTGTGCAGAGTAGTTCAAGGCAAAATGATTTTGGAATGAGTGGAGTAGGAAAGACAAAGGGCATGCACAATAAGCCAAAGGCTGCGGTGCTATCGGGGCGGCAAAGACGCGTACGAGCCTTAAGGGAAAAAATCACCTTATGAAGATGGGTGAAGTGGACAGTGAAAACCGCAGATACTGCACTGAAGCAGCAAAAACAACAGAACATGTGACTGCACGGCTCGGTTCTACAAAAGGCACAAATTGTAACGGTGACCTTAACATCCCAGGAAATAGGTAAAATAGTCCCTAAAACGATAGTAGACTACATAAAAAAGTCTATATTTTTGGGCAACTATTATAAAAAAGAGTCATGATCAGAAGACCCTCTGTGGTCGCAGCTCTGAGAAGCCAAATGCCTATGCGACTCATTAAACAATCTACAATCTATACTTGACCCAAAGAAGATACATCGTTTCGTGCAGAAAGAGATACGTATATTCCATCAAGGGATCATCAGTGTTCTGCAGACTCACGCAGGTACCGGCCAATAACTTGTCTTGCGAGTCTATATAAGGTGATCACATCCTGCTTTGAGAAACGCATATATGCTCACTGTGAACAAAAGAACGCAGGAGCTTTGGAAAGAGCTGAAACTGTGTTGAAAGAATTAACAAACTCACAATTCTCCAGAGCAAGCTCTACGTGTGTGGAAATAATTAACAGATCGAAGCTCTACAGAACAAGCTCAAGGTGTGTCGAAAAAATGAAGAAGTTTAGCTCTACAGAGCTATGTGCTGAAAGAATTAACTAACTTAAACTCTGCGGAAATTAACAAAGTGTTATTTGGAGCTGTCGTGACAACATACTACCTGGTTCCGGACCGAGAAAGCTACCCTGTCGTACATCTCACGATGTTCTAGGAGGCTGGCTACCATAGCCATATTACTTTATAGGTGTGTTCTCGCTGTAATTAGTACTCATGTAATTGGGCTAAAGAGACAGGCCTAGAATATTGTATATTGGAGTGGGGGATGCTGTCGTCCGCGTAACTGTGAACTGCGTTGGATGTGCTAGAGAGGAGGTCATTGATGTGGAGGAGAAACAAAGTAGGGGCTAAAGCTGAACCTTGAGGGACTCCTGCATTAATTGGATACAGTTTAGAGGAATGGCCATTTATGACAACAGAAATGCTCCGGTTGGAGAGGAATTATGCTGTCCAGGTACAGAGTTTTGGTGGTAGGCCATAGGCTGGAAGTTTATTAAGCAGCGCTGCGTGCCAGACCTGGTCGAATGCTTTGAATATGTCTAGAGCGACAATCTGGGATTAACAGTGTAGTTCCATAGACTTGTTCCAAGAATGGGTGACAAAGGAAAGGAGGTCGGCAGTTGATCTGCGCTGAGGGAATCCATACTGCCTGTCGTGGATTAGACTGCGTTTTTCAAGAAATTTTTGTAATTCGGTGTTTATATACTTTTCCATAACTTTAGAGACGACTGAAAGGAGAGAAATAGGCCTGTGCTTGCTAGGAAGCGCTTTGGATCATTTCTTGGGGACAGGTTGTACTCAAGCAGTTTTCCAGTTACTAGGGAATATGCCTTTATTGTAAGATGTCTGAAGCAGACAGGGCAGGAGCAAGTTCTGGTGCGCATTTTTTGAGAACAATTGCTGGGATCTCGTCAAGGCCAGAGGCTTTTCTGGTATTAAGAGAAGAGAGCATCTTTTGTACCTTTTTAGTTTTGAAAATGATATCCGTCATTTTATGCGCGACATTGGGGACTGTTGGTGGTTGAACATTTGGAGGTGGGTTGAGAATAGAATTGCCGGCGAACAACGAGGCAATAAGTACAGCCTTGCCCAGGGCGGTAGAAACAATTTCATCCCCTGAGACAAGAGGTGGGAACGTTCTTTTGCAGAAATTATTCCTAATAGATTTAGCAAGAGTCCAGAAGGGTTTGCCACCGTTGGAGCTTAAGAAGACTTTGTTTTTGATGTGGTTATTAAACGAGTTTTTTGCCCCAGAAACAATTTCATCCCCTGAAACAAGAGGGGGGAACGTGCTCAGGCAGAATTTTTTCCCAATAGATTTAGCAAGAGTCCAGAAGGGTTTGCTGCCGTTGGAGCTTGAGAGGAATTTGTTTTTGATGTGGTTATTAAACGAGTTTTTTGCCACAGAAAGAATGCGGACACAGCGGTTTCTTGCGTCGTTAAATGCTTGACGGTTTTCTTGACTGGGATTGTGTAGAAGCGTTTTGTGAGCTTTGACCTTTTCAAGTCTGGCCTTGTTATAGGGTTTAAAGAATCAGAGCTTTTGAGTGTCTGAAGGGTTTTTCTGTGTACGTGGAATAAATAAGTCCATGCCAGTTTGGGGGGAGGGGGTGTATCTTCGGAATATTTTGTACAAGGAGGAGCCATTATCATTTTTGTTAATAAGGGAAACCGACTCTTGCACCAGAACCGGAAACGTCCGTTGGGACTTCACCGGCCCCTTGATATAAGGGGTGGTACCTCCTCTGGCGTGAACAAAATCCTTTACTATCACGTAAAGGAAAAGTCCACTACCACCTGCCGATTTAGTAGTAGTTGATAGTGGCTTTAAGGAAACTTGTCACTAGGATCAATTGTCTCTTCTGGGCTGCTCTAATAGATAGCGCAGGCCGAGGTAGATTTCAGTGGAGTTAAATAAAATTTCTGCATTTTGTGTACATGGTATATTTAGAAAATTAAAATGGGAATTATTTACAATATTACTCACAACATAAAAAATATTTAATTAACGACATTTTGCAGATTTTATCAATGTTATTCCTTTATTTAGAGTCGGCCGAGGTTGCTAATTGACCACTGTACGAAAATACAACAGGTGGTGACTGAACGGAGCTATTCTGAAGGCACGGTGATGGTTTGCGTTTAAGGTAACGGCGGACAAGCGGAATAACGGTGCAACAAATGGCGGAAGGCAGGTATTTTGGGTGCGTAGGCAAAACGGGTTAAGCGTCAGGACAACCAACCTCCTCAGCAATAAAATAAAACGACAAAATAACTACGACATCTACCCACTCATCGACCCGGGGCAAGAATTTTCCGAAGAAGACGTTCATATAAGGAGCGCGAAACAACCGGAGACTCATACAGGTTGTCGATGCCCCTAACCAGGTCCGGCGAACAAGAACTGCCAAACTCGTGGTGAACCCCTAAGTATCTCACTGCAAGTTCAACCACTCGTGGTGATGCCTACTCGTCGACAAATTCTCAGGTATTTCACTACAAGCTGGGCGACGCATAGGCCATTATGGATCAACCAGATTCCCCAGGTTTACCCAGAAGCATCCAGCAGTCAACTCCGAAATGTAAGTGTTTGTGACTAAATCAGAGCCGCCTTAAACAGGTTTTCGACGCTTCCGGTCGTACCCAGAAATCCAGAACTGCCAGACTCGTGGCGAATCTCGGGTATTTCGCTGCAAGTTTACCCACTCGTGGTGACGCATACCCGTTGCCAAACTCTGAGATATTTCACTGCATGCTGGGCGACGTATAGGCCGTTATTAATTAACCGGCTACTACTCGTTCATTCAGACGCCACGAAGTAGGCTCCCAGATGCCATCACTTACAATGTTTAGGGAGCGGAGGATACTTAGGGAATAAGTTTTAGAACTAGGATAGATTTGACATGGTAACAATGTAGTAAAATTTAATAAATAAAAAAATTCAACAATTCTTACAACTAATTCAACTAAATGAATTTAAAACCGACAAAATCTCTACTTATCTTTACATAATTAAAATCAAAAAGTATCGTTAATGTTTACCAAAACCACTACTTATAACCTTGCTTGGTCTACATAATTCATAAATTGCAAACCTCATCAGTCAGCATTCCTTATAATGTACTTTGCAATTCCAACTTGTTTATTATTTATCTAAATATGTAATATTATTTCAATGCCAATGTTTATGATATCTATGTGATCTACTTCTACATGAAATATTACATTAATTGTTGTAGCGATCTTTCCTATAACTAATTTTTAATTATAATTTTAATGATAGAAAAAAATTATTTTCACGCCTAAGAATGCCCTCCTGCATAGCTTCCTGTTCCCTGAACATACAAGTTCCTAAAAAGAAAACAAACAGAGAAAACCAGACGGTGCAAACCTTACGAAGTGGGTCCCCGGGTGTCACTATTAACACAAAGGAAATGCAGAAAAAAAAATTAATAAGCAAATAACACTCAGCCGATGCATTTTTTCTAAATTGAAAAATAAAAAGTTGATGAGGTAAAACTCATGTAGCTTAGCCCTCATATGCAATTACACATATTTTCTACTGGCTCAGTGATCGATAGGTAATAGTACTTATGGCTTCCTATATACCATTTCTGATACACCCCCTGTACATTTTTAGATAATAGGAAAGACATATTGTTCAATACTCTAAGAGAATGCCTGATATTTCATCGATAATATGCTATTAACAGTATTTAAAGAAATCGTTGCCACTTGTAAATTTAATAGATTATTTATATGTATTTATAGAAAATTACTGACGAATCTGTGAAACTAGTTTAAATATTAAAGCAGCTATATAGATGCATGTGAACAATCGAATTTCAATAAAAAATGCGAATTTTATGGTGTTGTATTATTTTGCCTTAGAAGTATAACGCGATTAATCAAAGTGATGTCATAAGTATTATTAGTCAAGTTCCTTTTAAAAAATTTCTTCAAATGAGCGCCAATTAGGCCCCCTAGAACACATATCGGGGGTGAGTTTCAATTTTTATATGTATATATATATATATATATATATATATATATATATATATATATATATATATATATATATATATATATATATATATATATATATATATATATACAGGATGGCGCATTGAAAACGAAACCGACCGATTTGCTTCCAGAGAATTTTTTTTTAAAAAACGCTGAAACACGTCAATTTTAATATTGAGGGGGACATGTTTTGACATAAAACTCAACTTTGTGACATCAAGCCCTTAAGAGTGGTGATAAAAACCCTTATATTTTAAATAGGGAACATGGGTCTAGTGTTACATCGTTTGAAAGCTCTTTCTTTTCTGAATTCATCACACAAATTTTTTTGGAAGTTTTATCAGCTCGTTTAAAAATTATTCACAGTTGGAGTTGCAAGAAAGTATTTCATTCATTGTGAAAAGAAATGAACTGATTAGTCAATTTTTCGTTAAAAAAAAATAAAAAACAAAACCAAACGCCCAAAGATGTTTATTCAGTTAAGTAAATGTTCAAATTGTCGACCACCAGCTTCCATACAAAAGTACAAATTTTGTTCAAAACGAGCTGTGACATTCTGGAGCATTTGTGGTGTTATTAGACGGCATTCTTCAAAAATGTGTCGTCGTAATTCTTCCAGAGACTCCGGTTCTGTTGCGTAAATTCTACTCTTTAAATGGCCCCATAGAAAGAAGTCTAAAGGAGTTAAATCCGGTGATCCAGGGGGGCACTCAATAGCACCTCTACGCCCAATCCATTGCTCTGGAAACTCTCTGTTCCAAAACTCCCTAACAGGTTGTGAAAAATGTGGAGGAACTCCATCTTGTTGAAACACTAATTGATTTTCTTGATGGCGATCATCATTTTCAACAATGTCAATTAGTAGAGGGTAAACGATATCTTCTAGTAACTCCAAATACGTTTCGCCACTCAAATTGCCATCAAGAAAAATTGCTCCGATTAAACGGTCTCCAAAAATGCCAGTCCAGACATTCAATTTCTATGGAGTTTGAGTGTGGACTTCGTGAAAATTTCTCGGATTATTATCTGCCCAACAACGACAATTATGACGATTGACTGTAGAGTTTAATAAAAACGTGCACTCGTCTGAAAAACAGGTATTGAACAGAAAGTTCCTGTTATTAGCTATTCGTGCGGTCATAACTTCACAAAAGTCCAGCCGCCGATCAAAATCATCTTCATTCAGTTGTTGTACAAGATGAATTTTATAGGGGTGAAATTTATGATGCTTCAATATTCAATTTGAAACAGTGGCCAATTTTCTCGTGCTCAAAGTTGGGTCTGCAGCAATTTGTCTTAAAACTTCAACCTCAGTAGTCTTATTTCTAACCGGAAAATCACGTTCAGGATCCCGTTTTTTGTTGGCTACTGAACCTGTTTTTCGAAACTTTGCAACTTACTCTAAAATGTATTTTCTGTTAACATGTCTGTTCGAATGTCGTCAATTAAACAAATTTGCGGTACGGTTGGCACAGTCATCGTTTTTGAAAAAAATAGTAATTATTTCAACTCTTTTTCTACAGAGTACACCATTGTGAAATTAATTTTCGGTAGTACTATCAAATATCAAACCGACCGATAAACTGAAATAATAAACCGCATTTCTCTCATTCCGATAAGAAATGTTCTGACAGTCAATTTTTTGTTTGCAAACCAACAAAACATTGACTACCAGCATATTTCTTATCGAAATGAGTGAAAAGCTTTTAAATGATGTAACACTCGACCCATGTTCCCTATTTAAAATATAAGGGTTGTTATCACCACCCTTAAGGGGTTGATGTGACAAAGTTGAGTTTTATGTCAAAACATGTCCCCCTCAATATTAAAATTGACGTGTTTCAGCGTTTCTTAAAAAAAAATCTCTGGGCGCAAATCGGCCTGTTTCGTTTTCAATGCGCCACTCTGTATGCCCGCGTGAAACCAACTCCGCTAAAAAACCTGCTAGAATAAACAAGCAAGTCGTTACACCTGGAGTAGTGAGGTTCTCATGTATTGAGACCTAGAGTGTAGTGCTTCTGTCTGGTGTATTGTACATTCATTATTCCAGTCAAGTATTGTTTCAAGTGCGAGCCAAGTAACAAACTATTATTACCGTCTAACTAAAGTAACAGAAATCAGTTTAAGTTATTTTAAATACTTTGTAAATAGTACGTATCAATAGATATCAATTTCTAGTATATACAGTCCACTATATCATTTCAAAATACCTACATTAACAACACCGTTGTGGGAATCATCATCAGAACCACACAACAGGTGGCTCACGTACAAGTCTCTGACTTCAGTGAGAATTAGCTTATCTCTTATCATTACGATTGTCATTATTCACTAGTTACTGTGTGCTATTTTGTTGTTTTATTGAATCTATAGTAGTGAATAAAGTTATTATCATTATTGTTATTATTAAAGTTATTAAAATTCTGTGGTGTTTTAATTAAATTTTAGAGTTCAGGGAGCAGTTCATTTAGATCTATTTTCACATTTTAATTGGTTTAAAAACCTATACTGCTGTGTGCTGTTTTAAAATGTGTAGCGCCCATTTTTATTAACGAAATCTTGCACGTGAAAGAGGTAAGTCTTACTCTTTACCCATTTGTCTCCTACTATACAGATGCCGTATGCCTTGCCTTTTAATTTTAGCAAAACACGTGGCAATCGTAATTTCTATAACAACATTGTAATAAAAATGTAGGAATAATAAATTTCTTGATAATAACAAAATACACTTTTAGATTTTATATACATCGATGTTGGAACAAAGAACCCAATGATTCTGCTAGAAGGCAATAAATACATAATTAAGAATAAATCTGTTGGTAAAACCTTCTGGGCGTGCAGACAGTATTTTCAACAGAGAGATAACAGATGTAAAGCAAGAATAATAACAGTAGGCAGGGAGGTCCATATGAATGGAGAACATAACCACGAAGCCATATTTCATTGTACGCCGAGTCCACATATGATACCACAGAAAGTGACAATTATTAGAGACTTAGATTTTCGCTAAATATTTATTATTTATAATTATTTTTGTGTATTTTATGTAAAATAGTAGCTAGTAAATTAGGTTTTTAGAGCAGAATTTAGAAATATATAATTGTATTTTCAATGCGTATTAATACATTCGTTTTTTCTTACTTATTTTGAAAGTTTTTCCAAGAGGGACAGACATCTAAATTATTGTAATAGCTGTATAAGGACTTGCTTTATAACAACAAAGGAAGGGATGTAATCTTCCCAGCACTACTGGGATAGACTTGTTGGCCTCCATTTTGTGCTCGTTGCTCCGGACAAGCCTCGCTCTGGGGTACGTGCCCAGGATGTGGAGGGAAAGAAAAGTCTTATTCATTCCCAAGCCGGGAAAGGAATCCTATGCTTTGGCGAAATCTTTCAGGCCGATAAGCCTGACTTCATTTCTTCTAAAATTGCTGGAGAGACTGAACAAAAGGCACATTAGTGACACGGTGCTCAGCGCGAATCAATGTGCCTACCAACTGGGCAAATCGTGTGAACTGTAAGATAGAAAAGACACTCAGGGATAAATAAATTGCACTAGGTGAATACGTAGACATAGAGGGGGTGTTAGACACCACCGATCTCCTATCTATGAAAAGAGCAGTGGAAAGAATGGGGATCGACTCGGTAATTTGCCGATGGATCTCCAACATGTAAAACATAGGGACATATACGCCCGCTGATGTGCGGGCCACGTGGGGATGCCCTCAGGGTAGTGTAGTTTCTCCTCTGTTGTGGTGCCTAGTTGTGGACGAACTCTTGCGGGGTCGAAAGTAAGCAGGGTTCATGGCTGTAAGCTATGCAGATCACATAAGCATTATAATATCTGGAAAGTTTGGAGAAACTGTGTCAGAGACGATGTAGAGAGCTCTAAAACTTGTAGAAAAATGGTGCGGCAGAGAGGGTCTGGCGATAAATCCGCTGAAAACCTCTGTAGTGCCATTCACAAGGAAAAGAAACCAGGGAGGGCTAAAACAGGTGTATCTTTATGACACCCACATCCCAAGCACCACGAAGGTCAGGTATCTAGGGGTAACCCTGGACAGCACATTGACGTTCATACCTCACTTGGAGAGAATAACTGACAAAGCCATGAGAGCATTATGGACCTGTCGGAGAATGTTTTCTATAAAATGGGGACTATCACCACGCATGACTCATTGGATATACCTGAGAATTGTTAGACCCATCATCACGTATGCATCATTCGTGTGGTGAGATAAAACCCACACACAGCATTGCAGAAAAAAACTGAGCAAGAAACAGCGAATGGCCTGCCTGAGCATTACTGGGGCGATGAAAATGACGCCCACAGCGGCTATGGAAACCATGCTGAACCTGTCGCCGCTACACCTAGTTGTGCGATCACAGGGGACTATAGACTGAAGATGGAAGAGGGAAATTCTCGGGATGGCAACATCCTAAGAATAATAGATGATAACCACATTCTGAGCATGACTTCAGACAGGGTAAAGACAACCTACCACACAACTATACCCTACAAGCTAATTTTCCCGAGTCGGGAAGACTGGATAGAGAGGAAAAGCCCAAAGCTTAATGGAACTGTCTATTTCATTGATGGTGCCAAAAGAGCAGACGGAGCAGATTGCGGTATATATGGAGGCAACAGACCGGGATGCAGGGTAGCTGCCAACCTGGGTCGGTATGCAACCCTATTCCAGGCAGAAATACTAGCCATAGTTGTGTGTGCACAAATACTACTGGAGAGGAATTACCGAGGCATCGAATCTTCATAGCTACTGATAACCAAGCAGTCCTAAAGGCGCTGGGGACACAGAGCACGCGATCAAAGCTTGTACTTGACTGCATCCGCAATCTCAGCCAGCTGGCGGCAAGCAACACAGTCAAGATGATCTGGGTACCGGCGCACGCCAATATAAAGGGCAACGAGGTAGCAGACCAACCGGTAAAAGAAGGGCGAGCAAGGCCTCTAAATCGGACAGAACCATGCGGGGGTTGCATATGAAACCGCTAGACTTGAAATTGAGACGAGGCTGCAACAGTGGCATCTGGAATATTGGAACAAATCTCCTGGACAAGGGCAGGCAAAAACCCCTCTCAGAGAGCCATCCAGCCAAAAAGCAAAATATCTGCTCAAGCTGAGCAGGAAAGAGCTAAAACTATTGACAGAACTGATGGCGAGTCACTGTCATATGAAGAAACACTTCTGCAAATTGGGGATTGATTCAGACCCAATGTGCAATGCGGGTAGGAGGAAGAAACTCCACTACATATAATGTCCCATTGCGAGGCATTTAAAGAAGCACGACGCAGGTTACTACGGAACGAAAAGGTAAACTTAGAATCTCCAAAGACTGGTCACCACAGGAATTTACTGGACTTTATCAAAGAAACGGGCATCCTAGAGGAGTAGGGGGAATTCTGGGGTCACAACATGCCAAAGAGGCCGCGGTGCAGGGACCCAAAAAAGTGAACCACCCCTGTATTATAATAATAATATTAATAATAATAATAATAATAATAATAATAATAAT
The DNA here is from genome assembly GCA_964006375.1 of Tillus elongatus. Classification (NCBI taxonomy): domain Eukaryota; kingdom Metazoa; phylum Arthropoda; class Insecta; order Coleoptera; family Cleridae; genus Tillus; species Tillus elongatus. The sequence continues at coordinate 318,990,978 of OZ023262.1, read as the reverse complement.
AATAATAATAATAATAATAATAATGTTAATAATGTTAATATTAATAATAATAATAAAACAACAAAAGTTGCGAACCTAGTAAGTACGTTATGGTAATGAATTTCTAAGGTTAGATGCATTCTCACCACAATTAGAACCGCAGACCGGTTTCGCTCTAATTGGAGGTCGTCAGTATGGTATACTAATTACAGCGAGAAGACACCTATAAAGTATACCAGGTGTGGTAGCCAGCCTCCTAGAACACTATGGGATGTACGACAGGGTCGCTCGCCATCTCGGTGCGTAACTAGATAGTATGTATTCCGCACCGAGATGTCGACCCTCTCGTACATCTCACAATGTTCTAGGAGGCTGGTTACCATAGCCGTTTTACTTTTACTTTTTGTGTTCTCGCTGTAATTATTATACCGTATTAACAAGCTCTATTCAGAGCTAAACCAGTCTGCGTTTCTAATTCACGTGGGAATACATCTTGCCTTGCAAATTCACCACCATTATAGGAATCTGGAGAGCTTCAGAGCGCCGGTGATGCGTGGAAAACATTTACCTTTAGTGCGGGAGGTCAAATATCTGGGGGTGATCCTGGAGTCCCAATTTTCATGGGGGTCGCAAATAGAACGAGTAGTGAGGAAGGGTGTAGTGACTCTCTGGCAGTTGCGCCATGCGATAGGGAGGACCTGGGGACTTAGCCCTCGGATCCTTCATTGGATTTACACTGCGATCGTCAGGCCTAGAGTCCTTTGTGGGTCAGTGGTCTGATGGTGTGGTGTAAACCAAACTGCTACCCGGAAGCTGGTCAAACTTCAAAAGTTGGCAAGTTTAGGTATCACCGGCGCTATACAGACGACACTCTCGGTCGCGCTAGAGGTCTTGCTGATGCTACCACCGCTTCCCATCTGTATCAGAATGGGGGCTATGGCGTCGCATCTCATGGAAACTGGTGCGGTGAGGGAGCAATAACAGGACATACAAAAGTTGCCGAGGAGATGGAGAAGGAAATTCCAATTGCCACCATCAGGGTACGAAATGGAATGGAATATATGATGCTGACTAGGACAGATATCCTCAGAATCCCTAGCAAGGATCAGTTGAGGGAAAATGTGGTTGATTTCCAGCCTGCTAGCCTGGTCTGTTTTGCCGACGGATCACGGCTGGAGGAGCAGCACTCATCCGTGGAAGGAATAGCCTGGGGGTGCGTGAGAGTTATGCTCTGGGCGCATATACCACGGCATTCGAAAGGGATGTGTACGCTATTCTGCCAACCTGTATAGTACAAATTTTCAGATGCGACGTTGTACTGGCTGTTTATTAGCGATCCCTTTTTGATCCCCCTGTCTAGCGGTTACATACTATTCACAACAGCTAGATCTTCAGCCGCCCGGCAGTACCGTCCTTTCGGCTGTGCATGTGCCACCCTATTTAGTACAAGTGGCTAGACTCCCTAAATATCAAACACGGGATGATAAACAGCGTTTTCCTGTGACTATACGTCGCTTATATGGGTAAAACAAACAGCTTCCCACTTGTATGCCTACAACACACTGTATAATTAATCACCCTGTCCAGCAGTTACGCACTATTCAGGACAGCTACATCATCAGCCGCCCGACAATACCGTCCTTTCGGCTGATCATGTGCCACCCTATATATTACAAGTCGCTAAACTTCCTAGATATCAAATATAAAGTCTTAAACAGCACTTTCTGTACTCAAGTGTCGCTTAAATCGGCAAAACCTGACCAGCTTGTCACTTCTCTATACAAAACACAATCAACACACTTTATTTCAGTATTAATAACTCAATACGTTTTCACGAAACATTAATACCCTGCCTAACACGCTATCGAAATCCAAGTTCTAAATTACCGGAATAAAACTAACCTTATCACAGGATACGAGACGAATATCTGAACACGTCAGTTACCAGATCCTCGTTCAATTCCCTCGCTGCAACCCTATTACGCTTCTATTATCACAAATATAGCGAACTAGACAAAGTTAATTTATTATTCTTACAAGAACCCTTGACACGCTAGTTAACAACAATCTCACGGCAAGACGCGCTTCGTTCGAGAGATAAAGGCTTCTGTCTCAAAATGCCGTCTCCTAGCAGCGTTCCTGACTTGCACCGAGCGACGGGCTATCCTGACAATCCCTGTTGCGTGTGGCGTTTTGTCTAGAAAAGCTATTAAAAGTTTTATCTGAGTCAGACATATACAAATATAAAATTTATGGGATAAATTTATAAATGATAATGAAAATTACTCACAATAATTTTTCCATTCGAATTATGAAGTCGGAAATGTTGTCCTTTTCGCTGACGATTTTTGGTCACTTCTATCTATACCTGACTTGGCCCTTCGAGGTTGGCGATGATGCCCTTCCTTTTGTGGCTGTGTTCTCTTCTGCTAGTGGTGGCTTCTGCTGTTGATGGCTTCTGCTGTTGAGGTTGGCGATGATGTCCTTCCCCGTTGACGATGTTTGCCACTTTAAATTTTCTAGGTTGCAGGTTTTTAACGATAAAAATCGACATGTACTTTTGCAATTTTTGTCAAAAAATACACTTAAACCTGTACTAACGACTGCGCCAGTTTGGATAATGCCCTTTTGGCATTTCAAAACAAAAAAAACTTTAATTCGAAATTACAACAAGTTTAATTATAATTTTAAAACAAAGGAGAAATACACGATGTTTAATGTCGAAACACTCGTAACATATTCTAATATAATATTGTATTTTACTTGTATATATAAAGTCGAATGTGCTTAGCTAACATTATAAAATAAAACAACTTAAACTAAATAATTATGTTGAATATAATTAATCAGCGGTTTTCTTATTTCCGCGGTGAACGACAGCTTCCATCCTACTACTATACTAACACGAGATATCCGTACAACATTATACAGGGTGCTGTAACTCGGGCGGAAATTATTTCGAACAGATGCGGGACCATTGCTTGCTAGCAGCGAATTTTCATGTTATGAATATGGTTTCAAATGAATCAAATATATTTTTCTAATTGTTCGCTATTTAAATAGCCTAAATAAATTCGAACTTCACTACAATATAATACACCCGAAGGCATTTGTTAAACTTATGTTAAAACTAAAAGTTGGGTTATTATTTACCTACTATTTGTATTAACCGTTGAATATAGGTAGTTGTTTTATATTCTGAGATTCTAAGGTATTAGTATAGTCGAATTCGAGGTTATGCGCAGAACGTACACGTTTCTCTAATGACTCGTGTCAGCTAACAGATGACAAATAGTGGTGTTGTCAGATTAAACTAGAGAGATGGAGATGGCTTTTAAATACCGTGGATATAAATATAATATAATAAAACGTAGTTCTAGATTGCTTTTAAACAAATTGAATCACTTTCATTAGAATGTGTATTTATTTACATTTTTCTGATGTCTACAGATTTAGATGAGAGTTGTCGTAAATGGCAACCCCGCGGATTGTGTATTGTGACATATTTTTGTAACCTGTCCGTTTAAAACTTAATTTGGAGATTTTGTTTGCAATGGCAGCGGAACCCTGATTTATCTGTCTGACCTTGTCTAACATTATAGGCATACATTTAGAGGTAATTTCAGGTCATATAGTAGATTATTGGTTGTTTATTTAGTTAATACTCAAGATCTACTAAACCAATTGAGTTAAAATTTGATAGGTAGGACCACTTGTACAGTGTGTACGTGCTTGTTAAGTTTTAGTTTAATATCTGTCGTAATTTAAACGATATGGCGTTTTCAAACAGTTTTTCTCATTTTTTTCTAAAAGTATTTGTGTGTCAAAAATTTCTAACGAACTCATCCATGCTATGAACAAAATGAAGGGAATAAGGGAATTGCCAAATTTGGTTTCGATTGGTGAAGTATTTTTTAAGTTATTGGTTGGATACATACATACATATATATATATATATATATATATATATATATATATATATATATATATATATATATATATATATATATATATATATATATATGTATCCAACCGATAACTTAAAAAATACTTCATTGCCAAATTTGGTTTCGATTGGTGAAGTATTTTTTAAGTTATCGGTTGGATACATACATACATACATACATATATATATATATATATATATATATATATATATATATATATATATATATATATATATATATATATATATACATTTTAACTGACCATGGAAATGGGTTCCAGAGGCCCTAATTGGCGCTCATTTGAAGAAAATTTCCGAAAATCTCACCATAGATGCTTCTCTATTAGTGAATTTTCTTAATGAAAATTCACTAAAATATACCATGTACATATCTGGTATACAATTAGATTTATGTATTTAAATGTATGTAGCATTCTTGGTTAACATAACTTGTAAGCATATAATAATAAAACCCATTTTCCAGATATAATTCACTTTGAGCTTGGGTCTAAAAATCCCAAGATAGTAATCGACCACAACAAATTTTTGATACTAAAAAAGGAAGTGACTAGAACAATATGGATGTGTAATCAATATTTCTCCAGTAAAAACGACAGGTGTAAGTCTAAGATCATCACATATGGAAGGGAGGTACACATGAGCGGTGCTCATAATCATCCACCAAAAATTTCGTCCCTCGAATATATGAATCTCCAGCAGCAGAAGGTCAGAATAATCAGAGAACGTTATGGAAGCAAGTAGTGGCGAGTCCAGAGTCTCCGTTTTTTAGAGAACCTGGACAGTGAAAGAAAAAATGTTCCTTAGAATTAGGATAGGTTATATTCTTAAGGTGTTAAAAATTAACTGGGTCGAACCTAGTCGTAAAGTCAAATAGGGGGTTTCCATTTGAAAAAAAAAGACTTTCACGATTTTTTCAAATCAATTTCCAATGTGAGTTTTTGATCGCCCTGTCGTAGGCCCGGCATCTCCCCCCGCCATGTCTCGCGGTCGGGAATTTCCACTGTAAAGTTGTTTTCGCTGCAGATTTGCGGGCTCGCGTCGTCTGAGTTCATTTCAAGCATGGGCTCGTTCACTATCTCCTGAATTTTGCAGTGGCTCCTGCAACATGGGGTGATCTTCAATCTATCATTGAAGGCTAGTCTGTATAGTCCTAGCCTGGCCTTCCCCATGATAACTAAGTATGGGGGGGGGGGGGTAGATCCAGCAACACCTCCATGACGGCTATTGGGGTTGAAGACATGGCCCCTGTGATGCCTAGGCAAGCCATCCTTTGGATCTTGCCCAGTTTTTGTTTGGCACTACATTGTATCACCTAAGGCCACCCGACCAGTGCCGCGTATGTTAACGATGGTCTGACCACCCTTGTGTACAGCCAGTGGGCCATACTAGGTCTTAGTCCCCACGTCTACGGAGCCATGCTGTAATAGAACTTTTTCAAGAAAGACATAATGCCATATTTTGCTGATTTTAAGCCAAACGCTTTTCGCTCTCATTTTCTTTTACGACTCAAAAATTTGTGCGACAGATATGTTGTAATTTCCTCCAGAGAGCTGCCTGTAACAACTGAATCTATGTTGCAAATTATCGGTCTGTAACTTACCAGGCAATACATATTCGACTTTTAAAATATCTATGCTATAATTAATGAATTTAATCAGCACTAGTGTGCTTTGATATGAGGATGATAAAGTATCTTTCGTTAGACATCCTTCTCCCAAAGTTTTCCATTTATCCATTTACATATGCACAGTTACACTACACATGCTAAAATCTAATCTACTTAGTACTACTTCCGTGTGACCGAACATATGAAGATAGGACTGATGTCCGCGTTGCCAGTTTTACACATTCCGGCTTGTACAGCAGATGGCCATGTTATAACCCATGCGAAGCAAACTTTGACGGAAATGTCTCAACCTTAGTTCAGAGATAAGAAGAATATTTTCTATTTCATGACCGTGTTTGACCAAGATAAGTTTTGATACCTTTGTATGTTATAACGTACTCTTTGATTTATTGATAGTGCCATTGGAATTGTGAGCCAAAAATCAAAAATTTTGCTAGTAAGTGATAGAAAGTTCCTTCTAAGAAGCAACAAGATATTAAATACAAAATATTGTTCAACATAATCCGATATCAATTGAACACATTTATCATAGCAAAACTGCAATTTTATCATTACTGTTACTCTAAATATAACTATAAATTATACATGACATGTCATATATATATATATATATATATATATATATATATATATATATATATATATATATATATATATATATATATATATATATATATATACAGGGTCGCTGATAAGTCTGGAAACGGTCGATTATCCGGGAAAATATACAAGGTGTCGAAAAAAGTTTTTGGGTTCTTCAATGTCTACTAGGCGGTGATAATTTCATTTATACAGGGTTGGTCATACAGGCGTGGCACACCAATATTCTATATATTATTCGATATTTCAATCATTCTCTTAATTTTGAGCAACATTTATCAGAAGCATGATGTACATAAACTCAATCGTTTCCGGGTAAAAAAATAAATAAAAATAAACGCTATTGTTTTTAAAATCTATTGGATGAAGAACAAAAATAAATGAAAAGTAGAATATCTCTTGAAAACAATCTGTGAGTGTGAAAAGAACCGGTTGCGATGTTTTTAACATTGTTTGAAATCCTATTTTATAAGATGTTCAAAGTGTTCTCCATTGACCTCCTGACAATAATGAATTCGCTTAACAAAACATTGCACTGCATTTACAAGAGCGTTTTGAGGAATGTTATTAATTTCATGCACAATCCTTGCTTGCAACTCTTCAATATTCTGCGGTCTATTTTGGTAAATTAAATTTTTTACATGACCCCACAAAAAAAAGTCAAGCGGCGTCATGTCGGGAGACCTAGCTGGCCATTCAATAGTTCCCCTGCGCCCTATCCATCTGCCAGGAAAGGTTTGATTAAGATATTCCCGTACCTCAATTCCAAAATGAGGGGGTGCCCCATCCTGCTGAAACCATATTTCTTCCGCTGGTAGATTTGGGTCGTTATTGTTCGGAAATAATCGACTAACGTCTGGAACAATTGATTCTTGCAAAAGTGTCAAATATCGAGCAGAGTTCAAATTACCGTGTATAAAATAAGGTCCTATGATATGTCCACCAATAATAGCACACCAAACATTTACTTTTTGCGGTCTTTGGGTGTGAATTTGTTCCATCCAATGTGGGTTTTCGTCTGACCAGTACCTACAGTTGTGTCGGTTGACTTGTCCATTCAAACAAAATGTAGATTCGTCGGAAAACAAAATGTGGTTGGCAAAGTTAAAATTTTGGCGTAACTTCTCCATAATAAGTTCACAGAACTCGATTCTGCGATCAAAATCGTCTTCACTCAGTTCTTGCAATAAATGAATTTTATATGGACGGAACTTTTCCCGCTTCGTAATCTTTTGAATTGAATATCGACTCATATTGTGATTTAAAGCCAATTGCTGTGCCGAAGTTTTCGGATTTTCCACCACATCCAATATTACATTCAAAGAATTTTCTTCATTTGTAACGGTTACTGGCCTTCCAGTTCTAGGTTTATCCTTGATACCGCCAGTTTCGTGAAAACGATGCAAAGTTTTCGAAACTGTGGATTTGGAGATCGATTCCCGCTCAGGATGCAACTCATTGAACATAATCACCACTTGAGCAAAACTTCGTGTTCTATCACCGTACCCTATCATCATTAAAATTTCGATACGTTCGGTTTCACTTAAACTTGCCATTTTGCACAAAAACTGTTGACACTAAATTACTAATGTTTCAAAACTGTTGACACTGAATGAATGTTTGACATTCGTTGTCCTGGAAACATTTTAAAACAAAAGAATAATACTGCGTTTCTTATGGGCATCTTATCTTATCTTGGGATTCCAAACAATGTTAAAAACAGCGCAACCGGTTCTTTTCACACTCACAGATTGTTTTCAAGAGATATTCTACTTTTCATTTATTTTTGTTCTTCATCCAATAGATTTTAAAAACAGTAGCGTTTATTTTTATTTATTGTTTTACCCGGAAACGATTGAGTTTAGGTACATTATGCTTCTCATAAATGTTGCTCAAAATTAAGAGAAGGATTGAAATATCGAATAATATATAGGGTGTTCCATTAAAAAAAAATTAATATTGGTGTGCCACGCCTGTATGACCAACCCTGTATAAATAAAATTATCACCGCCTAGTAGACATTGAAATACCCAAAAACTTTTGTATAAAACTTTTTTCGACACCTTGTATATTTTCCAGGATAATCGACCGTTTCCAGACTCATCAGCGACCCTGTATATATATATATATATATATATATATATATATATATATATATATATATATATATATATATATATATATATATATATATATATATATATATATATAACAATGATGTAATTTGCTTGGATAAATGCCTTTGCCGGATCCGTTTTACCGGGAAAATTTTAAGTTTTTTTTACGGAAAACTTTTACACCTCAACAAATAACAAAGCTACGACGACCAAATTTGGTAGGCGATTCTAAGTTTTCTAAGTTAAAATTAAAAAAAGTTCGGGACGCAGCAAGTGCGTTACGGTAGCGAATTTTCGTAATAATGTTTTTAATCGCAAATATGTCTTGCTTTTACAAGAGGGACATGTGGTTGATAGTATAACCTATATAGTACTAACGATGTACCACATTTCATTAGCTTTGTTGTTTAAAAAAGTACAATTTATTTACAACATTTTCCGAAAATAAACTTTAAAAGTTCCAAAAAAACTGGTCCGATTTTCCTGACCAACGAACTTCTTTAAGATATTGACACACCTGACAAGATATAATTATTCACAAACAGCTTTAGGACCAAAATTTAAAAAAAAAACATTATGATAATTTATTCTTTTACATAAATTGCCTTCAGTGATGTTACACAAAATTATATTTTTCACAAAAATTTGAAAACTTTTTTTTACAATAACTTACAAACATTTTTTATTCATCACCAACATGTCACAAAAATCTTACAAAAAACGATTTCTACGGAAACACTAAAAACATTTCTGCGAAAACTTTTCAAATTCAGCCACTATTTGAGAGTACCTGTATAGGGCAGCTCGATTTGTTCGATGAGTAATACAAAGCAAAAATTCTCTGATTGCGACATTTTTATGGGGCTCCGCTATCTATTGATAAAAACGCCGTATCACAATTTATGATATGCGTTTGAAATATGTGCCAGAAACGTGAAAAGTTGCAAAACAATTGAAATAACTCAAAAACGATGAACGATATCTTTTTTTCCCTTACAAAGATGCATTATAATTTGATGGAAAACACAAAAATGCAATAACATAAGGGGTGTTCTATTAAAAAAATGAAGCGTGTATCACCAGCGACTTAAGACCAACCTGTAATTGTCAAAATAGGTTTATATGATACAGCTTGAGACACCGTATAATTAACGTATATACTTTTTCCTCATATCTTGTATAATAACGGATATATTGAGCTTTACCCTAGACATGCGTCACCCTGTATATGTGCAAACAGGCAAAAACTGTAAGTAACCCCGTATATGAGTTTTAGGGGTTCTAGTTCGTGCCCATTTGAAGAAATCTTTTTAAAATTCATAAGTCGCGGTCTCCTCATTAACGAATTTTTTCTACGAAAATTTGCTAGAATATATACTATTAAACCATAAACTCTATAGCGGAAACTACTGGCGAAACATCAGAAAGAGGGTCTATTGAAATGGATTTTCCGAAAACATTTTAGTAAAATGAAGGACAGTGATGGTTGAAGCTGAAACTTAAGGCTTTGTGAAACACACTTCTTACGAAATTTTTTTGACATAATCCGTATTTGCTTCAAATTCGTTGTCTGAAAATTGCACATTTTGACGTTTCAAATCGCGACTTTGACGTTTTAAGAAGAAGAATTATAAAATTTTCAGAATATTTTTTCTGCTACTTCTTGACACTTTTGCGACAAGAAAACTTAACCGTTGTATGTAATATTTAATTGGTTTTGTTAATCACACAAAATATTTTCTTCTTGTGCTTTCCTCTGATCACCAGTGGCACCCAATTTTTTTTAAATGCCTATAACTTTTTTTATTTAAACTTAGAGATCTAAATTTTGGTGCGTAGGGTAAGTTTGATAGTAGAAATATATGTCAAATTTGGTTACCATAGCGCTGTTGTTTTTGGAGATACAAAACTTTCCGAAAGAAAACCCTAAATTTTCCCGGAAAAACTGGTCCGATTTTCCTGGCTAACGAACTTATCCAAGCCACTAACAAAGGGAAGGTACGTACAAAATTTCATCAAAATGGGCTCATTATTTTTAGAGTTATCGGTGTGATATATATATATATATATATATATATATATATATATATATATATATATATATATATATATATATATATATATATATATATATATATATAAACACAGATCTCATTAGTGAATGTTTCGTTTTACAAACAATTCGCTAAAAGGCAAATTTTTGTGAAACAAAATGTTTGAAAATGTTCATGTAACATTTAGGAATTCTTGTCACAAACCTTTTTGTGAATAATTATATTTTGGCAGGTGTAGTTTGTGTGTAAACTGTTTGAATAAATTTGAGGGCAGGAAATTTGGAACAGTTTTTCCGGGAGCATTTTAAGTTTATTTTCGGAAACTTTTTAAACAGTATGTTATTTTGGTGAAATATTGTACATTGTTTCTAGTCTATAGGTTATACTATCTACCAAATTGTATCTTTTATTTGAAAAAAAAATAGTGCTGCAAATTGAATCATAACTTCCACATAGCTGTGATAGTTTACTCTCCCCAGAAAGACATTTTCATGAAATGAATTTAGGGTTCATGACTTGACTACAAAGAAAATATTCGTACCCATAAACTTTTAAAACGTTATATTACCCGACTTTTATTGGAAAAATGTGAATTTTCGTCAAATCACCCCTTATTTATACCCTACCCCCTGAAGCGATCTTACCCAAAAACAACTCGTACCGTTCCTTTGTCAGGTGCTAACTGGATATCAAATTTGAAAATCATACCTCATTTTGTTCGAAAGTTATTGCGCCTAATAACAGACAGACATACACCCCGCAGACTGAGCGACCAAAAAACCGACTGACAACAAAATTTCGGCCCAGAATCAAGTTTTATGTATCTTTTGACACCTTTTCCACCGGTTTAGCAAAATTTAATTTAGAAAATTTTGTCAACAATGAATTACCCCTCATTTAATTTCAGCAGAGAATACCAGATGTTGGATGAACTTAAAAGTTTTCCAATAAATAAACCCTTAAACGTTATATTACTCTAGTTTTAACGAAAAAATGTCAATTTTCACCAAATTACCTTCATATATCGCATACCCCCTATAGCGATTTTACGCAAAAACAACAATTTAGCTTGCCAAAACAAAACTTTCTTATTATATCTGATAACAAAAGCATTATTCAAGCCACAGAAAACTTATTATTCTATGACAAACACCCAAACTATATAATTGTAGAGGTCGCGAAACAACTACAAAATCTTTACAATAAAGGTATAAGCGTTGTGCTATTTTGGGTAAAAGGACCTTGTTGGGAACGATCAAGCAGACAAAATGGCAAAACAGGCCACCGTACATGGCCAAGAAACTCAACTATTAACACCATGCCAAGACTGAATAATTTTATCCAAGGAAATATAGGGATACCTAGGAAAATGAATACAGGAACAACAACAAAGGAAAAGCATATATGGCACTGCAAGCACATATACCTCACAAGCCGTGGTTTTATGATTGTCCTTATAAAAATAGGAAAAATTGTTAAAACTATATGTAGATTGCACTTTAACCACGTTTTAACCCCAGAATATTTATTTAAAATTAACTCAAGGGAAAACCCGAATTGTGATTGTGGAGAGTTGGGTGACTTGGAACATATAATCTTGAACTACCCTCTTAAGCAAACGGAAATAAATACATTCATGGACGAAATATATAAAGATTATTGTAACGAAAAACCACTCAACTTGCCACAAATTTTAAGGACCCAAAATGTGGAAATATTATATGCATTATTTTTATATGTAGCTAAATCACAAACAAAAATTTAAAAATAAATATTAACCTTATGTAATTTACACCAATTGTAATAGATTTAGAAAAACCCATTGTTGTGCACCTTTGTTTAAGAACCCTTTCCGTTAGTGGCCTACCTGTATTTGTCATAAAGTTGCTCTGAACGGCCCCAGCAGCATGATGATCTGTGTCCCAGTCTACATCCCATTAATATTAAATAATTGGTCATGGGGAAAACACACAAACATTAATAATGAGATGAAATGTAAACAGGGGGTGAACAGATTCTGGGATTATTAGTAGATATCTATCAGATACAGTCTAGTGGCAATCTGGTGCTACTCGTTTATATAGGAATATAAGAAGGGAAAACTAGGTGAATGGACACTGCATCCGAAGCCAATAAATCCGATACAAAAAAAAAACCCCGACCCGTTCGTTTGTCAAGTGCTAACTGCATACCAAATTTGAAGACGATACCTCAATTCGTCCTAAAGTTATCGTAGCTACAAACAGACAGACATACTGCAGGCAGACCGACAGACAAAAAAATGTTCGTTTACAAATCATTTTTCTATATGTTTTGATACTTTTTACGTCGTTTAAGCGAAAAAAAAAATGTTGAAAATTTTGTCGCCGATGCGATACTTCCACACGTTGTGACAATGTGGAAGTAATAATGAAAATTCGCTATTATAGCGCACTTGCTGCGTCCAGAATTTTACTTCCACATCGTCACAATGTGTGGAAGTATGGCACGGGCGACAAAAATTTCAAAAATATTTTTCGCTTAGACGTCGTAAAAAGTATCAAGTATCTATTTGGGAACGATTTTTTTTGTCTGTATGTCTGTCTGTTTGTAGCTACAATAACTTTAGAGCGATTTTTTAATTTTTTATTTCAACAACACACCACGAGGGCTTACAGCCTAATTACTATCGTACCGTGGGTATCGACAAGCAGGAAAGAGGCAACTTAATTCTGGACTTGAAGGTTTGGAGGTTCGGAGGAGAAGGAAAAACATGTGCCGGCGAGGAATTCCACAACTTGAAAGTCCTCGGGACAAAACAGCGGGCATAACAAGATGTTCTATGTCTGGTGACCTGGACAGTAAAAGGGTGCATTCGCTCTGTTCCCGTGGTAGATCTGTTGGGGGCAGCAGGTGGAGGAACTCTGGAAGAAAGCTCCTCTGAGCAGTGCCCGTGCAGATATCTATAAAAGAGAGGGAGGTAACCAACGGCACTTTGATGGGCAAGGGATGGCAGCCTTTGGGTGAGGGTAGGGTCACCGATGGGACATATAGCTCTGAATGGAGTCCAGGATAGCGAGTGTAGAAGCGGCAGCAGCATCCCAGATATGGGAGCAGTATTCGAGGTTTGGTCTTATTTGTGAAGTATATAAGGTATAGAGATTAGCTGGTGAAAAGTATTTACGCGCCCGGAAGAGGAAACCTAATTTCTTAGTAGCCGCTTCTGCAATTGATGTGACATGTTGGTGCCAATTGAGATTTTGATCCACAGAAATGCCAACAAGTAAAAAGGACTCATTACTTTGAATAACTTGGTTGTCTATTGTGATGGGTCTAGGGCTAGTGTATCTCTTATGAGAAAGGAAGCAAGACTGTGATTTGGTGGGGTTGAATTGTACAAGATTTCTGCTTCCCCAGTCTAATATTTTTTGGAGATCCACGGAGATAGAACCCTCCATGAGTCTGCGATCCTCATCTGATTAGGCTAAAGAGACAGGCTTAGAATATTGTATATTTGAGTGGAGGGTGCTGTCGTCCACGTAACTGTGAACTGGGTTGAATGTGCTAGAGAGGAGGTCATTGATGTGGAGAAAAAACAAAGTAGAGGCTAAAGCTGAACCTTGAGGAACTCCTGCATTAATTGGATACAGTTTGGAGAAATGGCCATCCACGACAACAGAAATGCTCCGGTTGGAAACGAAATTTGCTGCCCAGGTACAGATTTTTGATGGTAGGCCATAGGCCGGTAGTTTATTAAGCAGCGCTGCGTGCCAGACCTGTCCGAATGCTTTGGATATGTCTAGAGCGACAATCTGGGATTCGCCGTGTAGTTCCATAGACTTGAGATATCGTCTTCAAATTTGGTATACGGTTAGCATCCAACAAATGAACAGTTCGGATTGTTTTTGGGTAAAATGGCTCCAAGGGGTAGGGGATGAATAGGGGGTGATTTAGTAAAAATTGACATTTTTTCGTTAACACCTGGTTAATATGACGTTTTAGGGTTTGTTTATTAGGAAACTTTCAATTTCATAAAACATCTGATAGTCTATGCTGAAGTTAAATTAGGATTTGAATCTGGGAAGGTGGAAAATCGATGACATCGAAATTTTTTGTTTGCTAAAACTGTGTAAAAAGTCTCAAAACATATAGATTTTTGTTGTCTGTCTGTCAGTCGGTCTGCCAGCCTGTACGCCTGCCTATTAATAGGCGCAATAACATTCGAAATAATTGAGGTATCATCTTGAAATTTGGTACAGTTAGCACCCGACAAAGGAACGCTTCAAATTGTTTTTGGCTAAGATCCCTTCAGGGGATAGGGGATAAATAAGGGGTGATTTGGTGAAAATTGATTCTTTTTCAGTAAAAGCCAAGTAATAGGTATAACGTTTCAAAAGTTATGGGCACAGGAATACAAATATTTTCTTTGCGGTCATCATGGGCCCTAAATTCGTTTCATGCGGATGTCTTTCTGATGAGAATGAGTTATCACAGCTATGTGGAAGTTATGATTCAATTTGAAGTAGTGATTCTATACCTTAATACGGCTTGTATTACCTCTTCGTTATGAGAAAATTTAAGACATCTAAAACTTTTTGTTAGTGAAGTTTTTAAAAAATGTTTTATAACAATGGCACTATCAATATTGTATTAAGATTACATATATCCTAGAATGTGATTAAATTGTCTTCTATGTCCAGCGTATTAGTTAATAAAACTGACTTTACAATGCAGCTTTGAATATATTTATTTTAATTTTAAACTGATGAACACTAGACGATTTTTTTCCAGAAATTTAATTAACACCGCGACAGTTGTTTTCCACACTTTGTGGCTTCAGCTGATGGTGAGTTATAACCATCAGATGGAATCTAAAAGTGTGCGGAACTGCTACGTTAATAATCATATCTCTGGGAAATAAGTGTTTTAGTGTTAATCAATTTCACATGTTGTATATATATATATATATATATATATATATATATATATATATATATATATATATATATATATATATATATATATATATATATATATATATATATATATATATACCTAGGTCGATTTATAATTAATCAGCTTTAATTTGTTTATATTGTAATTAATAATCGTGTAGAAAATTTGTTTTGAACGTAAGGAAAATACATTATTTTCTAAATAAAGAATCTCAACTGCAAATATGTTGCATATGTTTAAATAATTAACAGATATATTTTTTATTTGAAACCAGTTTGTACTATGTTACCATTTTTCTATATTATCGAATGCACAGACGTTATATTTATGTATGAAGATTGTTTGTTTTTATCTGTTTGTGGTTTGTTTGTATTAATATGCAATATAACGCTTTTACTTCGAACCCTGTACTTTTATTCTAGAATTTACACGTAATGTTTTTGTTGGTGTGGCCCCTGCCACATACATAATTAACATGCGACTTCTAGGACAAGTGCTGAACAACCGTAACACCAAGGAACCTTCCCTCCGTAGCACAGCAGTGCATACCATCCCGAAGCTGAAGAATAAGAGACAGTCGGTGGCAACTCCTGAACCCTACGAACGATGTTTTATCATGGTTTATGATTAGGTGGTTTGCTTTGCACCACTCACAAAACTGTCCTATTAAAGTGTTTGCCTTTTGACTTACCTCATCATCATCACGACCAGACACAGCCACGGTTGTGTCGTCGGCGTACATGAACACCCTACCCACCTTTATGTAGTCGGGAAGGTCATTCGTATATAAAAAAAAACAGCAACGGACCCAAAATACTACCCTGTGGAGTTCCCAGATTTATCTCGTATGAGTCTGAAAAAGTGCCCCCAACCGAAATCACCATCCGTCTATCAGTCAAAAATGACAAAACCCAGTCATTTGCCGATAAACGTATACCCAGGCATCGCAAATTTTCGCTTACATAACCTGGATTAAGCGTGTCAAGCGCGCGATATAAGGCGAACATGACAGCTACCATATGCATACCCTTATCTAAATCATCGTGAAGATGTTGTATAAAATCACTAGTAGCTGCCTCCGTAGATAAACCACTCCGGAAACCGTATTGACACTTGGTAGCTAAACTATGTTTTCGTAGGAATATTTCAATTCTATCGGCCATCGCTTTCTCCATTATATTAGAAAACACGCTCAATATGGTTATTTGCCTATAGTTTAGGATATTAAAGCTATCTCCCTTTTTAGCAACCGGAACTACTCTTTCTGTAATTGCATAGGAACACTACCGAAAGTTCAATATGTCACAGATATAGAATGCAATTATCTTCAAGTACTGCTTTACAACCGAGATGGGCACCTTCTCAACACCAGTAGACTTTTTTGTTTTTCACGTTTTTTATAACATTTTTAATATCTGGGATATTAACCACCACATTGATAAAGAATGTCAGAAACTTATAAAAAAATACTAGACAGCCAGCGAAGCTCGATGCGTACGAAAGTGTTTATATTTCTAAGGCAATAAAAAACAAAAGTTCCCTAAATCGAGCCCCCCCACTGGTTTGCAGTCTTCTGCGCTCAGCCTTTGAAGCAGATGAACATTCGGAAACTTGTCAGGTAAAGTGATAAAGGAAGTTAAAAAACCGGCAATTAAAATACAATACACGGAAAATTTGCCTACTATTGAATCTCCTTCTCGGTATCGTTCCTTACCTAAGACTCAGTATAATAGGTGGTTTTTTAGTAGAAAGTAGTTAGAACTTTTCATGACGGTAACTTTGTAAGTGATACGATCGGCAGGTTTTTAAAAATATTTGTTGTGGTATAAGGCTAGATGCATTCTTACCACAATTAAAACCGTAGACCGGTTTCGCTCTAATTAGAGCTCGTCAGTACGTCATACTAATTACAGCGAAAATACACCTATAAAGTAATACGGCAATGGTAGCCAGCCTTCCAAAACTAAGTGAGAAATAAGATACGAAACATGTGCCGCCATCTCGTTGCGGAACCAAGTAATACGTTGTCACGACAGCTACAAATAACGCAGAATGTTAAAAAATAAAGACTGTATACAAACAACTAACAATTTAGTAAATTGTCAGCCCTGGCCCATTTCTACCCCAATATAGGGACAAAGTATGTAAGGCTACTGACTGACTACCGTACCGACGAGCTATAATAAGAGCGAAACCGGTCTACGGGTCTAAATGTGGTAAGAATGCATCTAGCTTTACATACTTTATCCCTATAGTGCGGCAGAAATAGGCCAGTGCTGACAATTTACTAAATTGTTAGTTGGTTGTATACAGTCTCTCTTTTTTAACATTCTGTGTTATTTGGAGCTGCCGTGACAACGTACTACTTGGTTCCGCAACGAGAGGGCGGCACGTGTTTCGTATCTTACATCTCACTTAGTTTTGGAAGGCTGGCTACCATAGCCGTATTACTTTATAGGTGTATTTTCGCTGCAATTAGTATGCCGTACTGACGAGCTCTAATTATAGCGAAACCAGTCTATGGTTCTAATTGTGGTAATAATGCATCTAGCCTTACATACTTTGTCTTTATGTTGGGGTAGAAATGGGCCAGGGTTGACAATTTACTAAATTGTTAGTTGGTTGTATACAGTCTCTATTTTTTAACATTCTATGTTAGTTGGAGCTGCCGTGACAACGTATTACTTGGTTCCGCAACGAGATGGCGGCACGTGTTTCGTATCCTACATCTCACTTGGTTGTGTTGTGGTGATTTGGGTTCTCTAAGTGTGCTTATCAGTGCCAATCACAGGTTCCAATCGTCACTTAGTGTAGTTACTCACTTGTCGAACAGGTCTTTATGACTCCTCGTTCTTTCCTAGAGCATCTAAATTTTGAAATGCTCTCCCGGTAGACATATGTACCAGGTCATATAATCGTTAAATATTTAAGAAGCGGGTAGACACCCATCTCGTGGCACAACAATTAACTTCGTGATGTGCTAGAAATACATGGGCTTCGCCTTCCATGAATAATTTCTTTAAAAAAGAACATATGGCGTAAGTTAAATGTATTCACCAGTTGACTACCAATTAACTTGTCTCTTTTATTTTAGATATCATATACTTTGACGTAGCAACGAAGAATCCGAAAATAGTTTTGGATGAACATGATTTCTTGATATACCGCAAAGAAGTAGGAAGAACCGTCTGGATGTGCAACCATTATTTTTACTCGAAAACAAACAGATGCAAGGTTCGCATAGTGACTAGTGGAAGAATGGTTCATGTCACTGGGAATCACAATCATCAACCCAAACCGAAAAAGGATGGATATAAGAATTTACTAACGCAATCTGTTACGATAATTAGATCGTAGATCATAAAATATGTCTAGTAGGTTATTTTCTGTGTTGTTTTATTTTTGGTTCCTTGTTTATTTAAATCGAACCATGAATTTATGCCACAAATGCAATGTTGCAAAATTAAACATTTACAAAAATTATTATATTTGCTGACTAGGTCCGAGTACAGTCGGTGAAACTCAGAAAATAATTTTTACTTGCAGTAAGTGCTATTCCTGGTATAAGTTTTCTCTAAAAAAGTCTTGCGCAGTACGACAATATTTATTTATTATTTGATTTTTTTGGGTGAAGAAAAATTGACTTACTTTTTGCTAATCTATCAAGAGCTCGTGGAAGTGCACACTGCATATCCACCTACGTAAAAACATAATTATATAACGGGCCAAAAACACAAGTCCAGGTGAATGAAAACAATGTGGGTAATACTTAACAATATTCATTAAGTCAAATTAACTATAAAGAGGACTAAGTTTTCTTTTCCTGACAGCTATGGCTGCCAGCTTGTTTTCAATGGGCCAGCCTATATATATATATATATATATATATATATATATATATATATATATATATATATATATATATATATAATGAACAACTTTGCGAAAGTGTTCGAGATTGTCCTGCATGAGATAATTTCGTTTGCGGTAAAAAATGTGATTAGCAGCGCTCAGCATGGCTTCGTGAGGGGCCGCTCCGCGACCACTAACTTAATCAGCATAACTGAATATATATCTGCTGCCATGGACAAGGGGTCGCAGACGGATGTTATCTACCTGGACCTCTTCAGGGCCTTTGATAGATTAAATCACGATATTCTTTTGAGGAAACTGGATAACATGGATTTCTCACCGAACTTGCTGAAGTTTATGGAATCATATCTTCGTGATTGAGTTAGTGTTGTCCACTATCATGGGTGTCAGTCCGTGGAGGTCTTGGCTGAATCAGGTGTTCCTCAGGGATCTGTTCTGGGACTTTTGCTGTTCAATCTGTTTATCAACGATATTTCGAATTACCCCATCTTCTGTATGCGGATGATGTAAAAATCTTCTCATCCGTTGCTGGTCTCTGCGATTGTTCAGTGCTTGAGAGATGTTTGCGTAGAGTTCAACACTGGTGCTCCATTAACAACCTCCCACTGAATATTAAAAAATGTGTTGTAAAATCTTATACGCTCAACCGCCGTGTAATCGAGTTCCCATACTCCATGGATGGACAGCCTCTTCTAAGACCTGCAACCTTTAAAGACTTGGGTGTCGTCTTTGACTCGAAACTCTCATTCGTGGAGAACTGTGAACATGTTATTGCTAGGGCATCGAAGACACTCGGATTTCTTATTCGCAATTCCGGTTCGTTTCATAATGCAGACACCTTGAGGCTCCTGTTCTGTGCCTATGTGCGGCCACATCTGGAATATGCCTGTGTGGTCTGGTCCCCTCTGTATGACGTCCATATAGGGGCTCTTGAGGGTGTCCAACGGAGATTTGTAAAGTTCCTTGCATACAGAGCGGATCGGGTGTATCCCGCTACCGGTACACCACAGACCGATTTACTGTCGAGGTTCTCATTGGAGTCTCTGCAGGCTAGGCGTGTTTACTCTGCTCTCTCCCTGATACATAATTTACTGCGCAGCAGGATCGTCTGCCCTGAACTGTTGCGCACTCTGCTTTTTCACACCCCTAGAGTCAACTCTAGAAGACACGACTTCTTTTATCTACCGCCACCTAGGACCAATGTTAGGCTTAACTCACCGATTTACAGATCGTGCTCCATTTATAACAGCGTGCATCAGTCAATGGACATATTGTGTTGTGGTGAGTCTGAGATGAGACACGTTGCATCGCTGCTTGGTAATTAGTAGAACTTTACTATGTTAATTTTTATAGTGTATGATATGTATTGTATTCATACTCTTAATTTGGGATAATTTCCGTTGAGTATTTGTAGTAAATAAATAAATAAATAAATAAATAAATAAATATATATATATATATATATATATATATATATATATATATATATATATATATATATATATATATATATATATATATTCTTACGTTCTGCGGGGTTCTAGATTTGTTGACTCACAAAACACAGCTTTTCAAACTACCATTTTATTATAAGCAACTATTCTCCAACACCAGTATCAACTAAAATATTTCTCTATTATTAAATGTTCATAGAACTATATTCTACTATTCGCCTTCTATGTTCGCTTCTTATGCACCAACACTTACTGCCGACTCGCTTAATACTCTATGATCACTTACTCTGCACCACACTAATTCAACACTGAACTAACCCACTCTATGTACCGTTCATCTATTTATACTGCCCATAGAGATTCTAGATCTTCTACACTGTTCTACACCTGTCACTTCTGGTACCTTCTAGGAATACAATTCCAGTGTTCGCTGTTACCAACACACTTTACAACCGGGCACTGATCATGGACGTAACAAAGTCCATAAACTTAATTCTCATAGACGGATGTGACACTTTTCCCTTCTTACATTCTGATATTTCTTGGTATGGCGTAAGTCTGTGCATATGGACCACCTTCATCTAGCTCTTCGTGCTCCTCTGAATGCAATAGACAGCGTCATTGATCCTTTTGACCACCTGTAAGGACCTTCCCATAATTACTGTAGTTTCAGTGACCGTCCCTTGCGTCATATTGGATTGTAGAACCACACACGATCTCCTTCTTTAATATCAGCCGTATTAGCTTGCATGTCATAACGGGTCTTCATGCGATCGCTTTTTACTCGAATGTGCATTCTGACAGCATAGTGGGTGGCTTTCCTTCTCGTCAACATGTCGGATCTATCTTCAAGCGAAGTTCTTACGTTCCATTGGTTTTTCCGTGCCACTGCTCTTATTCTGGTGTTTCCACTTGCACAAATATCTCTGCAGGTCCTATTCTTCCTGTCGACATTGGATCTGTTCCAACAAATGTGTCCACTGTCCTTTTTCAGGATTGGCTTCACATTTACATGGCCTTTACACCCTTCGTCTTGTACTTCTCCTATAACTTATTTTTCACTTGCTTCTAGCTAAGTAACTGGGCCGACTCTTCCTCTCACAGCTCTCTTCACTGGAATGTTATTTCACGGGAAACGTTGCTATTTTCGTCTGGTGATTTTCCGCACTGCCAAGCGACATTATTATTTGTTCACCGCCAATAGTCAGGATGCTAGTGCCATAAGATCAAGTTGATTGAGCGCACTAACTTAATATATATATATATATATATATATATATATATATATATATATATATATATATATATATATATATATATATATTGCGACGGCTACTTGGGGTGGCCGGGGGTTGATACTAGTTTTCCCTAATATGGGGAATTTTTGGGCGGACTTCCGGGACACGGCTTTACAACGGGATCCTGTTCGGGCGCTAGCGTCAATAGGGTTGTTTTCCTCGGAGAGTAGACGCGCTCTCTCTCTGGATACTCACCCCCTTCCCAAGTCACCGTCAGTGTACGCACAAGCCCAGGGTAGATTCTAGTGGAGACAGGTTCCTCCTAAGTAAAGACAAAGTCACCCGGGACTTCTGGTTATGGTCTTTGCTAAAGAGCTATGGTTAAAGTTTACTTGGGGGGATATTTTGGAGAATATAAATGAAATACGGAGTAAATTAAAAGATAATCTATTTACAAACTATTAACAAAAGAAAACAAAGTTATTCCGTTTACTAGAAATTATATACAAAGTAGTTATGAGGAACCAGAGGCAGATGGGATTCTGTGACTTTAACAAATATATTTACGGATGATACGAAGGGTGGGTCACGCGACCACTTTTGCAACGGTCGGGGTCTTGATACACAGTGCAGGGTAGCAAGAAAATTCATTAAAGGAGGTTGCCCCTGACGGCAACGCAGTGGTGGCCAGAGGGCGGGCTGTTTTAACTAGAACCGATGGTTCACCACAACGATACCGACATATCCCTTCCCCTTAGTCACTTACCCTGGCGATACCGGGGGAACCAGAACTCAGGGATGCAGTTCCCCAGTTCTGCAGGCCTCTCTGTAAACTCCGGATACCTGGGCCTAATGGAATCAAACTGAGCCACTTGGCTAATCTCACGGCTGCTACCTCGCGACCTGGTGCACCTGCTTTGACCGGGCCTTCCACCTTGATCCCATTTCGGAACTTAATAATAGTGGAATAGCGTAAAGCAATTACGCTAGCGGAATCTTCTCGGTCTCAACAGTTCACGTACACAACCAACGAACGGCGGTGGAGCTACTCAACCTCTCTCTGCCACATGCGACCGGCTTGACGCCAGCCGGTGCCCCTCTCCTTCCACCGGTCGGTGGGCCAGCGCGCACGGTCGCGTCTTCAACGTGAGCCCGCTGCAGTCGTGTAAATATAAAACATATTATTATATAATAAGTGTACGTATAAGTGCTCAACACAAGTTCCAGTTTTCACATAGTGAACTATGCTTCTTACTTACGGGTATGACTTTCTGGAGCTCCTGTTTTGGTTCTGACGGCACCGTCACAGAATAATCCGCTGAATAAAGACTCAGAGCTATGTGTAAGAAATTTTATATTCCCCAAATGATTCATGGATAAGTATTGTTCTTAATTGCTACAGGCTTTTATACATGCGGCGTCAAAGACGTTGCGTCTCTCTTACCGTCAGTTCCAGTCAATTCAAGCGTCGCGATCCTTCCGACATTTCAGTGACCAAGGAAGTATAAATATCAAGTTACAAATGAGTCTTTAAATCACTCCTCGTGTAACTGCTAATGAAGGTCTTTTCTTTTTATTATAAAACGGAGGATATTTAGGGAATAGTTTGTCGAACTAGGCGAATTTGGACATAGTAACTATGTAATAAATAACTATACTTTAACAATGCTTACAACTAATTTAACCGAATGAATTTTAAAGCCGAAATCTTCACATACTGAATCTTAATTGAAAAGTCTCTACTTCTCTCTACATAATTAAAATCACAAGTCTCGCGTCTTTATATCTTAAGAATCTAATCAAAAGCCTCGCTAATGTTTATCAACAATACTACTTATAGCTTTTACTTGGTTTACATCATACATAATAGCAGACCTCAGCAGTCAGCATTCCTTGTGCTGTACGCTGCAATTTCAACTTGTTTATTATTTAGATAAATATGTAATGGTTTAGCAATGCCAATGTTATTGATACATCTGTGACCTACTACTACATGAAAATTTACATTAATTGTTGTAGCAAATTTTCTTATAACTGAATTTTAATTATAAATTGAATGATCTTAACAAATATATTTCCACGCCTACGACTGCCCTTCTGCATAGCTTATTGTTCTCTGAACACTGTAACTAAAGACAATATTGCCATATTGAAATTTTTCTTTTAATACTTATCTGCTAGCATATATGTGACCATCTTAACTTTAAGTACCTATTTCTGTTTTATAGCTGTGCTATTCATTTTCTGTAATGTAAATCGTGTTCATTATTCTGTGTGTATTTTTCTTAATATTAGATCAGTAATTAAAATCATTAGTTAGCATCCTGTAACATTCTGTAGATCTACCCTGTTAGCATTATTAATTAAAGTATTATATTCCTTCATATGTGCCTTTAATTTTACGTACCTTTTTACATATTTCTCTTAACGAAATATAAACAAAACATTGTATGTAAAATCCTGACGATCGCCTGAAATTCTTTACACAGATACAAAATAGATACTTTAGAGACTTTCATTTCTGAACGCCACACAGTCTGGGATTGACATACTTAAACATTGAAATAAAAGGCTTCTCCTCTAGACACCAAAATTTATTTTAGATTTCTCTTACTCCCGACGCGTTTCGACGCTCCAAGAGGTCATCTTCAGGTCACAACTTCATCCATTGTGCTAGGGGCCCTGCAACACTACATCTGCATATTGCCAGAAAATTGTCTTCAAAAACAAAAATCAATGGAAAAGATCGGCGATTTTTAACAACCATATAATGGCCACATAATGGCCGCCCCTCATCATGGTTGTTAAAAATCACCGATCTTTTCCATTGATGTTTGTTTTTGAAGACAATTTTCTGGCAATATGCAGCTGTAGTGTTGCAGGTCCCCTAACACAATGGATAAAGTTGTGACCTGTTGAACCGTCCTGTATAGTTTCTAGTTCAATTTTTTTAGAATTGTTCAAATTTATCCCCTGAAGATGACCTCTTGGAGTGTCGAAACGCGTCGGGAGTAAGAGAAATCTAAAATACATTTTGGTGTCTGGAGGAGAAGCCTTTTATTTCAATGTTTAAGTACTTTAAAGACAATGCCATCCAATTTTTGTTACCTTTTAGAGATCTAGATTCCTTTTACCTATAATTAGTGTTTTGTGTACATATAAGCTGACAAAATGGTGTCAGATAACGACACTTACCTTATTAAAAAACTAAGTGGGGAAAAAATTGTAAATAATTTGTGATAAAAGCAGCAGTTACATCGGAATACCGCAAGGAAGTTATTTTGTTTGTCAAAAAAAAAAGAGTTACGTTATTAGCTTAGCAAATTGTTAATTGGTATTATTTTCTAGCTATTTAGAGTCGAATAATAGGGATTTCCGTTTTGTTATTTTTTACCACGGTCTCATACAGCAACAAAGAATATGCAGGCATCTTGTATGTGTACGGATATTATGACCGCAATGCTGCTGAAGCTCGTCAAGGTTATGAACGTTGCTTCCCAAACCGTCGCATGCCGTCGTGTGTTTCAAACAACTTATCGAAATATAGATGGAAATGGTTCCGTGAAGTCTAGACGATTCGATGTTGGTGCTCCTCCTGTTTATCAACCAGATAATGTGGAAGAGATATTAAGTTATATTGATGAAAACCGAAATGGATAGTTTTCTACACAATACGCAGATCCAAATGGCATCCTTACCAATATACTTCTGTCTCGTGCTTGGGAGAAGGTGATCCCGTTATAACAGTAGAATTCTGTCACTTTTTTATTAATTTAGATGCAGATGCCAAATTTTTTAAACCATCTATGGACGTATGAATCGATGTTTAATCGTGTGGCCTCCACAGCCTACATTTTTGGGCGGAATCAAACCCCCATTTACCAAGGGAAACTGGTTATCAGAAGAAGTTCTCAAAAATGTATGGATGGGATTCGTTGGCTCCTATTTAATGGGTCCATATTTTTCTACTCAAATTCTTATTAGAGAAACTTATTAGAATTTTTTAGAGATGATGCCGGTGCTTCTAAAAGATGTTCCTTTGGCAGTGAGACATCAAATTATATTCCAAAATGATGGTTGTCTCGCGCGTTATCGCCTGGTAGTACGACAACTATTGGATCAATCATTTCGTAACGTTTGGACTGGAAGGGCGGGCACAATACTTTGGCCAGTATTAAGCCCAGATTTGACACCTTTAGACTATTACGTCTGGGATCATATGAAATAGCTGATCTATGAAACCCCAGTCAATAGAAAAGAAAATCTAAGGCAAAGGATAATAAGATGCTGTGCAAAAAATACGGAATACACTCACAACCAGAATAACGAAGACTGAAATATGAATATGGATCCGTGCATGTATACGAAATAGTCACATTTTAAACAAGTTATGTAGGAAATACATTTAAATTTCAAATTCATTCGACATCGAACGCTACTTTTACAATACCTACGTGTTTTTTCTTGAAATAAAACCTTATGATTAGCGTTATTTTCGCTATTTTATTTTGAGACTGTTAATTGTTTGTTGTGATTTTTGTACCTGATTGGATAACTATTGCAAAAAAGAGTTTTCTAGAAAAACGTGCGCAAGTTACCTAAATGATATTTCAAAAAAAGCCGACAATACATTTGGGTAGATGAATTTGAACATTTTTTTGGTAGTTTTCCTTTGAAGTTTACACCTGGGCAAATTGTTTATGGTTTGTTTTAATTTCAAACATAAGAGCATAATTTGGACGAATTACCCAGTCAAAAAATTTCCAAAATATGAAGCATATTATTTGAAAAATTCATTTAAAGACATTAAAATGTACTTTTTGAGGTAACATTAAAAAATATCATATTTCAAAACAATTGAGTTTCGAATAAGGGATGTTAGGCTCAAATTGCTCCTGACATCTTGTCTCATCAGATCTCTGAAAAGTACACTTGGAGAACCCAAATCACCACAACACATCTTTTCAAAGACCTAACGATCGTTTCACTAACAAAGTTAGCGCCACCAAAGGATGAAAATGTAGATAATTTTTCAGCCTCTGATGACGCCAGTCCTGTTAGTGAAACGATCGTCAGGTCTTTAAAAATATGTGTTGTGGTGATTTGGGTTTTCCATTTATGGACAGATGAATCGAATTTCAACCCTGTGGGCTTCACAACCCACATTTTTGGGCGGAAGCAAACACCCATTTAACAAGAAAAACTAGTTATCAGAGGAAGTTCTCAAAAATGTATGGATGGGAGTCGTTGGCTCCTATTTAATGGGACCATATTTTTCTACTCAAATTTTTAGTGGAGAAACTTATGAGAATTTTTTGAGAAATGATACCGGTGCTTCTAGAAGATATTCCTCTCGCAGTCAGACATCAA
This sequence comes from Tillus elongatus, assembly GCA_964006375.1. Lineage (NCBI taxonomy): Eukaryota > Metazoa > Arthropoda > Insecta > Coleoptera > Cleridae > Tillus > Tillus elongatus. Next base: position 318,963,764 of record OZ023262.1, on the reverse strand, counting down.
ATTATATCCCAAAATGGTGGTTGTCCCGCGCGTTGTCGGCTCGTAGTACGACAACTATTGGACCAAAAGTTTCATAACATTTGGACTGGAAGGGCGGGCACAATACTTTGGCCAGCGCCCAGATTTGACACCTTTAGACTATTACGTCTGGGATCACATGAAATAGATTATCTATGCAACCCCAGTCAATACAAAATAAAATCTAAGGCAAAAGATAATAGATGCTGTGCAACAAATACGGAATACCCTCACAATCAGAATAACGTAGTAGTAGCAGTGGTGGTGAGGCCAACGCCAAGCAAGTAGGCCACAATGGGCCCTTTTTGCCAACCCCAGCAACCCAGCAACCATGCTCTACTCTCCCTCGCCAAACCGCCTCGACCTCGTGATGAAGGCCGTGACGGTCTTCAATTGGACGGTACTTACCTGATTCCTCTGCAGAGTCCTCCATCCGAACAATTCTGCTCGAAGACTCCCAAAAGCCTCGCATTCACACAGGTAGTGGTAGGACGTTTCTTCATCCTCTCCGCATTCCTGGCAAATGGGATCCATATCTACGCCTATCAATGTGAGGTGTCTTCTAAGGGCGCAGTGTCCTTTTAGCACCCCAAGGATGCGGCGAAGCGTAGGTCGACTCCTTCCGAGTAGCCAGACAGCTTTATCTCTGTCCGGTCCCTCCACAAAGTCCCTCGCCTGCCTGCAGCCACCAACCGACCCCCAGTGCCTCTCCATTGCTTCCTCGGTCCACCTGTCTAAGGCGACAGAGAGCGTCTTCCTACTTATACCTATCGCAGGCTCCGGGCCACAGAACGGCCGCCGGGAACATAGCCTTGCGAGATTATTCGCCACCTCATTCCCGATACGCCACAGTGTTCCGGAACCCACACAAGTTGTACCTCATTCGTCCTGGCTAGTCCTCTGAGGGCGTCAGCGTACTCCTGAACTAGTGTTGACCTGATTCTGGCCGCGCAGACTGCCTGGAGGACCGCCTGGCTATCCGAGCAGATGTACACACATTTCTCGGGACTCCTCTTCACATCCTGTCTATTGGCCACAGACAGGATAGCATACACCTCTGTTTCGAATGCCGTGGCATATGCGCCAAGAGCATAGCTCTCGCGCATCCCCAGGCCCTCGATGTATATTTCTGCCCCGGAGGATTGTTGGTCCTCCAGCCGCGATCAGTCGGTGAAACAGACCTGGCTTGCGGGCTGGAATGCAACCTCATTTTCCCTCCACTGATCCCTACTGGGGATCCTGAGGGTGTATGGCCTAGTCAACCTAATATCGTCCTCGGCATCCTGCACCTTTATGGCGGAAATCGGAATTTCCTTTTCCACCTCTTTGGCGACTCTTGCATGCCGTATTACTGCTTCCTCCACGCTCCAGTTTCCTGAGTTTCGCATTCTAAGATGCGACGCCATAGCCTCTCTTCTGATACAGATGGGAAGCGGTGGCAGCATCAACAGTACCTCTAGCGCGCTGAGGGTGTCGTCCTCATAGCGCCTGTGATACCCGGGATTGCCAGCCTTTGGAGTTTGGCCAACGAAGATAGAGGATTCTCGGCCTGACGATCGCAGTGTAGATCCAAAGAATAACCCGAGGATTAAGTCCCCAGGTCCTCCCTATCACTCGACGCAGCTGCCAGAGGGTCGCTACTCCCTTCCCCACTACTCGTTCTATTTGCGACCCCCATGTTAGGTTGGCGTCCAGGATCACCGCCAGATATTTGACCTCCCGCACTAAAGCTAAAGGTTTTCCAAACATCACGGGCCCCTCTACATTCCTCTTCTTGGTAAATAGGATCATCTGCGTCTTCGCCGGGTTTGCGGAGAATCCCAGCTCACCACACCACCTTTCGATTATGCTACAGGCAGCTTGCATGCACTCACAGACGACGCCGAGGAATTTGCCGGTGACTAAGACCAGCCCATCATCAGCGTACGCCTGGGCGTAGAAGCCGTTCTCGAAGAGCCGCTCCAAGAGGCCGTCCATGATCAAACACCATAGATGGGGCGAGAGGCGGCTGCCCCGAGGACATCCGCCCGTCACCCTAACGTCCAGCCCCCGGCCTCTTAAGGTCAGCGAAACTCTCCTGTCCTCCAGCATGCTCGCCACCCAGCTTGTTAGGGACCTCGGCGTTTCCCTATCCTGTAGGGCGGTACAGACCGTGTCCGTCCTTGCCTTATCAAAGGCCCCCTCCACATCGAAGAACACAGCTAATATGCTGTCCCCGTAGTGTAGGGCCCTTTCCACCTTCAGTGTCACAGCATGGAGCGCCGTTTCCGTCGAGTTCCCCCGCTGGTACGCGTGCTGACCTTTATGGAAGGGGTGATCCTTTAGGATCCCTCCCAACATAAACCTATTTACTATATTTTCCATTGCCTTAAGCAGGAATTATGTAAGGCTGATTAGCCTGTACAGCTTGGCCAGCGTGTAGTCCTCCCTTCCCGGCTTGAGAATGAAGACCCCTCTAACCCGACGCCAGGCCTTTGAGACGTAGCCCCACGCCAGGCTAGCTTGGAAAACCTCCTTTTTGTTGGGAAGCAGTATATCAAGGCCCCTGTGGAGCAGGGCGGGAAAAATCCCATTACAGCCTGCGGACTTGAAAGGAGCGAACTCGCACACCGCTCAGGCTATAGAGGCATCCGCGACCACCAGAATAACGAAGACTGAAATAGGGAGATGGTTTCGTGCATGTATACGAAATAGAGGCTCGTAGTTTGAACAAGATATGTGGGAAGTACATTTAAATTTTAAATTTAATGGACATCAAACCCTACTTTCACAATACCTGTTACTGTTTACTGTTTTTTCTTGAAATAAAACCTCATGGTTTGCATTATTTTCGCTAATTTATTTTGAGACTGTCAATTGTTGTATTTGTACCTCATTGGATAGCTATTGTAATAGAAATAATAGTTTTATAAAAAAAATGTACGCATGTCACCTAAATGATTTTTCAAGAAAAGCTGACAATACATTTGCGTATATAATTTTGAAAATTTTTTTGGTAGTTGCCATTGAAGGTTATACATGGGCGAAGTGTTTTTAGTTTGTTTTAATTTCAAACATAAGAACATACTGTTGGACGAATTATCCAGTCCACAAATTTTCAAAATATGAAGCAAATTATTTGAAAAATTCATTTAAAAACATTAAGATGCACTTTTTGAGCGAAAATCTTAAAAATGTTATATTTAAAAAATATATATTTTCGAACAAGGCATCTTAAGCTCAAATTGCTCGTGACATCCAACCTAATCAGATCTCTGAAGGAATGTGTCGAATTACCAATTACTCTGTATAACATATAAACACATTCCAAGTCATAGGTTGTATGCAGGACAGACCAATGAAACAAAACTTACAAACAGTTATATTACACAAAATTTAAAGAACCTCGGTGGTTCAGGGGTAAGAACGTGTGCCTCTAAACCGAAGGGTACTGGGTTTGATCTCAGGGTACTCCTTTCACTTTTTTAGTACAAACTGTAAAAATATTTTCAAACAATAAATTTATTTCGATGAAATATGGTACATTGTTTCTACTATATAGGCAACCAAGTTTGATGCCTGCTTTCATCAAAGAAAGACATTTTCTATTAAAAATATTTTAAAGAAAATTCGCTACCATAACGCACTTGCTGCGTCCAGAGATTTTGTATCGATGGTGCGCGAATTGGGGCCCCTGGAACCCATTTCCATGGTCAGCTAAAATGTTTATATATATATATATATATATATATATATATATATATATATATATATATATATATATATATATATATATATATATATATATATATATATATATATATATATGTATGTATGTATGTATGTATGTATCCAACCGATAACTCAAAAAATACTTCACTGATTTGGACCAGCCCAAATGTTCTTAACAAAAAATAAAATTCTTTATGTGATTGAAACAAAATTTTACAACTTAAAAGAACATATACAGACGTGGTTCTGTACCAATTTTCAAGTCTTTTGATCAAATAAAAAATAAAGTTATTCCAAATAAAAATTAAAACAATCCTCGACATCACTTCAAATTCTGTAATGCAATATCTACAATATTGGACAAAAACAGATAATGTTACCTGTACTGCTATGCTATTTAAATAAATGGTTGATAAAAATCTCAATAATGGAAGTTACAATTATTATTGTTAGAACGTAGACAGGGACGCCATCTCGGTGCGTTACCTGGCAGTATGTTGTCACAACAGCTCTAGTTAACACAAAATGTTATAGATGGAGACTTGTGTACAATCAACTAACAATTTTGTAGATTGTCAGGCCTGGTCCATTTCTTTTATAATACCGGGACAATGTTTACCTTCAAAAGCGCTAAATTTTAGCATGCGACAATGTTCTTTGCAAGTATCAAAACCTTACAAAATGATACTGATAGATAAGCTACTAGATCCATCATTTTTATTATCAGTGATCAGGTTAGTTTTTTTAATGAGTTTAGTAAATATCTCTTTAAAGCGTATTTCTGTATTTCTCAAATTGTACGTTTCAAACAGGTACAGTCCCGCTTAAAATTAGACATACCTACGTTTGTTTAGCGTCCAAACCTATCGAGCTTAATTTAAAAGGTGCTTGCTTTCGGCGTCGACCGGATTTCAGTGTAGTCTTGAACAAAACCTAGTTTTATACACTCGCGAATTGCGAAATAGCCGCGAAATGTATTCCCATCGGTTTATTTAACATAATATCGTAAAACTGTTGTTTTTTATTAGACTTTATAAATTTATTTTACTAATTTTGTGTGCACACATACACGATCTAAATGTCTTCTCTACTTTGAAGTTTGTGTAGCCCCAATGTTAATTACGGACCCCCCTTTATTATACTTACTTATCTTGTACTTATATATATATATATATATATATATACATATATATATATATATATATATATATATATATATATGTATATATATGTATATATATATATATATATATATATATATATATATATATATATATATATATATATATGTAATATTAAAATAAAAATAAAAAAGGAGTGAAACATCAAGTTTTTATTTATTTACTTTAGTGCTATATTCGATATTAGCTGAAAAAGATATTATAGGCCACAATCTGGAATGTAATTTAGGTAAATTTACAGTTTACCGCAATGAGGGTTTTTAGATTTTTTTCAGAAACATGCTGAGAACCTCCCTAGGATGCACAAGCCACAAGACAAATTTGGTGCAAAGAACCCCTAAGAAACTCAAGGGACCAAGAATGAATAGGGTTGCTGGGCGGGGAGAAAATCTGAGTGGAAAATGCCGAAAAAAACATTTAGTCGGCCTTTGAAAAGATGCGTTTTTCACATTTTGCAGCAATACTTCCTTTAAACCCTGTCCCGAACAACACCCATATTCGCCCAGCTCCAGTAACTTTCTAGGGGGTTGCTCCCAATAAATTTTTCTTGTGCTTTATGCTTTGAAGCTAGTTTTATGCATGGAAAATGGGAAGGAGAACCCCCCGTGTTTTTCGGTGAGTGGGCAGAAACCTTCTTCGTCCTGGGGGTTCTTCTTTCCCTTCTGCATGCATACAACAACCCTCAATGCATGAAACATAGGAATCTTTTTATATTCCGCTTTCTGGTGTATTTTTTGTTGAGCATATTTCCTGTTTATCAACTGTTTTGTTTGAGTTTTGTATCTAAATTACTGTTTAAATATTTTAGAGGTCATGTTTTTACTTGCCCTTCTTTACCTTATTTTTCACCGTTCCTAATTAAATAAAGTAACGTTTTGTAAGTTTTAATATAAGGCTTAATCACTATGATATATTTTTCTTATGAAAATTCACTGCAATAACGCACTTGCTGTGCCCCGAACATTTTTTAGTTTTACGAATATTCTTTACATTAATAAAAATATATTTTTTAGGAATGATTTACTTCGACGTGGGGCTTAAGAACCCCAAATTGATTGTGGACGGCTGTGACTATATAATGCACAAGAAAGAACAAAACAAGACTCTATGGCACTGCAAATTTTATTATAACAGGAAGGTAGATCGCTGTAAAGTTAAAATAGTTACCAGAGGAAGAACAGTCGAAATCCGGGGTAATCATAACCATCAACCTGCATCTAAGCTTGACCAAACACATATGCTTTCTCAAGTTGTTACTATAATTAGAAAATAACGTGAATAGATTGTTAGAATAGCAGTATTAGATTCTTATTTTTGCTTGATGTGTACGATTTTATAAAAGTGTCATCACAGTCTAAAGGCGATACCTTCTGTCGTCGCAGCATTACTTTTTGTCTCCTCCAGCGCCTTTGATCAGCTTGTAGCTCTCGGACTGTATTATTTATGTCAGGTTTTCCAAAATTTTTTCTCTTTATATTTCCCGTTTTTTCCAAACATGTGACCTTTAAATAATATCAGATGGTTATTATGTTTTGAAATATTTGTTATTATGAAATTTGCTTTCCTTCTCTCAATGTATCTCAGAAAACCTTTTTCCTTCTCCTTTCCCAGCACACTTTAATTAATTCGTCGTTCTATCAGTGTACTTTGTCTTTGTTATTAGCGATTTTTTTTTAAATTCGCTATAGAGGAGATCTGTGTTTATATATATATATATATATATATATATATATATATATATATATATATATATATATATATATATATATATATATATATATATATATATATATATATATATATATATATATATATATATATGAGACATGCTTCGTTCTCGGGTTAAACCGAGTCCAGAATTTATGGAAACTCGACGTTTCTGCTCCTGTTTTGGAGCCATTTTCAAGAGGTAAAGGAAATATGTAAGGACACTCTAAGGCCTCAATCTGCCTACTCCTTAGAGTGATGGACAAAGGTGGGTGAAGGGAATATGTAAGCACACTCTAAGGCCTCAATCTGCCTACTCCTTAGAGCGGTGGACAAAGGTGGGTAAAGGAAATATGTAAGGACACCCTAAGGCCTCAATCTGCCTACTCCTTAGAGTGGTGGACAAAGGTAGGTAAAGGAAATATGTAAGGACACTCTAAGGCCTCAATCTGCCTACTCCCCAAATCTCGCCGGAGATCGTCTGTGAGGTCTCAGTGTGTTCAACCCTAGGCCTCAGATATATATATATATATATATATATATATATATATATATATATATATATATATATATAACTATAACAGCATTTATAACACGGCACCCTTCTCCTTATATATATATATATATATATATATATATATATATATATATATATATATATATATATATATATATATATATATACCGATAACTCAAAAAGTAATGGACCAATCTTGGACAAGTTCGTTAACTAGGAAAATCGGACCAGGTTTTCCCGGAAAATTTTATGATTTCTTTCTAATCATAAATAATAAAGTAAGGGCAAAAATACGTGTGTTTGTATTATAAAGAGTGAACTCTGCACCAAAATTTAGGTCTCTAGCTTTAAAGACAAAGAAGTTATGGGCAGTTAAAAACAAATTTTGGAGTTTTCCTCAAAACGTCAAACTCGCAATTTTAAACGTCCAAAGTGGCAATGTTTATTCAAAGAACGTGAAACAAATACGGATTGTGAAAAGAAAATGTTGTAAGAAGAGTGTTCTGCAAACTCTTAGGTTTCATATTCAACCATCATTGCCCCTTATTTTACTAAAATGTTTACAGAAAATTCATTTCAAATAGACCCTTTCTCTGATGCTTTGGCTGTCGGTTTAGTTAAGTTGATGCTTTCGCTGTAGGTTTAATGACGTTTAGCTCCCGAACGCTTAAAAAAAACTGTTTTCAGAAACCTGCCTAGTGCTCCACCCACAAACCCCAAGAAAAAATTCTTGTTCATACCCCCCAAGGAAGTTACGGGACCAGGAGTGAGTAGGGGTGCTGGGCAGGGTAGGTAGTAAAAAAGAAATATGAGCAGAAAATTCGAATGAAACGGGCTTGAAAGCTGTCTTTTTCACATCTTGAAGCCATATCCCCCTTAAACCATGCCTACCCCGCACAGCACCCCTATCCCCCCAGGTGCCGTAACTTCCTTGGCGGGTAGGAACAAGACATTTTTCTTGTGGTTTATGCAGCGAGGGTGGTTGTATGCACGTGAGGGAGAAGGAAAATCCCCACGACGAAGTAGCCACCGCCCACCTCTGCCGCAAGTCTAACGGGGGGGGGGGTCTGCTTCTTCGTAGGTATTTTCCTTCCCCCCTCGTGTGCATACAACCACCCTCGATGCATAAACAACAAGAAAAACTTCTTGTTCATACCCCCCAAGGAAGTTACGTGGCCTGGGGCAAATAGGGGTGCTGTGCGGGGTAGGCAGGGTTTAATGGGGATATGGCTTCAAATAGACAGCTTTCAAGCAGTTTTCTTCGCATTTTCTACTCATATTTCCTTTTTACTACCTACCCCGCCCAGCACTCCTATTCACTCCCAGTGCCGTAACTTCCTTGGGGGTGTGAACACGAAATTTTTCTTGTGGTTTGTGCATCCAGGTGGGGTCCTAGTAATGTTTCTGAAAACAATTTTTTGAAAAGCGTTCGGGAGCTAATCTGCAAATTTACCCAATTTTCATTAAATCCTTTAAATTTCAGTAACTCAACTTGCTATTAACGTAAGGTTTGTTGGTTAGGAAACCAACATTTAATTTTATTTTCGGAAAATTTTTGTATGTTTTCAAACCATAAGTAATTTTGATAAAATATAGTACATTGTTTCTACTACCGGTAATCAGATTGATGCCTGCTCGCATTTGCTATTAAAAACATTTTTATGGAAAATCACTTTCATAACACACTTACTGCATCCAGACTTTTGAAAAATGTTTATATATTTTCAAACAATAAAGTTATTTCGATGAAATATGGTACATTGTTTCTACTATATAGGCAACCAAGTTTGATGCCTGTTTTCATCAAAGAAAGACATTTGCTATTAAAAATATTTTTAAAAAAATTCGATACCATAACGCACTTGCTGCGTCCAGACTTTTTTTTTTATTGTTGGGCCATTAATCTCCTCGTACTGTCGCTCAAAATTTTAGAAAACTGTCTGAAAAAAAAATCTTTAGGCCTCGAAAAATTGGCTAAAGGCTCGGCAAAACTCTAGAGAAATCATTATAAACTCAAGCCGTGGTCAAAGGACTTCAGAAACACTTGAAAACTGCGGAAAAAATGTTCGAAACACAAACCTTGGTAGAGGGAGCCCTAGAAAACCCCCCGAAAAACCCCAAACAAATCCTTCAAACTCAAAACGTTAGATGGACTGTAAAATCTTGAGAAAACTTCTAGTAAATCTCTAAGGGCTGTACCTATGCTCTATGTGCTCGGAGAACCCTATAAAAACTCGGAGAATCATCGGAAAACTCGGGCGCCAGTGCTGGAGGTTGTGTGGAAGCCAGCACTGCATTACATATTGATTGTAGATTATTTAATGAGTCGTATAGAACTTTGGCGTCTCAGCGCTGCGAGCCCAATGGGTGTTTTGTGCATGACTTTTTTAATAGTTGCCTATAAGTATCAGATTTTTTATACAGTCTGATATCTTTTTTGGAAGCGATTTTACTTATTTCCTGTAGTGTTAAGGTCACCCTACCACGGTATTTGAGACTTCTGTTGAACTGAGCCGTGCAGTCGCATAGTAAATGTTCTATTGTTTCTGCTGCGTCAGTGCAGTATATAAAATTTTGACGCGCCGCCTTACCTGTCTCCATAAAGTGCTAGCTTACTGTTGAGTGTCCTGTGTAAAGTCATGTGATCAATCACAAGCTGTTCCTCTTCGATGCAAAAACAGTTCATACTTCTCTGTTGATACGGTGATGAACCTTTTTCCTTACCTTGAGCCCGGCATTTTCCTCCACAATCAAGTTCATTTATTACATGGCTTTTTGTTAATCCACAATAGGGCTCTGGACCAAATAATGGTGTTGTTGCTGCCATTTTTGCAAGGCTAATTGCTTCCTCATTTCCTTTAATGCCTTGATGCCCAGGTACCCACATCAAATTTTCTTTGTTGTTCGTAACCAGTTGCTTCAAGAATTGTTTGCAATCCCAGGTCATTTTAGACACTGTTTTGAATAATTTCAGAATCCTTAGTACTCGCTGACTGCCTGTGTGGGTGTAGATCTCTCCATTTATAAGTGTTCTTTGTATACAGTCCCGTACACAGAGATTTATAGCAAGCATTTATGCTTCGATGATGGTGGAAGTTTTTCCTAGGGACTAAGCGAGTCTGAAGTTAGGTCCTCTTTGCCCAGTCATGCTCCCTCCATCTATATGCTATACGGATTAGTTGTATGTCAGTCTTTCACTGTCTGCCTCATGCCTGGCGGCCACTTATCACCACGTCAAATAGGACTATGAAGTTCAGTTTAGCTGGCATTTTATCTGTTGGCTATTGAAATAGAACAATTTCCAGGATGTGCAAATGGCCCACTAAGTCTCCTGGTTTAAATTTGTCTGCTTGAAATAATCTTGAAGCCTTTAGTGCTGCTTTTCGCTTCACGCATATCTGCAGTGGACTAAGATTTAGCATTGCCTGTATTTCAGCTGTGGGGAATGATGCCATAGCTTTGAATAATTTTTAAACCAGTTGATAAAACTTCCACAAAAAAAAATTAGCGTGCTGAATTCATAAAAGAAAGAGCTTACAAATGATTTAACACTCGACCCATGTTCCCTATTTAAAATATAAGGATTTTTATCACCATTCTTAAGGGGTTGATGTGACAAAGTTAAGTTTTATGTCAAAACATGTCCCCCTCAATATTAAAATTGACGTATTTCAGCGTTTCTTAAAAAAAATCTCTGAACGCAAAACGGTCTGTTTCGTTTTCAATGCGCCACCCTATATAAAATTTTGTGCGTGCGAGGTGATTTTTTAATGCCTTCTGTGATAATATCAGGACAAGCAGCCTACAAAATAAATACAATACAGTGCGTAGTTTTAGATCATGGAAGGATGGCGGCATCAGCTTCTCCAGTTAATCGCCTTTTACCATGGGCAAGGGATTTTTTTACCCATCCTTACATCCTCGAACACATCGGGAGTTAAATTTATTCGGTAGTTTTTAACTCATTACGGAAGTTATAACTATTTGTAAGGACCTGCTGTATCTGCGACGACAAAAAAATATCGCTCTTGACTGCGATGGTGATTATACGTTGTATATGTTTTAATTATTAATTTCGGCCCGACTGGTTTAAATCTGCCGAAATGTGGCAATATTGAATGAAACTTTCTCAAAAGCACAAAAGTGTGCTTAAGTAAATTTAAGCTCTGTGTATTGTACAAAATTATGGTTATAAAATAAGCATCACGCTCTTTATTTATCTTATATCATCTTGTAGTATTTATATGTCATTTAAAATAAATGCATTTACAAGTAATTAGTTTCAGGATCATGTATCTGCTGAGTCACCCCTTGTTAATTTTCTGACATAAAAGGTCAGAATTCTGACTTAAAAACTAAGATTTCTGACGTAAAAAATCGGAACTCTGAGATAAAAAAGTCAGAATTCTGACTTTTTAACTCAGAATTCTGGCATAAAAAGTCAGAATTATCAGTTTTTATATCAGAATTCTTACTTTAACTCAGATTTCTGAGATAAATAAGTCAGAATTCTGACACAAAACGTCAGAATTCTGAGTTTTCATCTCAGAATTCTGAGATAAAAAGGTCAGAATTCTGACATCAAAAGTCAGAATTCTGAGTTTTTATCTTAAAATTCTGACTTTTTTAACTTGAAATTCTGAGATAAAAAGTCAGAATTATTCGAGAGCTTTATACGACAGCATCCAGGCAGTGCCACTTGCAGAGCGCTTACCTATTGACTATTGATGTGTAATTAGGTAGGTAGCTCTGCCTGTGCCGGTTTTACAGTTAGTCGATGGTGTTTACGAACTCAAAGGTAGGAAAACTGGTACATTGACTATTGTCCTCGTTAATAATAATGCATAGTGCATAGGTGTATATATTACGATTTTACTGATTATGTACGTAAGTAAATAAGTCGTCGTATATATATATATATATATATATATATATATATATATATATATATATATATATATATATATATATATATATATATATATATATACAAAATTATATATACAAATATATTGTTGTTTTAACCGACATTATATCATGGAAACTTTAGCTGAATTCAAGTTAAGTCAGTCTGAGAAGCATAAAAATCAATATGTTTTCGTATTTTTAAAGTTGGTCTATTTCCGCGACTATGGCTAATCACTGACGCCGGGGAGCAGTTTCACCTCACTATCCTGGAAATTTTGCCGAACCCTGGGCTGTCGGAATCCATACTGCCTGTCGTGGATTAGGCTGTGCTTTTTCAAGAAATTTTAGTAATTCAGTGTTTATATACTTTTCCATCACACTAGAGACGATTGAAAGAAGAGAAATAGTCCTGTAGTTGCTAGGAAGCGCTTTGGATCCTTTCTTGGGGACGGGTTGTACTCGAGCAGTTTTCCAGTTACTAGGGAATATGCCTCAATTGTAAGATGTCTGAAACAGACGAGTCAGGACAGGAGCAAGTTCTGGTGCGCATTTTTTGAGAACAATTGCTGGGATCTCGTCAAGGTCAGAGGCTTTCCTGGTATTAAGAGAAGAGAGCATCTTTCGTACCTTTTTAGTTTTGAAAATGATATCCGTCATTTTATCCGCGACATTGGTGACTATTGGTGGTTGAACATTTGGAGGTGGGTTGAGAATATGATTGCTGGCGAACAACGAGGCAAAAAGTTCTGCCTTGCTCAGGGCGGTAGAAACAATTTCATCCTCTGAGACAAGAGGTGGGATCGTGCTTTTGCAGAAATTATTCCCAATAGATTTAGCAAGAGTCCAGATGGGTTTGCCGTCGTTGGCGCTTAAGAGGACTTTGTTTTTGATGGTGTTATTAAACGAGCTTTTTGCCACAGAAAGAATGCGGACATATCGGTTTCTTGCGTCGTTAAATGCTTGATGGTTTTCTTGACTGGGATTGCCTAGAAGCGTTTTGTGAGCTTTGACCTTTTTAAGTCTAGCCTTGTCACATGATTTAGAGAACCAGGGCTTTTGTTGGTGCCAAACTATACGTGGGTGTAATGACTGTGTGACCTCGGGTTGCATTGCGCAGAAAGAGCAGTGACCATGCCGTGGTCTTATAGCATTCAGGTTTTGTAATAAGAAGGAGATCAAAGGGATTTGAGCTGTGTGTTGGGATGCGAGGAAAGAAAGTAGGTTGCTGAACCATATTGGCAAAGGGATTGCTGACTGCAAAGGCATCCGCTGCTCTCCCTTGTGGGTCGGTTTTTGAAGATCCTAGCTATTCCTTATTATGGACATTGAAGTCACCAAGAATAGTGACCTCGGAGGAAGGATATTCGGAAATCAGATGGTCGGTTTTTTTCAGAAAGGTAGTCAAAGAGCTGGACAAAGTTGTTGTCAGAAGGTGACCGGTAAATGCAACAGATGAATTTAGTTGCAGCCCTGAGCGAGAGTTTTATCCATAGTATGTCTTTTCTTCCAGCTTCTAAATTAGTGAGTCTCGTGCAGGTTAGATTGCTACGGAAGTATGCACACACGCCTCCATGCAATCTAAAGGAAGTAAGGAGCTCATACTCCGGGAAATTAAGGTGATTAGTGGCGGTTTTGGCACTGATTTGGGTTTCGTTGAGGAAGAGGAGTTGGGGCCTATTAGCCTGGGAAATGGTGGACGGAGTTCAGGTTAGAATTTAGGCCACATATATTCGCGAAGGATATGTTAAATCTTGATGCTGGCGCTCCCTGTACACCCATCTTCCGGAGATCCGAATGGAGGGGTATTTTACCTCCGGAATCTTTTGTACAAGGAGGAGTCATCATCATTTTTGTTTATAAGGGAAACTGACTTATACACCAAAACCGGAAACGTCCGTTGGGACTTCACCGGCTTGATGTATGGGGTGATACCTCTTCGGGCGTGAAAAAATCCTTTACTATCACGTAAAAGAAAATTCCACTACCACCTGCTTGACTCCAATTAGTCGCCTCGTACAACAGGCAGGAGTTACCATCGGCCTATTCTTTTAGTTAGTCCCCGGACCACAGGGGACAAATTCTAATAAACATTGCCAGGCCTCCCCCTCTTTTATGACTACGACAGTGGCGGCTTCCAGTGTAGTTGGCTATTCCAATATACAATACCTTTTCATCATAGAACGATGCCTCAGTCAGCACTAGAACTTGTATTTGTTTCTTTTCTTCCAAGAGTAATTCTAAGTTCTGTGTTTTATTTCTTAGACTTCTTATGTTTATGTACATTATTTGGATGTCGGGTTGTGGGTCAGTCTTTTTTATTGTAATAGTAATCAATTTGCTCTATCTATCTCTCTCTCTGTGTGTGTGTGTGTGTATTTCTTTTCATGTATATGGGACAGCATTAATCGCTTGACGGATGTTGAAAGTCCAAATTCTGATCATATTTTTTGCTAACGGTAACACAGTTTATACATTCACTATAAAACGTTCAAAAACGTACATAAACAAAGTGTTTATGAAAAATTGTTACATGGTATTTATTCTTGTGATGCCTCGGCTAAGCAGAGGCTCGACGGATAGGTTGCCAATCCGTCATTCGGGCGTGACCTAAATATTCTAAGTTACATATATCCTCGGGCGCCATATTTATTCCCTATTAAATAGGACGAGGTCAGATCCCTGTGAGGACTTCTGCTAAGGCCCTCGTAAAACACCACTAAGTTACTGTTTCATAACAGTCTTGTCCTAGGGTAGCTCGATTGGAGAAGAAAGCTATAGCCAGGGGTCGAAAATTATTATATCCCGTAGAGTTCTCGGGAGTTAAGTAGGCTGTAATTACCTACTCCCGAAAAATGACTGTTTTCCTAGCTTACAAAGTTGGAAGCAGAAATATTATAAACAGGTAAATATCAATTAAGATATACCTCCGCTAGTTACAATCCGTCAGAGGATTCTACCTTAAACACACATACACTAGTGCATCTATCTACAGGCAGTGCAGTGAAACACAACTAATTTTATAAATGCTTCTAATAATATTTAAAATATCTACAAACGAAAATGACAACAATAAAAATCGACAAATTATGAAAATTAAAAATTTGCTACAGTTCATGCGATTAAAGAGAAAAAATATCTCAGGTCAGATAACATTATATCTGATAAGAGATTCTAGTGGAAAGGATACAAATACATTACTATTTAAAAATACAATGATATTCGACTAGAATAATATTTGTGCTATTTATAACAAATAAAGCGTAATATTAGCATTAGCACAGCAATCAACAAGGCATGTTAAAGCAACGGCAAGCGGAAAGCGACATACACATGCATCAAATGGAAAATGGCCCCGCTATAAATTCCGCCTCAGTCCGAGGTTCTATCTTCCCCTGGACTATATTTTCGCAATTCCCTGCAGTCCTACTCTGCTATTTGGGTAAGCAAACGGTTCCCACTCTCATATGACTCTAACCTGCTAACTAATAAAACCGGGTAACTTGTCCCCTATTTCTGCCGAACACTCTGTATAATTAACAGTCCCATCCAGCGGTTACGTACCATTCCGAGCAGCTCCATGCTTCCCCCAAGGACATAATTTCCTCAGGATAAACGTAGGCTACCCAGTACAGCATAGGTTGCCGGACACACTAAATACTACCCCTTTAATCAGCACCCTCCGTGCTTGCGTTCCCCTTATATGGGTAAGAAACGTGACCAGCTTGTCACTTATATAGGCTGGGCACTC
Organism: Tillus elongatus; assembly: GCA_964006375.1. Classification (NCBI taxonomy): domain Eukaryota; kingdom Metazoa; phylum Arthropoda; class Insecta; order Coleoptera; family Cleridae; genus Tillus; species Tillus elongatus. The sequence goes on along the minus strand of OZ023262.1, from coordinate 318,947,974 downwards.
TATCTAATCAACCACCCTGTCTAGCGATCACATACAATTCAGAGCAGCTCCATGCTTCCTCCAAGGACATACGTCCCTTAGGACAAACGTAGGCTACCCTATACAGCACTTTACAATTCGCTTAACACCCTAGATTCACTATAACACGGTATGAACCTTTATTTGAGTTCGATTTCCCTTAAATGGGTCAACACGCGAACAGTTTCGTTACTCCTACATACAGTACACTCTGTATACACTTTCAATACTAACACGCTGCTAATATCACACATAGAACAGCATCAATCAAATACCTGGTTATCTATTTCAGTTTGCAAATTATAACTTCCCCGAGTTTCCGATGCATAACTAACCTTGCAAACCACGATAGTAGAACACAGTCGTTACAGACTCTCGTTCATTCCTATCCAACAAATAACACGCTGCTTTCACTACTACGTAGCACAGCGAAAAACTTCCCAGTTAATTAACTTAACTGTCGCTCACACGATACTCGAAATTACCATACAACCACCAGAAACCCCTTGTCTCGGCCGCGAGCTGAAGGCATCTGCCGTCGGCGTTCCATCTCTCGGTGGTCTATTTGCCATGCGCTCCGCGACGCACCTAAAATGAATCCCATTGCGCGTGACGGACAGGCGCTATGCCTTTCATCCTACACAATTCAGGTTCTACTTGTGGCGACTTTTCATACTTTGAAGTGTTTCTAAAATAAGTCGAATTTATTACTAGCAAATATTCGTTATTTAAACCGCCTAAATGAATTGTTTGCTATTCAAATGACCCTAATAAATTCGGACTTCATTACATTCTTATGATCATTACAATTATGGATCTACACAAGTTTCAACAAAATGAATGACTGTCAAATTCTGTCACATAATTCTTTTGTTGTAATTATCGAGTGATTTCTTGAAGTAGGTGGATCGTGGTAGAAATAGCTGAAGTTAAACCAAACGTTTCAGGCCGCCGAATTTGTAAAAAAAGGTTGCAACTTTTAAATCGAGGACTATGCAGAAAACTCGGTAATATTGATTATAAATAAAAATACCGATGTTTTTTCTAATTGCAGTTATTTTTCAGGTTATATATATTTTCGCATAGGACATAGAAATATACATCCAAAGCTCATTTACGACAATTTTGAGTATAACTTTCTAAAGAAATCGTTAAATCGGACATTTTGGGCGTGCTCAAGAAAACGACAAAGGTGTAAAGCAAGATTAACGTCTTTTGGAAGAAACATCAAGACTGTGAATACTCACTCCCATGAACCACACATACCACAGGAAGTCTGTGACAGACTTCGCAAGCAAATTGTTAATGTTGTAACTGAATAAGTTAACTCACATTCGTTACTGGAGCAGTTTCCTATTAAAACTGCAATATTTTTTCACTGAAAAAAATATCGAACTGGAATCACTGTGATAAAAATATAAAAATTGTCTTATAAATAAAAAGGTTGTTGGCTTCTAATTTTAATGTTTTCATTGAAAATGAAAAATTGTAAATTTTCCTATTAAAAACTGCGGAATCGTAGTTTCTCTAATCTGCTAAGCGACAATATTAGCAAGGCCAGAACCTCATATGAGTTTAGTCTCATTAACTACACTTGGGAAAGACAAAACACCACAACAGATCTTTTTAAACACCTAAAGATCGTTTCACTAACAAAGTTAGGGTCATCAGAGGATGAAAAAATATGCCACTTACTACTAAAGGTAAAGGTAAGATGCTTAATGGCAATTAGACCAATGCTGACTCTTTCGCTAATCTAAACTAACATACCCTCCACCTTAAGCTCGATCTCAACAACAGAAGTGATTTGAAAAATCATACGCTGCCAGTGAGTCTCGAACCGTGGTCCCCCGGTCCGAATTGGGAAGTTTCAGTCGACTTTCCAACATGGCCTCGGCGGCGCTCCACTTACTACTAACATCAACTACTGAATCTTAGGCAACGAACGATACCGAGAGGGAGACTAAATCGCAGGCAAATTTTCTGTGTATTGTATTTTAATTGCCGGAGGATGTTTTTGAACCTGCTTTATCACTTTACCTGACAGGTTTCGGAATGTTTATCTCCATCAAAGGCAGTGCTCAAACTGAGGACTACAAACCATTGGCGGCGCTCGGTTTATGGAACTTTTGTTTTTTATTGCCTTAGAAATATAAATACTTTCGTACGCATCCAGCATCGTTGGCTGTCTAACATTTTTGATAAGTTTCAGATTTTCCTTATCAATGTGGTGGTTATTACCCCAAATATGTTGTGCCACGCATGACTTGTCTACACTACCGTATCTCAACTGTGCCAGATATTCACGAAATCTAGTCTCAATGGTTCTCTTAGTCTGCCCAACGTATTTGAGATTACAATATTTACAACCTATGTCATAGATACCCGACATTTCAGTGGCTTTATCTTTATCTTTCGAATTACCTAACGAATTTCTTAAATTATTTTTTGTCGAAAAAGTTAGCTGCAAATCGGCTTTACTAAAAATGCTCTCGAGACTCCTTGTGATACGGGCCTTTACTTTCCGGTTAAGACGTAAGAATTTTTAAAACAATTTAATTATTGATTACACAAATTATTACCTAAGATATAAAAAAGTCTGGACGCAGCAAGTGCGTTATGGAAGTGAATTTTCATAAAAATAATTTTAATAGCAAATGCAAGCAGGCATCAATCTGATTATCGTTATGGCCTATGTAGTAGAAACAATGTACTATATTTTATCAAAATTACTTATTGTTTGAAAATGTACAAAAATTTTCCGAAAAGAAACTTAAATGTTGGTTACCTAGCCAACAAACCTTACGTTAATAGCAAATTGAGTTATTGAAATTTGATTTTGGTAGCGAATTTTATGAAAATTCGCTACCAAGACACACTTACTGCGTCCAGCTTTTTTCTTACAAACATGCATCATATTTCCATAAAAAATGCAAAAATGCATTAACGAATTTGTTCTATAGACCGTTAAACCATAAATTTAACCAAACCTCCAGCGAAAGTATCAACTTAACTAAACCGACAGCCAAAGCATCAGAGAAAGGGTCTATTGAAATGAATTTTCTGTAAATATTTTAGTAAAATGAAGGACAATGACGGTAGAAGCTTAAACTCAAAGGTTCGCAGAACACTCTTCTTGCAACATTTCCTTTTCACAATCCGTATTTGTTTCATGTCTTTGCCTAAACATTGCCAATTTTGACGTTTCAAATCGCGACTTTGACGTTTTGAGGAAAACTCCTTTTTTTTTTCTTTAATTGCCCATAACTTTTTTGTCTTTAAATGTAGAGACCTAAATTTTGGTACATGGCTCACGCTTTAGAATAAAAATACGAGTACCGAATTTGGTTACCCTTACTTTGTTATTTCCGGAGATATAAATTTTTTTTAAAGAAAATTCACTAAAAACATATATAAAATAATGACAAATACAAATATCAGCATAAGTGTGATATAGGCGAGTCTATATTTAGGTTTCACCTCGGGCGTAGCACTATTGTTCTTACAGGTGACTTCTATTATGTTGACACAGCTTCCCACACTTTACTGCGTATTTTCCCAAGGTGCCTTCTGATCCCGCTCACTTGGGTGTCTGCATATTTGGATTGCTACGTTGTATTATAATGGCTCTTTGTTGGTGGTCCATTTATCTCTTCCCCCCTTTGAAGACGAAGCCATGGTTCGTTGTTGGGCTGATCTTATAAATTTTGTTTCAATTTCTTTAATTTGCAATTTGGTTGAAGGGTAATTAGTTTGGTCCCTTAAATGATATTGGTCCACTCTTGTTCCTCGCATGTTACTCCAGCGTCTGTTTCTCCTGGTGCTATAATGATGTACGGCTAGTTCCATATCTCGAGACGGTTGTTTTATTAATTTTGACTATTTCTTGTTTACGGTTGTTTATAGGTTTTTGGAATTTGATTAACTTGATTTCACATGGATTTTGATTGCTAAGGGCAGTTGGATTCTCACCTTCGCAAAAATACAATTGGTTTTTTAAATTTTGACATTCTTCATTGCGGTAGGCATATTGGTTGCTACTCAGGTTCTAGGAATTATCATGGTGAATGTGTAGGGATTTTTGGGAATTGGTATAATGTACATTTGATAATACGTATAATCTGATTCATCTACTACTTGAAATATAATTTTAAAGTCAATTTGAACGGTTTAGTTTTAAAGATTTCTTCATATAGATTTAGATCAGTGGTTGCTGTTAATCTTAAATTGGTTACGTAATTTTGTATCTTAGTGAGTTCATTTAGTATAAATCTAGGTTTCAATATAGATGTGTGAAATATTCCAAATTTTGAAAAGGTGATCGCATTATCGGTTATTAAACCTATTTCCTAAACATTGTTTAGCAAGTATCTGTGTTAACAATTCTGGGTGCTTTATCCTGTGATAATATATCCATTGTTTGGTCCTGAGACCGCCAATTATATATTCTAGTTCATTTATTCGTTTAGCTATTGTGTCCTGATGATGACTCAATCTTGTTATCGTTTGATTAAACTCTGATATTGCTATCATTAACGAAGCTTGCGAGCTCATTAGCTCGTGAACTTTATTTTGATCTTTCGTTAATACCACCAGCGCCTGATATATACGTTCTCCGTCTTGTGAACCGAGATTACCTGTGATTTATTTAAAAATTGAACCTAATTCGTTTATCACACCATGTTTCATTCTCGAAGTCACTCTCAAATTGGCCCACAAGGAGTTAGACAATGAAGGGAGCCAGTGGATTTTCCATTGTGGTTTTCTCCGTTACCCGATAAAGTATCTTACCTAACTGAAAGAAACTCTCAGGCATATAGAAAAGTTATAGCATAATTGAATGCTACGTTATATAAAAGTTAATAACAAATAATTAAAATTAAAAGAAAATTATGCGGCTGCTCAGGGCAGAACATGATCTAATGCAATTTTGAAAAATATGTGGGTTCACACCTTATAACTTGGGTCGTGTCAGACATACAAAGAAAGATCAAGACTCGGTTAACTTCATTTATTAATAAATAGTGATTTTATATAAGCCGAAATGATTGTAAGTTATTGTGATAAATGACAGCAGTTGTGAATATTTTGTTTAATTTAATAGAGATTACAGATGGGCAATCTACTTAACTATGGTGTCTTCTGTGGCGCTCTTTAAATTCACTGGGCAGTTGTGAATAAATTTTTTTCACTTAATAGAGTTTACAGATGAACAATCTACTTAACTATGGTGTCTTCCGTGGCGCTCCTTAAATTAACATCCAGAGAAACCTCTGGATGTATTGTAGTTATTGTGTTATTGTGGGGACCACTTAGGGCTGGCCAACCCACTTGATTGACTTCAGCATGAGCTGCTGAATAGCATAGAGTCGAATGGGGCTGCCATAATGATGTCGAGTGGGCTCCCATAATAATGTTGAAGGGGCCCTCAAAACAACGGTGTTAAGGTTCTTCGATAATGCTGATGCTGACGGGGCCCTCTAAAAGATGGTGTCGAATGGGGCTACAAACGGTGGTTTTAAATGACCCCCCCCCCCTGTATATATATATATATATATATATATATATATATATATATATATATATATATATATATATATATATATATATATATGTATGTGTGTGTGTATGTATGTATGTATGTATGTATCAAACTTGGAAAAAATTTTGTTTTTGGGTGAAAACCGAGGTCGAGTTCGTTAATCAGCCTTTGTGCTCAAGTTTGTTTCGTGGAAAATCGGGGAAAACTTTTTCAAAACGATAAGTTTGTGTAAATATCAGAGTAACTGGAATGAGGTTTTACATTTGGCTAGAAATAGTGCAATTAAACCCATGTTGTGAATTTTAAGTAATTTGGTACACAATATTTAGAGGTTTTTTTTTTCAAATTAAAAATAAAATCTCAAAGACATGCGTTGAAACGACTTAGTGGTTAAAGTTCAATGCCTGGCAGACAGGGTAGTTAACTGCCACCCGTAGAGTAATTCCTACAACAGGTATAAACAATACATCAATGGTAACCAAATTAAATATATACCAGGCAGAAAACGTACTAACCGAACCAACAATAGTGAAATCTCGGCCTCAATTATGGAAAATGACAGACTACATGAAATTACAAATTTGCGAAGTGATTGTTATTTAACTGGGGGTACAAAACTCTGTAGTAAAAAAGTTGCTATAGTTACATTGCCTAGGCCCAACATAAAACTAAAGGTTCAACGAATGGCTTAAGCCGAAGTCAACTAAAGCAGTAGGTATATATATTTTTGGATGCGTTTTAAAGTAAACTTATTTTGAAATGCAATAACCTCGAACGTTCGTCGAAATACGTATCTATAGCATAATTCTCTGTTATTATTAATGACGCTTCTTGGATGCTTCTACCTTCTATTTCCATCAACACTTTGATTTTTCATCACTATTTTGTTATTTACACGATCCAGGGTACAAAACTGTGTAGTAAAAAAGTTGCTATAGTCCAATATAAAACTAAAGGGACAACCAATGACTTAAGCCGAAGTCAACTAAAGCGGTAGGTATATATATTTTTGGATACGTTTTAAAGTAAGCGATCACATATTTCAGTTCAGTTTATTTTCTAACAACGGGGTTTCTTTATGTGAGAAATAAATTTGAAATATTGGTGTAAATGTTTTTGGTCTAGCTTGACAATATTTTTTTTTATTTTCTTTATTATTCAATGGTTTTCAGAGTATGTGAGTGGTTCTAAAACGTAGTTATATAAAATTAAACTTTTTAGCTGGAAGAATTCATTGGAGAAAGCAGTACTAAAATTCATTGGTTAGCAAAAAATATGCAGAATTTGTATGTAGCTAAAAGTAATTTTTCTAACTATCTTTATTTTTACAGCTGCAATCTACTTTCGCCTAGGACATAGACATCCAAAACTCATCTACAATTATTTTGAGTATAACTTGGAGAGGAAAATGGCCAATAAGACTTTCTGGGCGTGTTCAAAGAAAGCACTGAAATGTAAAGCAAGGTTAACCTCTTTTGGAAGAAACATCAAGATCGTGAATAGTCACACACATGATCAACATGTGTCACAGGAAGTTTGTGATACGCTCTACAAGCAGATTGTCAACATTATAACTTAATAATTACCGCCGTTTCTTTGTGAGTTCTAAAGAAACTTTATAGTCTATTAATTTAATTATTTTTGTCGCTTTTGAAACTTTTGAATAAGTTGCTGTGTACACTGGGTATTTTAAAAATTGAGG